>OW121741.1:2035000-2635000 GCA_933228675.1 Stomorhina lunata | reverse complement strand
GAAAAAGTCACTTATTAGTGAAAAATTTACTTTTTTATAATAAAGTGGAATTTTAGTGAAAAGCTACTTTATCGTATAAAATTAAGTTTTTAGTAAAAAAGTAATTTTTTAGTAAACGAGTGACTTCTTAGTAAATAAGTGAATTTTTTGTGAAAAAGTGACTTTTATGTAAAAAGTGACTTTTCAATGAAAAAGTAATTTTTTTTTAGTGATATCGAAGTGAAACAGTGAAAACTTATTTGACAGATGTTATGGACATCTGTCAAATATGTTTTCGCTATTTCACTATTTTAACAGTCAAAACTCGGAAATTCCTCATGGAAGACCCTCTATTATATCCAACATTAAAACGCATTGAAGATAATTTTATAATATCATTTAGGCTTTTGTTACAAGTATCATTATTTTATCCTATTATTGCAAACACTTTCATTTTTTTATCATCTTCTCAGAATAAACCTTTAACCAATTTGTGCAAGTTAAGTGTTTCGGAAATGTTAACATAAAATATTTCAACACACACACAAACAAAAAAATATAAAAACAACAAAAACTTTAAAATACATATAATTTAAATGCATACATTGAGGAGGATTTTATTTATAAAAAGTAAAGCATACATTGAGGCTTAAATGAATAAATAAAGGTTATACTAAGAGAATTTTTTCTAAAAAGATCTGTGTTTTTTTTATCAGTAATTTATGCATAGAATTATTAAATAAAGTGTTTTAAAGGCTATTTTTTAGTTGCATACTTTTTTTCTGGTTTAAAAAATATTAAAACAAAGAAAAATTATGTTGAAATTCAAAGTCATAATAAAATGACAAAAGTTTTTGTAGGTAATTTTTTCTTCTTTTTTTTAGCCTGTAATAAAATTCATTATTTTTATGCAAATTTACTTAAAGTCATAACAAGTTCATTTTCTTGCCTCCACTCCATCATAACCCCAATAAACATCTGCTGGAAAAGGGGGACTTGCAGGAGAACTATAAAGTACAAATTTCTTAAGGAACAAAAAAATTAACATATTTCTTTTCTCATTTTCTTGTTCTTACTTAAACTAATATTCTTTAAGTATAAATAAAAAGGCACTTTTAAGGCTAAAACAAAATATTATGCTCAAAAGTTTTGAGCAAGAAATATATTAAAGCCTGCCTTGAGGCAAAACTGAGAAACGGACGGTCTAGTTGTTTAAATACATAAGTAGCAGCAAATTACCTTGGATATACATACATATATTGTTTTACCAGAAAACTTTCGAGAATGTTCATAATAAAAGAGAAAGTGCTTTGGAAAATACAGAAAAACACATCTTAAGTTTAGAGTAATTAAACAAAAGTAATTAAGATTACAACTTATTTTAAAGCTTTTTGCTTCAAGACATCATCATTATTATCATAAACATGCTAATTTAAACAAATACTGGCATAAAACCCTAACGAAAGTTAGAAAGGGTAAAGTATACTTTTAGGCTCTATTTTGAATTATTACTATTGCGTGCTTTAAGGCTAGAAAATGAAATTTTGGCAAAGTTATAATGAATATTTTAAACTCATATTTGTTTATTATAATAAACAAATAAAGTTTGAAATTAAGCAAAAATATTATAAGTATTTGATTTTCTGAAGATATTATTAATAAGATTACAATTAAGATATCATTGGTTTTTATGTTATCCCCCTACATCTTTTTCTTTACACTTAATATTATTAGATTACATTTCTATAATCTAAGTAAATCTTTTTGTTTCTTTACTTTTTTTCACTTCATTACTGCATTCAGTCAATTGTCTTAATATATAAATGTCTTGTCTTTCTAAAGTATTAATCAAACACTCTTCCTTTTCCTAAAGCTTATTGGTAAAGTTTGGCAATTTCTAATCTTTTGCTTTCCGATAGTATACCTATGTATGAGTAAACTGCATTTGAATCTGTATTAAGAAGGTATTGTGTTTTCTAAGTCTTAACATGTTCCTGGGAGATTTATTAGAATTCATGGCATCATTTTCTTAAGCCTAAGCATCTAGAACAGGTAATTTTTCAAAGAAATAAGAAGAACATCGAATTCACTTTTGTTTTGATTAAATGAAGCTTAACGAAAACGTTTCATTCTACATTCTCGAAAACACCCACTTAATATTATTTTTTTATTTTCGTCTTCACATACACGTATTATAATAAATCCTTGAATATACATATACAGGCAACGTGTTCGAGGAAATAGAACATTTACACTGAGAAAAATAGATCAGAATTATGCCTTTAACTTATTTAAAATTTTCAGTAACAATTTTTTCTGTAGCAGATTGGAATCAAATGCTAATAATTTTTGTAATAACATATGGTATAAAATTGCTAAAAAAAAATGTAAAATAAATTGTTGACATTGGCCATTTAACATTTAGATTTTTTTTTAATAAAAAAAAAATTGTATTTGATAAAGGGCCAATGTCAACATTTTAGCTCTTTTAGCACTAAAAATTTTTGAGTGTCATTGGCCCTTAAATTTCTTATAAAGCAGTTCTGGGATGAGTTAAAGATTGGCTTTTGGAACAAAATAAAAGAGAATAAAAAGGGGAATCTAATGCAATGACTAACTCAAAGCCCCTTTTAGCATCAAGCCATAGAATTATGCCCAATTTTGTGTCTCAAAACGATGTTTTGCAAAAAGGCTTATAGCCTTCATTTGTTTTAAGAAATCTGAATATTTTGGAAACTTTTGTGTAGCATATCTTTAGGATAATCTAAATAATATATAACATATAAAATTTACTATATTGTAACTTATTTCTCAAAAGTTCCTAGATAGTAAAAGAATTTTATTAAAACTAAATGTTTTGTCAAAAAAAAGGATATGTTTAGATATCAAATTTTATAAAACTTTTTGCAATAAAAATTATTTTGAAAATCCCTAAGGTATTTTACACAATATTTGCTTAAAAGTCTAAACTTTCGATTAAAGTCGAGTGCAGCGATTTGGTCCCTGCTTTTGTGATAATTTCGTCCAAGAAATCTATGAAAGGCCTGGTCAGCTGAAAAAGTTAATAGATAAACAATTGGAAGCATTACTCGTCGAAGATTGCCCTCAAATACTAAAAAGTCACTTTTTCTCTACAAATTTACTTTTTCTTAAAAAGTAATTTTTTAAAGTTCCTTTTTTCCTTAAACATATTTTTCGACAAAAATTTTTCTCTGAAAAGTTAATTTTTCTCTAAAAGCTAACTTTTTTTCTTAAAAGCTACTTTTTCTCCTTAAAGTTACTTTTTCCCTAAAAAGTCACTTTTCCCCAAAAAGTCACTTTTTTTCCTTAAAGTTACTTTTTTCCTCAAAAGACACTCTTTCCCTAAAAAGTCACTATTTTCCTCAGAAGTCACTTTTCCCCTAAAAAGTCACTTTTTTCCTCAAGAGTCACTTTTTCCCTATAAAGTCACTTTTTCCCTATAAGTCACTTTTTCCCTAAACAGTCACAATTTCCCCTAAAAAGTCACTTTTTCCCTAAAAAGTCACTTTTTCCCTAAAAAGTCACTTTTTCCCAAAAAGTCACTTTTTCCCTAAAAAGTTACTTTTTCACTAAAAAGTCACTTTTTTCCTAAAAAGTCACTTTTTCCCTAAAAAGTTACTTTTTCCCTAAAAAGTCACTTTTTTCCTCTAAAGGCACTTCCAAAAAGATCACTTTTTTCCTCAAAAGTAATTTTTTCCCTAAAAAGTCAATTTTTCCCTAAAAAGTCACTTTTCTCAAATATGTCACTTTTCCCCAAAAAACGGTACTTTTTCCATAAAAAGTCACTTTTTCAATAAAAACTCACTTTTTCAATAAAAAGTCACTTTTTTCATAAAAATTCATTTTTCCATAAAAAGTAATTTTTTCCATAAAAAGTAATTTTTTCCATAAAAAGTAACCTTTTCCATAAAATGTCACTTTTTCCATAAAAAGTCACTTTTTCCATTAAAAGTCAATTATTCTAAAAATTATTTAAAAAGTCAATTTTCTATTTAAAATTAATTTTTCCCTTTAAAGACCTATTTCCCTTCGCCACTTCAAAACAAAACTTTTCCCGAAAAGTATCGTTTTTATCAAAAATTCACTTGTTTTTTGAACAAGTCTATCTTTTACTGAAAAAAAGACTTTATTAAAAAGAAAATTAAATTTTTTATTTTTCATAATCAACCTTAATATTCTCTGTGTATTTTCTCCTTCTAGCAATTTCTCATCCATTCATTAATATGGACATAAACATCTGTATGATTCATGTTCACAAGTATTTAGTGGCTTTTATTGTTTAGTTGTTGTTGTTGCCATTGTTGGACTTTGTTCTTTTTTTTTTGTTGTTGCTTTCTTTTGGTTATAAGTTAGTGTCTCTATGGGCGGTTAACCTAATGAGCTGATTTACTGCCCAAGCAATTGGCTTTTGTGCCATTGAAACAAACACATAACCAAGATATTTTCTCTTAGTTAAAATTTACCACCAGGTACGACAAGGATTCAAAATAAATGTTTTCTAGTTGAACCATTCAATACTGCCTTACACACACACACACACATACTGTCTCTTTTTCGCTCGTTCACACATTAACTCACTCCTTCCTTCATACATGATAAATTGACACGTATATTTATTGCTGCCTTAGGACAAATGTCAGCCTTTATATTTAGTGTTGCCTTCTTCGATGGTCTTTAACAAGAAAAAGTGTTATAGCACGTGTCCAAGCTCAAGCAACAGGAAAAATGAGAAAAACTAAAATCATAGGAACAAAAACCAAACAAAAACACATTTTACCCCAAAAATTTAGCTTAAGAAATTTTTATAAAGTTTAGAGCTTTAACATCCACCCATTCCTAATAATTTGTCTTGTCAGGCAAAAAAGTCAATCAATAAAATTACAAACTCTTGTTACAACATTTTGACAACTGCTTATTTTGTTGAAGGGAAAATAAAGTTTATGTCTTTTTCTTTCTCTTTTGTCATTATTAAGCCGCATTAGGCATATAATCTGACTTAAGCTTGATTTCTTGCCACATTGATTTGAAGGCAAATTGTCGATTGAGTTTAACACAAATCAAACACTTTTTAATGCTGGAGATGAGATCAATTGACAATTTGTTTAGGCATCATTTGCTGGAAGGACTAAATGATGGTATTACAAAGATTTTTGGGAAATAAGCAAATAAATTAAAAATAGGTAGGTTTAAAAAAAAATATTAGCTGTATCTATAGGTTAACAAATTTTCTAAAGAAAAAAAAAAAAAACAAAATATATAGAAAATTTTCTATAGAAAATTTTTCGGTATAAAAAATTTTCTATAGAACATTTTTCGGTATTAAAAATTTTCTATAGAAAATTTTTCGGTATAAAAAATTTTCTATAGAAAATTTTTCGGTATAAAAAATTTTCTATAGAAAATTTTTCGGTATAAAAAATTTTCTATAGAAAATTTTTCGGTATAAAAAATTTTCTATAGAAAATTTTTCGGTATAAAAAATTTTCTATAGAAAATTTTTCGGTATAAAAAATTTTCTATAGAAAATTTTTCGGTATAAAAATTTTTCTATAGAAAATTTTTCGGTATAAAAATTTTTCTATAGAAAATTTTTCGGTATAAAAATTTTTCTATAGAAAATTTTTCGTTCTAAAAATTTTTCTATAGAAAATTTTTCGTTCTAAAAATTTTTCTATAGAAAATTTTTCGTTCTAAAAATTTTTCTATAGAAAATTTTTCGTTCTAAAAATTTTTCTATAGAAAATTTTTCGGTATAAAAATTTTTCTATAGAAAATTTTTCGGTATAAAAATTTTTCTATAGAAAATTTTTCGGTATAAAAATTTTTCTATAGAAAATTTTTCGGTATAAAAATTTTTCTATAGAAAATTTTTCGGTATAAAAATTTTTCTATAGAAAATTTTTCGGTATAAAAATTTTTCTATAGAAAATTTTTCGGTATAAAAATTTTTCTATAGAAAATTTTTCGGTATAAAAATTTTTCTATAGAAAATTTTTCGGTATAAAAATTTTTCTATGGAAAATTTTTCGGTATAAAAATTTTTCTATAGAAAATTTCTCGGTATAAAAATTTTTCTATAGAAAATTTTTCGGTATAAAAATTTTTCTATAAAAAATTTTTCGGTATAAAAAAATTTTTATAGAAAATTTTTCGGTATTATTATTTTGGGTATAAAAAATTTCCTATTGAAAAATATTCGGTATAAAAAATTTTCTATACAAAATTTTTCGGTATAAAAACTTTTCTATACAAAATTTTTTGGTATAAAAATTTATCTATAGACAATTTTTCGCTAAAAAAATTTTTCTATAGAAAATTTTTCGCTATAAAAATTTCTCCTTACAAAATTTTTCTGTTTAAAAATTTTTCTATAGAAAATTTTATGGTATAAAAATTTTTCGGTATAAAAATTTTTCTATAGAAAATTTTTCGGTATAAAAATTTTTCTATGGAAAATTTTTCGGTATAAAAATTTTTCTATAGAAAAATTTTCGGTATAAAAATTTTCGGTATAAAATTCGGTATAAAATTCGGTATAAAAATTTTCGGTATAAAATTTTTTCTAAAGAAACATTTTCGGTATAAAAATTTTTCTATAGAAAATTTTACTGCCTTAACAATTTTTTTATAGAAAATTTTACTGTATAAAAATTTTTTTATAAAACTTTCTTTAGAAAGATTTTATACCGAAAAATTTTGTAATGAAAAATATTTATACTAAGAAATGTTTCAAATAAAAATTTTCTAAAAAAAATTTGTTTAAGAAAAATTTTTATACCGAAAAATTTCGATGGCGTAGTTTTTGTATCAAAATATCTTATTTTTGCAAATGTTTTTTTTTTCTGTTGAATTTTGTAAAAACTTTTATACTACAATTTTTTTTCTTTTGTTTAAATATCTTTTGCATTCCACTGAGAAAATTTCCTCAGATCATGTGGCTGTCAAAGTCTCTAAGATTTATTCTTAAAAACCTCACAATAACGTCACTTTTGGGTAAACATCTTATTTTTTTGATGGAGTTTTATGTGAATGTCTCTAAGATGAGTCACGGCAATGATAGAGCGTCTACTTTGTTATTTTATATAAAAATATTTCATACTTTTTCACACCCTTCTCATAAATAGTAAAAATTTGCTTTTCATGTTTCTCCTTTTCCGATTTATGCTTTTATGAGTTTTTTGTAAAGTCTTTTATTTTTTGGGGTTTTTTTTTTTTTGTTGAAAGCATAATTTTCCAGTTGCCTTAACATAAAATGTATTTTTTTCGCGCTCGATGATTTTTACATTTGCAGTTACAGCAATAAATATGAATGAAAAGATATTGGAGGAAAAAAACTAAATTTAAGGGAATGATATTCAACAAAATTGTTAAATAAATTTGTATGAAATTAAAAAATATAGTAAATTTTTTTAATTTTCTTACAATTTCTCTTCGCTTTGGAAGAAAATTACTTCTAGTATAAGTTTTAGTTGTTCTTTAGTTCTTGAGTTTAAAATTTATTGCTTGAATTGGTTTTCCCTAGCATCCGCATCAATTTGTTATCAAACAAATATTGATGATATCCTTTGGCTGTTGTAGCAATTTTTCCAAATAACTTACAATTAAGCAAAATGTGTAATTACCACTAACCTAATACACACATACAAACACACTTACAACTACGAGGGTAACTAAATCAATTTTAGAAACATTAAAACATAAGAGTCTGTTAAAAGTTTAATAAAATTTGCGTCAACCCTCGTTATGACAATTCTGTAGGGTCTTTTAAAATAAAACACAGACAAATACACTCCAACACTCAATTCCCTAAAATTTACCGGAAATGCTTGTTACATCTACAAAATCTTTGCTTGTATTTTGTAATTTTGTCCAAATATCGAGAAATCAATTCTAAATATTAATAAAAGATATACGAGTATGTACCTACGTACTAACGAACGGAGAGTGTGTCTGGCAAATTGTTAACAGGAGCAATGAATCGTTGAGTAATTGGTTGGCAGGAATGAATAAATGATATCCTTACAAACTCATACACGCACACATACTATTTAAAGTCTATGTATGCAGACTGCAGTACATTTTCTTAATTAGGAAACATCAATACATGTCTACTTTATTTAGGGTTTATATATATTTTAATGAATCTCTATATTTATACAAGTCTTTTATATAAGTTCTTGTTTATAAGTAAATACATTGAACAAACTAAAACAATTTGACCTGTAACTAATTTTAAATGTAGGTATAGAAACTATTATACTCATATTGTTTTTAAGTTAATTAAACTAAATGTTTTAAATACTCAAAATAATATATTTATTTAATAATGGTTGAACAAATAGTAAACTTTTCACAACAAGTTATTTTTCCATCCATTAAATTTTTTACTGAAAAGTATATTTTCTTTTTACATAAAGAAGTAATTTTTTCTCTAAAAAAACACTTCCACTTAAAATCAGTTTGACAAAAAAACCTTGTAAGCCATATGTCACAATTTCACTAAAAACTCACTTTTTCAGTAAAAAATATTACTTTTTCAATAAAAAAACATGTAAGAAAGTGATATAGTCGGTCAAGCCTGACTATACGATACCCTTCACCACTAAGGCCAAAGATGCTCTTTTTCCTGTATAAAGACAAATATTTACTAAATTTTAAATGTTTGTGTGAACATTTTCTCAAAACTTATATATTTAAGCTGTTTCTTTTATTTGGACTTATATGAGAGTTAGGGTCAAATGTGGACCGATTATCTCGAAGTTGATTACAGTTTGAACAAAAATTATGTATGCAAAAAATAAACTCAAAATTGTCATTATCTTTAGATTTACGAGCGTTTTACTGATTTTTGTCTTTAGAAGAGTTTGTATAGGAGCTATGGTCAAATGTGGACCGATTTCAACGAAATTTTACATAAGCAGTATATGTTTTAAATATTATGAAAAATATTGATTTTTGTGCCAAATTTCATCAAATTATCTTGAGATTGCGGCTTGACTTTAATTACATGGTTTATATGGGGGTCCAGCCAGCCGTTCAACCAGACGGATGGACGGACGGACTGACATCGCTTAATCGATTCAGAAAGTGATTCTAAGCCTATTGGTATACTAAAAGGTGGATTTAAGACAAATATTTCTATGCGTTACATACATCAGCACAAACTTATAATACCCTTTTCAAATATGGTGGTGAAGGGTATAAAAATACCCCATGAGGCTCCCTTTTTTTTAATAAAAAAGTACATTTTCAGTAAAAATTTGTTTTTTTTTCTATAGAAATTTTTGTTAAAATTTTTTATATAGAAAATTTTTGATATACAAATTTAATTATAAAAATTATTTTCCTATATAAATTATTCTTTGCAAAATTTTTCGGTATATTTTTTCGGTATTAATATTTTTGTTTGAAAACTTTTCGGTATAAAAATTTAGCTTTGAAATTTTTCTGGTATTAAATTTATGTTAAAAAAAATTTCCGATATAATTTTTTTTTTAGAAAATTTTTAGGCAAAAATATTTTTCTATAGAAATTTAAAAAAAAAAGTTTTTTTCTATAGAAAGTTCTCTGACAAAGCATTTTTTTGTTGAAAATTTTAATGTAAAAATTTTCTATAAAAAATTTTTTGGTATATAAATTTTTCTTTAAAAAATTTTTCGGTATAATTTTTCTTTAATTTTCCTGTATTAAAATTTTAATTTTTAAAATTTTTCGGTATTAAAATTTCTGTTAAGATAATTTTCCGGTATAAAAAAATGTTTGAAAAAATTTTTCGGTATAAATATTTTTCTATAGAAAATTAAGAAAAAGCCTTTTTCTATAGAAAGTTGTCGAACAAAGCATTTTTTGTAAGGAACATTTTTTGAGTAAAAATGTATAAGAAAATTTTTGCATAGAAAATTTTTTCTATAAAAAATTTTCCATTACAAAATTTTTCCTAAAGTGAAATTTCGGGGTCATTATTTTTTCTAAATGAAATTTTTGTTTGAGATTATTTTTTGCTAAAAAAAAATGTTGCTTTGTAAAAATTTTTTTGTATTAACATTTTTTAATTGAAAAGTTTAAGTGTAAAATTTGGTTTGGTTATAACAATTTCGATATAGAAACTTTTTTCATTTTAATTTTTGTAAAGAAATTCTTTGCTCTAAAAAGTTTTGTTTAGGGAAATTTTAATAAACAAAAGTTTTTGGATGGCAAATTTAAAAAAATGTATAGTTAAAAAATTTGTTTTTTCAAGAACTTTTTTATTTTCAATAAAAATCAATTTGTCATAAAAACTTAATACGAATATTTTTCGTTACACAAGATCCTTTCAACAATGTCTTGGTATACAAGTTTTTCATAAGGATAATTTTCACAAAATAAAAGTTTTTTATAAGGATAATTTTCACAAAATTATAATCTGATTTTTAATCACTTAATCCTTAGAATTGTATTTTGTATTTAACATATTTAATATTATTCGTGGTCTTCAATCAAAGATTGTTATGATTTCAATCTTAAACAAATGTTTATGCCTCACACAATCAAACCTAAATACTCACACATATTGATATTTATGCTAAATACACACAAGTATTAGGGTATTACTTTTTATTAAGGAGAAATCATACTGAACGGAATTATATCTGCTGATGGTTGGACATACATTAGGATAGGAAACAGATATAAGACAAAAATGTATTAGCATTTTATATATATAATTCGATATAATTCGATACACATAGATAGAGATAAGAATGGGTGGAAATAAAGACCTTTTAAAATTTTTAAATATACAAATTATGAAGCAAAGTTATTATGGATTGACGAAAGGCTTACAAAAAGGTATATAAAAAGGTAAACTTACCCATAATTTGTAAACCAGAAGGCTTTTGAAAGAGTCACCCTAATTCATTGTTTCATGTATGTAAGTTCTTTTGTTCTTCTTCCCCAGCACGAGTGAATGGATATAAACACAATAAACATACAATAAACTTCATTAACATAATTCACAAATTGTTTGTAATTGCAATTCAAATCAATCAAATGTAATTAAATATTAACTGAATTGAACAACATCAAGTTGAGGGAAAATTTACAAACATCCAGACACATATCAATACATACATGCATACACTCGTACACAAACACTTGTAGACTTATATATAAATATACCATTACAATTCTCAGCAGTTTAAAGTTAAAGAGCCAACTTTAAAGTCTTATGACATTTTGTATTACTTTAGGACATTTAATCTGGCAAGAGACATGTCAGAGCTAGCATTATATTTTGTTTAAGTTCAATTACAACTAAGCAAATATTAAATTTAATCCGTTTTTATTATATTTTTAAAATCAAATAAATTTTTATCTTAAAATTTTGTAAAAACTAAAAACTTCAAATCATTGGAATATTGATTTTTTATACCTCTACAGCCTTACCGAATTTCAGTTTTTGTTAAAATTTTTAAAAAGTTACTAATAATATTTTTAATTAATTTTTAAAAAATTTGAATATTAATTAATATCAATCATACGTTTAGGTGTCATTAAAATTAAATCTCTTTTAACTTGGAAACCTCTTAAGCGATTAAAGCAAAATTTGGCAAAGTAATTGTTAAGGAAGAATACATTTATTAGAACTGCTGGGAAGATTGTGCTTTTAACACACAAACATATAAATGTGATTATATTGAATGATTGTTATGTTAAAATCACACAGATATATAAACATAATATATATGTATATCTGTGTGTATGTATGAATGTAAGTATATAAATTTCTATGTGGCAATGTCTATAAGTAAAAGTGTTGGTATGCATGTTTATATAAATGTATGTGTATTTCTGTTTCTATAAGGATTTCTATTTAGATATTTAATACTCCTGCGGGTGTTTATTTAATTGTTGAAGCAGAATTGTTAACGATATTGTTTTGTTGGAAAATGTAAATTATGTTTTGATGCTATTGTGTGTTACAATTTTTGAACTTTCTGGACAATAGAAATTTGAAGCAGAAAAAGATTAATATCAAGGATAAACTTACATACCATATGTAGTTGCCTACACATGTATATATGTTAAGGGATACTTTAAATTGTATTAGAAAATTTTGTTGTTTTAAATTACTAATTGATTTATAAATGTAATAATGCATTTAAAGACCTATTATATTTCCAATTAACTTTTGAAGGATTATATAGTAAATAAGTAGAATCAAAAATTTAAGACACTCATGTCATAATTTTCTTTACTATAAAATAATCATTTGCTTCAATGTTTTTCTTAGAATTATATTACCTGAGAAAAGTTCCAAAACTTAATACTACTATATTTTAAAAGCCAACCAAACATTTTACTTGGCTCAGACCGGGAACAGGTATAATATTAAAATGTTTGAATAAACAAAATTTAAAACATTATATTCTTGTTTATTTGTATTTAAATTTTCAAATCATAGTATTAAATTTAAAATTTTGTATTGAGGCGTATGATTAATATTATTACTATGTTTTTATTCTTAATTGATATTATATATTCAGTTATTTCGGAAATTGGCAATTGATTTGAAATTTTTAAATATTAATAGATTTTTTTAAATATATTAATTGTTTATAACAATTTTAAGCTTTCAAAAATCAATACATTTGCTTTTATAAATCAAAAATCTTTTCTAACGAGCGTATGATTAATATTAACTCAATAAATGATCTTAATTAATATTCATTATATGCCTTCCTTTACTTAATTAAAATTTTTAGCAAACATTTGCTTTTTTACAGATTTTATTACCTGTTTGGAAACGTATTAACATGACCTAGAAAATAAACCAAAAGTTCGGTAAAAATACCTTAGATTTACAAATTCTAAAATGCTAATTAGGATGCTTAAGTTTATCTTAAGAGAACTGATTTACTTACACAAATTCTTTTAATATAAGACACTTATTAAACAAAAGCCAAAGAAGTCTGCTAAATTTTTTAAATATTACTCATATAAAAGATGTCCTTGACTGGGTTGATGATAGACAGCGCACGTACGCATTGAAAGCCAAGAAGTAATTAAAATGAGATTTTCGTATTTAAGACTAACCACTTCCTTAACATTGAAAGATACTTTCTTAAGATTAAAGATAATTATTAAATCTGTAGTTTTCTTCTCTATAAAAGAACGCAATTTCTAAACTATTTATTCAATTTTATCTAAATTTTAAATTTTAAAACTAAAAATATTCGATTTTATTTATTGAATATACATATATACCTTAGGGTGTAATAGAATTTTAATTTTTGATAAAAATTTTTAAATCATTTTCAAAGTATTTTCAAAATAATTTTAATATATTTTGATCTTATTAATATCAATCATACGCATGGGTGTAATTAAGACTAAAAATCGTCATTACTTAAAAACTTGTGGAAATTTTGGAATAAAATTTCGCTGTCTTATTCCTTCAAAGAATTGAATATTTTTAGTATAACAGTTGGGATAAAAAGTTCGTTGTCAGATATATAGATGGAGCTTCTAGTATTTTTTGGTATATAATTTTTTTAATAGAAAGTTTTTAATTTAAAATCTTTTAACACTAAAATATTTTTTAATGTTTTTTAAATACTAAAAGGCGTTCTATTATTTATTTATTTATTTCAATCAAAAATTTCTATGTTTTTACCCTCTGAGTCGATTTAGAGATGTCAGTCCGTCCGTCCGTCTGACTGAACCCCCATGAAAACCTAGTAATCAAAGTAAAGGTCGCAATTCTAAAGATAATTTGATGAAATTTGGCACAGATCATTTTTTTGATAGTGGGACTATGACTGTTGAAATTCGTTAAAATCGGTCCATTATTTATGGTACCTGCCATATGGCCCACTTCCCGGAATTAATATATTGGCCACAAATATTAATATTGAAAACAACTACTATTTATGTAAATCAAAATCACTGTACCAAATTTTGTTGAAATCGGTCCACATTTGACCATAGCTCCCATACAAACTTTTCTGTCGAAATACACTAAATGAGATACAAATTTCTTAAAGGCTCAAGATAATGAGAATTTTGAGTTTATTTTTTGCATATATAATTTTTGTAAAAACTGCAATCAATTTGCAAAATTTCGATAAAACCGGTCCACATTTGACCCTAGCTCTTATATAGGTCAAAATTACGGAAACAGCTTAAATATATAAGTTTTGAGAAAACGTTTGTATGAAAAAGAACACCTTTACCTTATTGGTGAAGGATATCGTATGATCGGTCTTGATCGACTATAGCACTTTCTTACTTATTTTAATCTTAAACTTAATTTTATATCTCACACAATCAATATTTTATACTTACACATATTTACACTAATGCTAATGTATGTGTGTTAGGATAGGTCTTTATAGATGGAGGAGATCTAAAGCCCATAATCTACCAAAAAAAAACAACATATCATAAATAAATGAAGACTTCATAAAAGATGGGCATCGAAATGTTCTTGCATGTACCGTCATCTACAAATTTTGATACCAAGTGACTTTTTTCTTTTCATTGACCTAAAGAGAATGTCCTTAGAGGAAGTCCTTAAAGAGGAAATTGGTCAAGCCCGACTATATAATACCCTTCACTACTAAGGTCAAATATGGACTAATAATTTAACAAGTTTTCCTTAAGTCTTTGAGACATGTATGTATGTGAGCTTTTTTTTAAATATCAAGATTTAAATAGATTTATGTCATTTCTGGCTAAGGTTTTGATATGGGAGCTAGGGTCATTTATTTATCGATTGTTACAAAATTTCGGTCATCGGTTTTTATTTATAAAATATTTATCTGTGCAAAGTTTTAGTAATAAAATGCGAATTTATTTAGATTTATAAGCGTTTTTGTGATTTTTTGGGTATTTAAAATACTTTAGAGAATGTGTCTTGTATGAGAGGTATGATCGAATATGGGCCGATACCTATAAAATGAGGTACACTGATTTCAGCTGCTATAACCAATTTGTATCCTGAATATTATTAAAAGTACAATTAAATCTGTGGCTGTAAAGTGCCTAAAACTCTATTCCGGGACGGCATCCTTATGGAAGGTACCCGAAATTTTAATCCGACTTCGTTCAAAAATTGTAGGGATTGTCCTTATACCAAAATATGAGTCTGTGATAAAATTATCTTTAAAGTTACTACCTGTACCTAATTTGGGTACAAGCTTACATGGATATCCGGCCAGCCAGCCTGTCAACTGAACGGACATCGTTAAATTAACTTAGGAAGTGATTCCGAGTTTATCGGTATACTAAAAGTTGGGTCTTAGACCAATTTTTTTATGCGTTACAAACATTAGCACAAACCTTTTTCCATATGGTGGTTCTACGTTTGACAACCTTTGATGACTTTTAACACTGTTATCTTAGTTATTCTATAATATTATATAATATTCTAAAATTTTTCAAATATTTGTCTTTATCATTTTTAAAAAATGTCTGAAAAAGTGTTAACTAATTGAAAGCACAGGCTTTCAAAATTTTTAACAAATGTCTAAAGCTCATTTTTGAAAAGATAATTTTAAAAAGTTTTAAAACAATTTTAATTTAGTTAAAAAAATAATTTTTAAAGATTTCAAACTATTTTCTCTCTGATTCATAAACGAATAATAAAATTATGAAGCTTTATAGTAGGAAATTTGTATGAAAAATTAGATTTTTAAGCTCATAGGTTTTTTTTCCTTAATGAATGATTTTAAAAAGTGTACTTACCTCGCTTTAAGCCTAAGAACATTTGAAATAATATACCAAAATAACAAGTTTATATATTAAAATTTTTATTACAAAAAATATGTTATCTCTTATTTAAAGATTTTAATTTCAAAAAGTTTTGATTTATATATTTTATTTTAAAATATAATTTCTTATCTCTAAACGAAATACGGCAAATCCTTATAATCCCAGTTTATTTCCTAACATCCGCTTATTGTTCGAATGATGCTACAACTTCCGCTGTTGACCTCCAACTGTTTGTCTATTGGCAAATGAGCTCCTTTTTATTTACGATTATTTCCAGCCAATGAACGCAGAAAGCATTTGTTTTGTTTGCTTTGGTGGTAGTGGTGAAAATGCTGTATGTCTAAAAGAGAGTTAACAAGAGAGCAAAAGCTTTTTAGTAATTTAAAACAAAAGCTTTATAAATAATCTCTGAGTTAAAATATAACTTTTTAACGAAGATTTTGCTTTTTGGTTAGAGAAAGCTTTAAATAAAGGGAATTTTAAAAAAGTTGAGAAGATAACTTTTTGTGAGATACAAAAAGCCGTTAAAATTAAATTTTAAATCAAATCTAATAAATTTATTATAATAACTTAATTTAAAACAATTTTCCAACAAATCGTAAAGCTTGTTATTTAGATTATATCAGTTTTAAAACAGAAATTGTTGGAGAGCTCATAAAACCAGATTTATTCTATTATTTATTCCAATACGACAAGTCAAGAGAATTTGCAAAAATATAAAACATGCTTTTTTCTTGGCTTTAAAGGCAATGAAAAGCCTATGAAACCACAAAAATATTCATAATGAATAACTTACATCAATTTTACTTTAAGAGTTTCTCAGTTTTTCAAGTTATAGCCAATTTTATTTTTTTAATACACCCAAGCGTATGATTGATATTAATTAGAAAAGAAAATTTTCAAACATTTAAAAAAAAAATCTTAAAAATATTAAACGCCAAATTTTTGAATTTATAACAAAAACCAAAATTAAACAAGACTTTGAAGTATATAAAATTACATTTAAAAGAAATTTAAAGTTTCTAATTATCAATTTTTTTTTAAAGAATTTAAATATTTCATCAAAAAATTGACATTCTTCCTATTTCCTCACATATTTCTCTAGTAATATTTAGTGGCATTTGCCTTTTGAAAATATTTGTACAGCCTCCAAAAAAAAAAGAAAAGAAAACTTAAATAAAAATTATTTTTGTATCCGTATCTTTTCGCCTCATAACTGCCATTAACTACCAAAAAATGCAACATTCCTAAATCTGTTTTCATTCAAGTGGTCTCGTTACCATACAAAACATAATTGGGTGGTTTTTAGTCAAAAGATGTAAAAGAATTTGGCAGCTATGATAAAAAAATAAAGAAACTGAAAAAAACTAAAAAAGATATAAAGGTAAAAAATCCCAAAAATTTTATAAAAAGGTTAAAATAGCCAAATAATTTTAATTTAATAAGAAATTTCCATTTGAATACTTAAATTAAATGGTGGGATTTGTATGGAATTGAAGCAAAAAAAAGTAAACTAGATATAAAGGCATGAGTGTTACTCTGAGACTGAAGTGCAAGAATTTTGTTTGGGTATTGGTTTTTTGTGTAGTTTTGTAACGGGATTTATAAGGGAGCAAACTTCCGTGTTCGTGTTTCAAGCTTGCTTGAACATATTGGTTTGGTAGTATAGTTTGTACATTTTCCTTAGGATAATTATATTTAAGGTAACATTTTTGTACCAATTTCTCTATAATTTGCTGCTTTAAATGTTACAAATCTTTGCAATATCTTCAAAAAATAAAAAAATAGTGCCATTCGCTTTGCTTGACTTCATCTTCCAAAACATTTGAAATGAAGAATGTCTTTTCAATTGGTCACAACTTTTCTCAAGTAGTTACAAGTCGTTAGGATGCTTTTTTCCTTTTTTCCGATAAAGAAACAGGTCAAAATTTAGTAATTTCATTTGATTGCCATTTTTGTTTTTTTTTCATCTTCTTCGTTACATTCGTTGCTATTGACTTACAAAACTATACATAAGTATTTTCAAATGTCAGTGAATGAGTTAAGGCGAAGTTTGTTCTTTTGACAAACATTAGCGTCACTATAAGTTAGTCCTTTTTGGTAAACTGATAACTTTGTAGATAAATTGTTGACGTCTAAGATATAAAAGATTGGACGAGAGGGAATTTTCATGTAACACAATGAGTTATAATAAATTATAATAGCATTATAAAGTTTAGTAAACTTATTATAATGCGTTATAATACATTATAATACATATTATAATGCGTTATAAAAATTAAAATAGCATAATAATACGTTATTAGAGGATTATAATGCGATATAATACATTACAACTGCATTGAAAAAAAATTCAATAAAAATGGGAAATTTTAAAATTAAAAATTTCTTTTGAAAACGGAAAATTTTTTAAAAATTTAAATTTTTATAGGACATTTCCAAAATTTTTAAAATATCCCATTTTCATAGAGAATTTTGAAAATTTCAAAAAATTCAAATTTTTATTAGAAATTTCAAAAATTTCCTATTTAAAAAATTTTCGTTTTTTATAGGAATTTTAATAAAATTTTTCAAAGTTTTTCATTTTAATAAGAAATTTTCAATATTTTCCGTTTTTATGGAAAACTTTTAAAAAATTTAGATTTACTTTGAAAATTTCTTAAAAAAGGAAAATTTTGAAAACTTCCTATAAAAATGGGAAATTTGAAAATTTAAAATTTCTTATATAAAACGGCAAATTTTCGAAAATTTCTATTTTTATAGGTCATTTCCAAATTTTTTTTTTTATAGGAAATTTTAAAAATATTCCATTTTCACGAAGAATTTTAAAATTTTTCAAAAATCCCATTTTGATATGAAATTTTGAAAATTTTCCTTCTCAAATACTTTCGTTTTTTATAGGAAATTTTCAAAATTTTCCATTGTAGTAGGAAATTTTCAAAATTATCCATTTTAATAGGAAATTTTTAAAATTTTCCATTTTTATGGAAATGTTCAATATTTCTTATATAAAAGAAAAATTTCTATAAATATTGGAAATCTTTTTATAGTATAACAGTTCTGCTGTTAAGAAGACTTTTGCATAACAATTATCCTAAAGAGAATACTTTTGTATAACCTATAAGGAATACTTTTGTATAAAACTCATTCTACTGAGAATACTTCCATATAATAGTTATCCTATAGAGAATACTTTTGTATAACAGTTATCCCATAGAGAATATTTTTGTTTTACAGTTATCCTATAAAGAATATATATAAAAGTTATCCTATTGATAATTCTTTCGTATAATAGTTATCCTATAGATAATACTTTTTTATAACAGTTATCTAATAGAGAATACTTTTGTATAATAGTTTCCCTATATAATATATAATAATTTTCCTATATAGAATACTTTTCGGTGTTCACTTTTTTATATGACAGTTATAGAAAATTTTCGTTAATTTTCGATTTCTATTGAAAAATCTTCGATAAAAATATTTTTCTATAGAAAATTTTTCAATAAAAACATTTTCCAGTAGAAAAATTTTCTGCAAAAATATTTTTCTATAGAAAAGTTGTGGATAAAAATATTTTTCTGTAGAAAAATGTTCGATAAAATTTTTCTATAGAAAAATTTGTTTCTGTTAAAAAATTTTCGATTAAAATAATTTCTATAGAAAAATTTTTGATAAAAATATTTTTCTACGGAAAAATTTTCAATATGAATGTTTTTTTTTGTAGAAAACTTTTTAATAAAAAAATTTTGATAAAAAAAATTTTTAAAGAAAAATTTTTGATTAAAAAATTTTTGTTAAAAAAATTTTGTATAGAAAAACTTTTTTTATCAAAAAACTTTTTTTTTTAAATTTTCTAAAGAAACATTTTTGACAAAAAAAAATCTAAAGTAAAATTTTTGAAAAAAAATTTTCTAAAGTAAAATTTTGGATAAAAATAAACTTTCTAAACAAAATTTTTGATAAAAAAATATTCTGAAAAAAATTTTCATAAAAAATTGTTTTAAGGAAACATTTTTGATTAAAAAAAAATGTGTAAAGAAAAATTTTTGATAAAAAAATTTTCTAAAGAAGAATTTTTTGATAAAAATATTTAAAAAACTGAAGAAGAAAACTTTTTTTTTTTTTTTAAAAACATCAAAATTACACATTAAAAAAATACCAATATTAGTAAATTACAATAGTATCAATCATTTTGGCAACTAATCATAATATCATTATAGTATATAATGAATACATTAAAATATTTTAAAACCCCGTTTAAATAAGTTACAATGCATTTTTGCATTTCGAAATTTTTTTACAAGTCATTCACTTGCAGCTCTGATTCCTTCCCCAATCATTTTAATACCATTAGGCATTTTTCCTTCGAACAGTTCAAATTCAATATAAATCAAATAAAATATTTCTTTTTCATACGTTTTCAAATAAAAATTAGCACACATTGCAATACTTTAACTTCGCCGCAAGCTTTGGCATCTTAGTCACAGGAACGTGAGACTTTCGACAAGTAAATGGAAATATTTTTCCACACTAACACAAAAAAGGAATTTAAAGAAGTTGAAAAGGACTTACCATATACAATGTATAAAATACTACATACTATAAAAAAGAAAAAACTAGACATAGTTATTCAAAATATTTCTAACGTTATGTGTAAATAAAAATGTGTGTTTTATAAAATTTTTAGAAACATTAGCATTTTATTTAAAATCATAATGGTTATCAGAAAAATTTAAGATTTTTTTATTTAATAAAATTGAACTTTAGATTATTTTATACTATAAAAAAGAATTTAAGTCTGCCTTTGGTTAAATTTAAGGAAAGTTGGCTGGTGTGTTGGCTTTAAGTCGTTATTCTGGTCACATTCTTGTTGTGGACACTAACGAAGCTAAACTTTTATATTGGAGCATTATAGTTTTTGTTGCTGCTGTTGTTTTAGTTGCATTTATTGGTTGGCAGTTTTTCAAAGTTTTCTTTCTTTTTTTCTTTTTTCGGTAGCAAGAAATGCAAGGTTTTGAAAACTAACACATGCTGGAAGAGACACTCGAAAGAAAATTATAGTCAAAGAGTTTACAGGACTTATGTTTAACTGACTTTTTTAGGCCTTTAGGGCTTGTATTATGATCCATAAACACCCATGTTTACTGTTTGAAAACACACACACAATTGAAATTGGGCATGCAATTTTTCTATCTCTCTCACACAAATTAAGAGATCAACTATAATCGGCAGAGTTCAGCACAAAGAGAACAGAACAATAAATCATCGGCAGAGTTTCCGTTTTTCATACTTTTAAATAAAAAAGTTATTTTTTTTTCTATGTGTAGTTGCGATGTTTTAAAAAGAAAAAGTTTTCTACTCCATTTTTTAAAGATATTTTTATCAAAAAACTTTCTATAGAATTTTTTTTTCAAACAATAACAAAGTCTATAGAAAAATTTTTGATAAAAAAATTTCTACAGAAAACTTTTTATATAAATTTTTTTGTCAAAAATTTTTCTGTAGAAAATTTTTTTATCAAAAATGTTTCTGTAATTTTTTTATCAAATGTTTCTTATCAAATGTTTTCTTATAGAAAATTTTTTATCAACAATTTTTCTATAGAAAATTTTTTTATCAAAAATTTTTCTATAGAAAATTTTTTTATCAAAAATTTTTCTATAGAAAATTTTTTTATCAAAAATTTTTCTATAGAAAATTTTTTTATCAAAAATTTTTCTATAGAAAATTTTTTTATCAAAAATTTTTCTATAGAAATTTTTTATCAAACATTTTTATATAGATTTTTTTTTTTTTCAAAAAATTTTTTTATAGAATTTTTCTACAGAAAATTTTTTTATCAAAAATTTTTCTATAGATCATTTTTTTATCAAAAGTTTTTCTATATAAAAAATTTTTTTCTATAGGAAATTTTTTTTATCAAAAATTTTTCTATGTAAAATTTTTTTTCAAAAGTTTTTGTATTGAAAATTTTTTTTTCAAAAATTTTTCTATAGAATTTTTTTTATCAAAAATTTTTCTATAGAAAATTTTTTTATCAAAAATTTTTCTGTAGAAAATTTTTTTATCAAAAATTTTTATAGAAAATTTTTTTATCAAAAATTTTTCTATAGAAATTTTTTATCAAACATTTTTATATAGATTTTTTTTTTCAAAAAATTTTTTTATAGAATTTTTTTATCAAAAATATTTCTATAGATAATTTTTTTATCAAAAGTTTTTCTATATAAAAAATTTTTTTCTATAGGAAATTTTTTTTATCAAAAATTTTTCTATGTAAAATTTTTTTTCAAAAGTTTTTGTATTGAAAATTTTTTTATCAAAAATTTTTCTATAGAATTTTTTTTTATCAATAATTTTTCTATAGAAAATTTTTGTATCAAGAATTTTTCTATAGAAAATTTTTTATCAAAAACTTTTCTATAGAATATTTTTTTTAATCAAAAATTTTTTTATAGAAAATTTTTTCTCAAAAATTTTTCTGTAGAAAATTTTTTTCAAAAATTTTTCTGTAGAAAATTTTCTTATCAAAAATTTTTTTATCGAAAATTTTTTGTCATAAATTTTTCTATAGAAAATATTTTAATCAAAAATTTTCTGTAGAAATGTTTTTTATCAAAAATTTTTCTATAAACAATTTTTTTTAAAAAATTTTTTAATTGAAAATTTTTGTATCAAAAATTTTTCTATAGAAAGTTTTTTTATCAAAAATTATTCTATAGACAATTTTTTTATAGAAAATTTTTATCAAAAATTTTTCTATATTTTTTTTTTTTTTTAATTCTTCTATAGAAAATTTTTTTTATCAAAAATTTTTCTATAGAAAATTTTTTACCAAAAATTTTTCTATAGAAAATTTGTTTACCAAAAATTTTTCTATAGAAAATTTTTTTATCACAGATTTTTCCATATAAAATTTTTTTATAAAAAAAAATAGAAAATTTTTCTTCAGAAAAATATTTTAATCGAAAATTTTTCATTTGACCTTTATCGAAAATTTTTCATTTGAGAAAGTTTTTTGATAGAAAAATATTTTTATCGAAAACAAAAATAATAGTGTGGTGGAAATAATTTTCGAGATTATATTTCATTGTTCTCTTTTTTGATTTTGATTCATGTGTATTTTGTTTTTGTAATGTCTTTAAAAAGCGACACCAACCGACTTTGCTAACATTAAAATTCTTTTAATATTTATTTTCACGAGTTTCATTAATGATCGTGGTATAAACGAAAATTACAAAAATTCTTCGGCTTCTGGTGGTATGTGCCGCCTACACCTGGTAATGGGTAACAAACTTTTTTTTCCATAAAGAACATCTACTTTTGAGTTATTCAGCAAATTTAAACAAAATTTTGTCAAACAAAAATATTTTGAACAATGAAATGCTCATATCCTAAATTATTAACATTTTTCTTTGACTCTAGTAAATTTTTTCTTGATACTAACATTTGCTGTTTTAATTATTTGTCATTTCCTATAATATTTTTTTCGTCTCTCGAACTCATTACAAACTCCAAGAATGTATTGCTGACTGTGACAAATATACAATAAAAAAATGCTATTAATTACAAACTATTTTTTCAGCAAACGATAATTGCCAATATTCTTTGACACTTATGATGGCAAATTTAAAGTTTTTCCACAGATGTTGAAAACATTTTTCATATTTCTCAAAATGAAAAGAAATAACCAAAAAGCCTTAAAGTTATATAAGCCACATCTTTTGTAATGTGAATAATGCGAAATTTTTAAAAGCAAATGCATTTGGTTCAAAAATAAGCTAGAGCTCAAGGACATACGAATGCACATACATTTTCCAAATATACAGACATAAGTACTTTCTTATGTCTCATGAAATTTATTTGTTTATCTAATTTTTAGAATTGTTTTGTATCTTTACAAAACGCCAACATCCTTTTTGGAATTTTTTGATTTATGAAATGCCACTTGATGTTTTTTTTCTTCCATTATATTTCTTTGCCTTTGATTTCTGTTGCCTGCTCCCAGTTTGCTTTCAGTTTTCAGCTAAAATAAGTTTACGTCTCTAGAAATACTTGAAAATTCTAGAGTATGTTAGTTTGCTTTTTTCAACTGAAATAAAATAGTTTTTATTTATCTGTGTACTTCTTGCTTATAGTTTTTTAATTTTTTTTTTCCAAAACATCTCGTTCTTTTTTTGCTCAAGTAAATAAAACTTTAAACTTTATTACATCTATAGAATTAATTGAAACTTTGAGAAAGTAAAGAAAAGAATAGCAGAATTTTTATGAGGAAAAAAGACAACTCACACAAAACTATCATACGTGTTATCTTAATTAATACAATATTTTTTTCCTGATATTTTACTGTTCTACATTTTAGTTTTCTGAAAAGAAAATAACAGCAAAGGGACAATAATTTAAATAAAAGTAAGAAGCTTTAACATTATAAAAAAAGTAACAGTAACAGTAGCAGTAGCAGAAAATCTCTTCAAATGCTAAATGTTAATATAAAAAGAGAGAATTTTAAGAGTTTTTTTAACAGTTTTAGCGAGAGAAGGAAATAACAGTTGTTTTGCTTTGAGAAAAACTGTTAACTCTCGTTTATTTTATACGAAACAGGAAGTAATGTTTACATGTGCACAAATACAAACGAGTCGAAAAGAACTACAATAAATATAATGAAACAATGAAAAGTTAAAAACTTCAAATTTGTAAAATTATTTACACTGAAGACCTTTCTAGCAAGCAGTTCACTAGAAGTGGACCACACGTGATCGGGGACAACTATGGCTTCGAGGTTGTTTAAGAATTTGTCTATCTTGGTACCGCAATAAATATAAATAATGACAAAATTATCGAATTCAAAAGAAGAATCATACTTGCCAACAGTTGCTATTTCGGCCTCAACTTACATTTTAATATAATTTGCAAAAATCTTTTCTTAAGAAGATACCCAGACGTCAAATAGGTCTCAAGATGTGATGGCAAAAAGTTGAATTTTCAACCAAATTATATTTTTTTTAATTCAACAACATGATTTTTGTCTGTTTACTTTTTGTACTAACACGAGTTTAACTTCAGGGGCCAAATTACGGCATTCGATATCGATCGAAATTTTAGAAATTTTCAAAACATTTGTATAGCATACTTTAAGGATCATCAAAATTATTTAAAAGATGCACAGTTTATTATATTGTTTTGAAGTTATTTGCCAAAAGATGAACAATAGTAAAAGAGTTTTAATTGAACTATATGTTTTTTAAAAACGAATCAAAATGGATAATAAAATTTCAATAGACTTTTTGCATCGAAGTAACTTTTAACATCCCTAAAGTATACTTCACAATATTCGCTTAAAAGTCTAAGCTTTCGTTCGATACCGAATGCGGTAATTTGGCCCCAGGTGTCAAATACCCGCAATCGATATTGATCGAAATGTATGAGATTTCAAAAACATTTGTGTAGCATACCCTTAGGATAATTTAAATAATATATTACAATGATGGGCACATGCGTATCTTTGTTGCGTAAACTGCAGCTCATTAAAAATTTCTTCCTTTTGATTTTGTCCACTTTTTTCCATTTTTTCAATAGACAGACAGACGGACGTCGCTCAATCGTCTTAGAATTTCATAAGGATTCAGAATATATATTTTTTGAGCAAATGTTAAGGAAATTACAAACGAAATGTCAATTCAATATACCTCCCATTCTTTTTAATGGTGGGTATAAAAACTATAGCATACTTTTAGGCTTATATATTTTCATACTACGAATAATAACAACAATTTGTTAAATATTATTTGACGGGCTTTTATGTTTTAGAGAACATTAGGTGGAGATGAGCGTGGCAAATTTTCTTGAAACTTTGTATATATTTCAGTTTTATAACGCTGATAATTGGTGGTAAGTTTTACAACTTTTGGTGAAGAAATAAAAATTTGTAAAGATCAAATATTTTGGGCTCACATGTGCGGTTGGTTTCTGGCGTGGCACATTTCCATGAAACTAATATTCTAATATTCTGTGCCAAGTTTCGCTAAGATCGCTTAAGAAACAAACATTTGAGGCTACAACATATTTTCGGTTTACTCGTATATGGGCGGGTAGCGATGCTCGTGGCAGATTTCAATGTAACTTTCCACATAATTCAATTTTGGAACACTGATAGTCTGTGCCGAGTTTCACCACGATCGATTAAGAAACAAACATTTGAAGCTAAAAAAGAATTTCATCATATATGGGCGTTGAAAGATGGACTGGTCAATTATGATTATACTTTCAAATTTTCTTAATTAAGTTGATAGAAGCATATGTACCAAATTTCAATTCCTTATTAGTTCTCCTTATATGTGTTGCTAAGGAATGTATGAATAAATCTCACTGTGGTCCGTATGGACCTTATGAAGCGTGTGTGGACAACATTAAATTCAGAGCAAGCTTTTGTTGGGACTTATTTTTCATCTCACATATAATGCGAACAACGTTGCATAAGTTATTCTGTATGAATCTGAAACATGAAACGAGATCCTTCAATTTATATAACATTCGCATACTTTCAGTTACTATTTTCTTAGACAATTACTGGAAATTTAGTGGAAAAATAAAGTTTGGAATGTCAGACTATTGAAGCTAACAGACAAAAGTCAAAACTATTTGTATATCATTAAGCTTAAGCATGTGGACCTAATATACATATATTTTATAAAAAAGGCTTTATAAAATCTAAATATTTGTGGACTCTAATGTAGACTATGACCAATCCTTGTCTCTATGACCGTACGGTCCCTCCGATAAGTCCCATATAGCTTTTACTCTAATACGGAAATAACTAATGGAGACAATTATCTAATGAGAGAAAGCTAAGGCTCACACACATGCTCATGAAATGGGTTTTTTGTTATTCTTTATCCACTTTAATTTCACTTTTGATAGAAAGAAATATATTTATATCATAGAGTTTTTGCTAAGACATAGACTTAAAGATAAAATGTGTTAAAGAATCTGATATAAATCTGTTAATTAAAATGTATTGATTAAAAAACATTTTAAAAAATTAGGTTTTTTAAGTACTAACTAACATATACATATTTATATTATCAATTGCCTATTAATATAGACTTCTAAAAAAACTAACTAATAATATTTCATTCGAATACTAAATAAAGACCTTGCTTTACACAATTTTGCTCTATAACATTTCATTACATCTATTGCCATTAATTCAAGGCAAATTTAAAAGAAAAAAAAAACTTTTCTAAGCAAATATTTTTCTCTAAAATAAATTAAATTATGAAGATGAAATAAAATTTAGAATTATAGCAAATGAATAAAAAAAGGAGCAAGCGAATGAAATACAATTCGGCATATAATTCACCTTGACGTATAAATATCTTCAGCCTCTCGATACAAATTGCAATGTCAGTCATTCGGCTTTGCCTGCCATGGCTTTTCTCAGCAAACTGGCTCCTGCATATTTAATGCAATAGAATAATATTAGAGTTACTTATGTACTAGCAGTTACATTTACGAAGATATTGTTTGTCAGTACAAATCTAAAGGTTTTCAAAATAAGATTAACATTGAATAGCAAGACGAACAACTTGAATACAACTAAATCAGGGTTATATTATACGAGTACTAAGAATTAGAAATGATGATGTTTATGAGAAGGATGAAAATGAAGATAATAATGACTACATTTGTATAGTCATATCATCATACTCTAATTGTAGTTACTTTAAAATGCTCTTGCAGACATCCATATATACATACATATATATTTATAGGATAAATGCAAAAGGCTAAGGATAAGTCTTAATATTGCTCTGCTGATGCTACTGCATTAATACTTAGATCAACATCAACAAAGTTTAATTTAATTTCATGGCAATCTAAAGCATCTCATGACAAGAATCTTAACTGATGGCAACTACCAAAATACCAAATTACATTTAACATTTATTTAAACAACAGCAACAAAAACAAACTTTAAGTTAAATACTTACAATATGAATATGTATTTAATATCCGGTACAACTACGTTTGTATATGTATGTATATATGTAAAACTTAAAATAAGACGAAAAACCAAGACGTCAAAAGATCTTTAAATTATAATTTGTGTTTCAATACCTCATTATATATAAACATACACATACACACACACACGCAATAAATCCTTACCGCGTTCATTCCATCTGTCCTTAGTCATATGAAGTTAAATATCAGTATAAAGAGACAATTTGTTAAACAGTTAACAGACACAACATTTGATTGCCATGGAAGCACCAGCACAAATACAAACGCAAATATATACAACTACATCATTATTTTTCAATCTGCATTAGATATACCTATTTAGCTTTGAAACAAATTATCCTTAAATGAGTTTGTTAGCTACAATCGGTTATGAGGAATCTTGAATTGAGCTGAAAATAGAATTCAATGTAACTTCAAACTTTGTATCATTTTGCTTAATAAAAACAATTTTTTAAAGAGACAAAATTTTCAAAATTTTGCTATTTTTAAAGCAAAATTTTTGCTATTTTTATGGGAAAATTATCAAAATTTTGCTATCTTTATAAGGAAATTTTCAAATTGTTTCTATTTTCAAAGAAAATGCTCAAAGAAAATTTTCAAAATTCTGCTATTTTTATAGGAAAATTTTCAAAATTTTGCTATTTTTATAGGAAAATTTTCATAATTTTTTTTTATAGAAGTATTCTTAAAATTTTTTTACTTTTATGGAGAAATTTTCAAAATTCATCTTTAAAAGTGCATCACTTTAGAACGGCTGGACCGATCAGGACATTTTTTTCTACATGTTTTCTTTAGTCCAAGTTATGATTCTACATAAAGAAAAATTTACAATGCCCACTTTTACGCTTTCTTTTTTGATTTATCTAAAATCGAAAAATGGCTGCACGGATATTGGAAATATGATTAATGTTTGATAATAGCTTGACAGACGATTGTTTGAAGATTTTTCATGATTATTTGATGGTTGTTTGATGATTGTTTGACAGTTTTTTTATGATTGATTGACTGATGACTGTTTGAAGATTTGTAATAATTGATTGATAATTGTTTCACAATTAACTGGCGATTTTATGACGGTAGTTTGATGATTTTTTTGTCGATTGTTTGATAGTGAATTGATGATTGACTGACGACTGTTCAATGATTTTTTATGATTGTTCGATAATTGTTTCATGACTATTGTTTGACGGTTATTTGATTACTATTTGACGATTGTTTGATAATCGACGGGTACAAGCAGCTGCGGGTACATTTGTTATTTTTAAAAGATCATTTTTAAAATTTTTAAATTTTTATAGGAAAATTTTAAAAATGTTGCTATTTTTATAGAAAAATTTTCAAAATGTTGCTATTTTTATAGGAAAATTTTCAAAATTTTGCTATTTTAATAGGAAAAATTTCAAAATTTTGCTATTTTTATAGGAAAATTTTCAAAACTTTGCTTTATATAAGAAAAATGTCGCTATTTTTTTTTTAATTTTCCAAATGTTGCTATTTTTATAAAAAAAAAATCCAAAATTTTGCTAATTTTTAGGAACATTTTCAAAATTTTGCTATTTTTATAGAGAATTTTTCAAAATTTTGCTCTTTTTATAGGAAAATTTTCAAAATTTTGCTATTTTTATAGGATAAATTTTAAAATGTTTGCTATTTTCATAGTATAATTTTCTAAATTTTGCTAATTTTATAACAAAATTTTCAAAATTTTTGCTATTTTTATAAGAAAATTTTTAAAATTTGACTATATATAGGAAAATTTTCAAAATGTTGCTATTTTTATAAAAAAAAAATCTAAATGTTGCTATTTTTATGGAAAAATTTTCAAAATTTTGTTCTTTTTATAGAAAAATTTTCAAAATTTTGCTATTTTTATAGGAAAATTTTCAAAATTTAGCTATTTTTAAAATAATATTTTCAAAATTTCTTAAGATTTTGTTATTTTTCTACAGATTTTTTTTTTTTAAATTTGCTATTTTGTAATTTTCTAGTGAAATGTGTCTATAAAAAATACGTATTTTGTTAATTATTGCTGCAAACATATATGATATTCTTCTATGCTGTGTCATAGAGTATTAAACAATTTTAAGATAATAAATTTATCAACATTAAAACAAAATATATTTCTGTTCTAATATTGTTTGGGTTTAAAATTAATTTTCCTATAAATAAAACAATATTTTTCAACATGATCATATATTTAAAATGCACAAATATATTGAAATTATATGCAATCTTATACACAATGTAATTAATATCAATCATACGTCTTTAGTAAACTAAAATAGAGAGTACAAAATATAATTAATATTACTCATACGTTTACAATAATTTTAAAATTCCAGACATATTTTCCTAATGCTAACATGTTTAAACTATTAACAAATCTTATTAGAATAATATAATTCTTTAGTCAAAAGCTTTTAATCTAAATTGTATAATATTTGCTTGATTTCCAGAATCCTTAATGTTCAAACAAATTATTTTAACAACATTTTAATGTAATTTATTTCTGCTATTTATTCCGTTGCATTTCTTTTCGTTCCAAATTAATTTTAAATATTTTAACAATTGCAATTTTAGTTTTATTTATTATTTCGTTTATTTCGCTGATGTATAGGCCGTAGTTTATTCTCTTTTTTTTCTAATTCCACTAATGGCAATTTCAAAATCTTAAATTAAGCCAAATAAACTCAAACATGTCAAACCAACAGAGCTTTTCCATTACTAAAACCTAACAAATCTAGCAGCTAAATATTTATGTATGTAAAACACGGAAGTATCCAGTCTAGATCTCCAGCTGATTCCCAGGGTTTAATTATCACGAAGTGCCTTAATATCATATATATGTCAAAGAAACTAGACAGGTGGCGACGCTTGATTCCTTTAAACTGTTGGGATGATATCCTATGCCCTCTCTGTTTGTATACTAAACAAACCGCAGACAAATACAAGTTCCACACACAAACAGACACACATTAACCAAAACACAAACACACATACTCTAATAACGTTAAACAGATGGATTTTCTCTTCATGGGCTCAAACATTTTAGATGAAAATTTCACTAATGTTAATCATCATAAAACTATTGTTGTATTCTATTTGTTTGTTATCATTCTCTACATTATTTTGTTGTAGCTAATGTTATCCTTGTTTAAATTTTTGTTGCTATTTATTCTAACGAGGACACAGTTAACGTTGAAATAATTTATAAAATGGAAAAAATGCATTCAGCCTATAAATAAGGAAAGAATCAAGGGAACAGTGGACATTTGCTGAAATGGTCTTTAATAAACGAAAACAAAATTACAACAACTTTTGGGGTAAAAAAAATTTTTTGGAGAAATTTCCGGAATAATTTTAAAAAATGTTGTTTAAAAAAAAACAAAATTTTAGAAATTTGACTATAAAAATAGCAAAATTTTCTTACAAAAATAGCAAAATTTTGAAAATTTTCCTGTAAAAATAACAAAATCTTATAAAATAGCAAAATAGAAAAATGTTTAAAATTTTGCTATAAAAATAGCAAACTTTTGAAAATTTTCCTATAAAAATAGCAAAATTTTGAAAATTTGTCTATAAAAATAGCAAAATGTTTAAAATGTTCTTATAAAAATAGCAAAATTTTGAAAGTTTTCGTATAAAAATTGCAAACTTTTGAAATTTTTCCTATAAAAACAGCAAAATTTCGAAATTTATTCTATAAATAGCAAAATGTTTAAAATTTTATTATAAAAATAGCAAAATTTTGAAATTTTTCTTATAAAAATAGCAAAATTTTGAAAATATTCCTATAAAAATAGCAAAATTTTGAACATTTTCCTATAAAAATAGCAAAATTTTAAAAATTTTCCTATAAAATTACCAAAACTTTGAAAATTTTCCTAAAAAATAGCAAAACTTTGAAAATTTTCCAAAAAATAATAGCAAAATTTTGAAAATTTTCCTATAAAAATAGCAAAATTTTGAAAATTTTCTTATTAAAATAGCAAAATTTTGAAAATTTTCCTATAAAAATATCAAAATTTTGAAAATTTTCCTATAAAAATATCAAAATTTTGAAAATTTTTCTATAAAAACAGCAAAATTTTTAAAATTTTCCTTTAAAAATAGCAAAATTTTGGAAGTTTTTCTATAGAAATAGCACAAGTTTTAAAATTTTTCTTTAAAATAGCAAAATTTTGAAAATTTTATTATAAAAATAGCAGGTTTTAACAATTTCCTATAAAAATTTCGAAATATTTAAAATTTTGAAAATTTTCCAATAAAGAGAAAAAAAGTTTTAAAAATGTTCCTTTAGAAATAGCAAGATTTTTAAATTTTTTTTGTATAGATATAACAAAATTTTGAAAATTTTACTTAAAAATTGCAAAATTTTGAAAATTTTCCTATAAAAATAGTAGGGTTTTAACAATTTCCTATTTTGTCAAAATTTGTCAAATTTTCCTATAAAATTTTTAAAATTTTCCAATAAAATTTTTGAAATTTTCCAATAAAAATAGCAAAATTTTTGAAGCTTAGACTGTAACTTGGTTTCACATCCATAAAAGAAAAAAACAAATTAAATAAATACAAACATTGAAAATAATTGACATGTGCATTCATCAACAACATTTATATATTTAGTTGCTGTTGATGCTCATCATTGCTGTTGTCATTGCTGAAAATGTTGCTGCTGCTGTTGTACTTAGTAAAATAATTTTAGTCATTATTTTATTGTTATTTCAGAGAAGGCAAAAAAAACATATATATTACACAAAAGCAATGGAAAACTATGTAGACTAATGGATATAAAAACACGTGACTTGATTATTTTTTGGCTACACCCAAACTGGGTTGATTTAAGGTTTACAATCATTATGAGAATATTTTATGAAGCTGAACTACTTCATTGTTGAAAGTTGGCTAAGAACTAATAAAAAAAACAGCCAACATAAAATAAATATAAAAATAAGAACCCCAAAAAAAATTCCATCTATTAAATTGGAGTTTCGCATTTTAAAAGAGCTAAAATATAAGACTTAACCAACAAATGCTTAGAATTAAAATAATTTCTGCATTTCCTTTATTTTATAAGTTTATTATACTTAAAATGCATAATGTAAAAGCAGGCAGCAGCTGCTGGAAACAAGTCATTGTCTCATAATTAAAATTTAGTTCTAATTATATGGAATTTTACACCATAAAAATTCTAATCTTGTCCATCTTTTCATGCCCTGGTAATATGCCAGCATAAAAGGACACTATAATAATTTAACACTCCTATAATTTCATTCTCAAAAAAAAAAAAGAAAACATACACATTTACAATTGCAATCATCTCACCCATTAAATATCCCAAGAAAGCGAAGCAAAAAAAACACAGGAAAAGGAAATAAAACAATCCAATCCCTAGACATAAATTTCTTAAAGCGCTTTTCTTCTAGTTTTTTCTTTAAGAAAAATAGTTTTTTTGTTCTATTCGAGAATTGTTATCACAAGACAGGCATCAGCATGATGCAATTAAATTTCTAACCGCACACGGCAAACACCAAGGAATTCATACAAAGTTTTCAGTCATTTTCCAGCGGCTGCAAAGAGCATGAGGCACAAGTAAAATGAAGAAAAGGCGAAAAATAATGCTTAGCATTGCATTTTAATTGACTCAATTTTGCAGACCAAAAAGAAAACTGCACTCATTTATTTATTTCGCCAAAGAAAAGCCAAGAAAAGAAGAAAAGTGTGAAAATTATAGAAAAGTTGCTTTCCTTCCATATGAAATATATTATAGTTTTGCTTTCTTCTAGAAATTAAGTGCGGTTCACTAAAATGTAAGAGTTTATTCTTATTAAAATAATCAACATAGTCTAGTCATAGTCTAGTCATAGTCTAGTCATAGTCTAGTCATAGTCTAGTCATAGTCTAGTCATAGTCTAGTCATAGTCTAGTCATAGTCTAGTCATAGTCTAGTCATAGTCTAGTCATAGTCTAGTCATAGTCTAGTCATAGTCTAGTCATAGTCTAGTCATAGTCTAGTCATAGTCTAGTCATAGTCTAGTCATAGTCTAGTCATAGTCTAGTCATAGTCTAGTCATAGTCTAGTCATAGTCTAGTCATAGTCTAGTCATAGTCTAGTCATAGTCTAGTCATAGTCTAGTCATAGTCTAGTCATAGTCTAGTCATAGTCTAGTCATAGTCTAGTCATAGTCTAGTCATAGTCTAGTCATAGTCTAGTCATAGTCTAGTCATAGTCTAGTCATAGTCTAGTCATAGTCTAGTCATAGTCTAGTCATAGTCTAGTCATAGTCTAGTCATAGTCTAGTCATAGTCTAGTCATAGTCTAGTCATAGTCTAGTCATAGTCTAGTCATAGTCTAGTCATAGTCTAGTCATAGTCTAGTCATAGTCTAGTCATAGTCTAGTCATAGTCTAGTCATAGTCTAGTCATAGTCTAGTCATAGTCTAGTCATAGTCTAGTCATAGTCTAGTCATAGTCTAGTCATAGTCTAGTCATAGTCTAGTCATAGTCTAGTCATAGTCTAGTCATAGTCTAGTCATAGTCTAGTCATAGTCTAGTCATAGTCTAGTCATAGTCTAGTCATAGTCTAGTCATAGTCTAGTCATAGTCTAGTCATAGTCTAGTCATAGTCTAGTCATAGTCTAGTCATAGTCTAGTCATAGTCTAGTCATAGTCTAGTCATAGTCTAGTCATAGTCTAGTCATAGTCTAGTCATAGTCTAGTCATAGTCTAGTCATAGTCTAGTCATAGTCTAGTCATAGTCTAGTCATAGTCTAGTCATAGTCTAGTCATAGTCTAGTCATAGTCTAGTCATAGTCTAGTCATAGTCTAGTCATAGTCTAGTCATAGTCTAGTCATAGTCTAGTCATAGTCTAGTCATAGTCTAGTCATAGTCTAGTCATAGTCTAGTCATAGTCTAGTCATAGTCTAGTCATAGTCTAGTCATAGTCTAGTCATAGTCTAGTCATAGTCTAGTCATAGTCTAGTCATAGTCTAGTCATAGTCTAGTCATAGTCTAGTCATAGTCTAGTCATAGTCTAGTCATAGTCTAGTCATAGTCTAGTCATAGTCTAGTCATAGTCTAGTCATAGTCTAGTCATAGTCTAGTCATAGTCTAGTCATAGTCTAGTCATAGTCTAGTCATAGTCTAGTCATAGTCTAGTCATAGTCTAGTCATAGTCTAGTCATAGTCTAGTCATAGTCTAGTCATAGTCTAGTCATAGTCTAGTCATAGTCTAGTCATAGTCTAGTCATAGTCTAGTCATAGTCTAGTCATAGTCTAGTCATAGTCTAGTCATAGTCTAGTCATAGTCTAGTCATAGTCTAGTCATAGTCTAGTCATAGTCTAGTCATAGTCTAGTCATAGTCTAGTCATAGTCTAGTCATAGTCTAGTCATAGTCTAGTCATAGTCTAGTCATAGTCTAGTCATAGTCTAGTCATAGTCTAGTCATAGTCTAGTCATAGTCTAGTCATAGTCTAGTCATAGTCTAGTCATAGTCTAGTCATAGTCTAGTCATAGTCTAGTCATAGTCTAGTCATAGTCTAGTCATAGTCTAGTCATAGTCTAGTCATAGTCTAGTCATAGTCTAGTCATAGTCTAGTCATAGTCTAGTCATAGTCTAGTCATAGTCTAGTCATAGTCTAGTCATAGTCTAGTCATAGTCTAGTCATAGTCTAGTCATAGTCTAGTCATAGTCTAGTCATAGTCTAGTCATAGTCTAGTCATAGTCTAGTCATAGTCTAGTCATAGTCTAGTCATAGTCTAGTCATAGTCTAGTCATAGTCTAGTCATAGTCTAGTCATAGTCTAGTCATAGTCTAGTCATAGTCTAGTCATAGTCTAGTCATAGTCTAGTCATAGTCTAGTCATAGTCTAGTCATAGTCTAGTCATAGTCTAGTCATAGTCTAGTCATAGTCTAGTCATAGTCTAGTCATAGTCTAGTCATAGTCTAGTCATAGTCTAGTCATAGTCTAGTCATAGTCTAGTCATAGTCTAGTCATAGTCTAGTCATAGTCTAGTCATAGTCTAGTCATAGTCTAGTCATAGTCTAGTCATAGTCTAGTCATAGTCTAGTCATAGTCTAGTCATAGTCTAGTCATAGTCTAGTCATAGTCTAGTCATAGTCTAGTCATAGTCTAGTCATAGTCTAGTCATAGTCTAGTCATAGTCTAGTCATAGTCTAGTCATAGTCTAGTCATAGTCTAGTCATAGTCTAGTCATAGTCTAGTCATAGTCTAGTCATAGTCTAGTCATAGTCTAGTCATAGTCTAGTCATAGTCTAGTCATAGTCTAGTCATAGTCTAGTCATAGTCTAGTCATAGTCTAGTCATAGTCTAGTCATAGTCTAGTCATAGTCTAGTCATAGTCTAGTCATAGTCTAGTCATAGTCTAGTCATAGTCTAGTCATAGTCTAGTCATAGTCTAGTCATAGTCTAGTCATAGTCTAGTCATAGTCTAGTCATAGTCTAGTCATAGTCTAGTCATAGTCTAGTCATAGTCTAGTCATAGTCTAGTCATAGTCTAGTCATAGTCTAGTCATAGTCTAGTCATAGTCTAGTCATAGTCTAGTCATAGTCTAGTCATAGTCTAGTCATAGTCTAGTCATAGTCTAGTCATAGTCTAGTCATAGTCTAGTCATAGTCTAGTCATAGTCTAGTCATAGTCTAGTCATAGTCTAGTCATAGTCTAGTCATAGTCTAGTCATAGTCTAGTCATAGTCTAGTCATAGTCTAGTCATAGTCTAGTCATAGTCTAGTCATAGTCTAGTCATAGTCTAGTCATAGTCTAGTCATAGTCTAGTCATAGTCTAGTCATAGTCTAGTCATAGTCTAGTCATAGTCTAGTCATAGTCTAGTCATAGTCTAGTCATAGTCTAGTCATAGTCTAGTCATAGTCTAGTCATAGTCTAGTCATAGTCTAGTCATAGTCTAGTCATAGTCTAGTCATAGTCTAGTCATAGTCTAGTCATAGTCTAGTCATAGTCTAGTCATAGTCTAGTCATAGTCTAGTCATAGTCTAGTCATAGTCTAGTCATAGTCTAGTCATAGTCTAGTCATAGTCTAGTCATAGTCTAGTCATAGTCTAGTCATAGTCTAGTCATAGTCTAGTCATAGTCTAGTCATAGTCTAGTCATAGTCTAGTCATAGTCTAGTCATAGTCTAGTCATAGTCTAGTCATAGTCTAGTCATAGTCTAGTCATAGTCTAGTCATAGTCTAGTCATAGTCTAGTCATAGTCTAGTCATAGTCTAGTCATAGTCTAGTCATAGTCTAGTCATAGTCTAGTCATAGTCTAGTCATAGTCTAGTCATAGTCTAGTCATAGTCTAGTCATAGTCTAGTCATAGTCTAGTCATAGTCTAGTCATAGTCTAGTCATAGTCTAGTCATAGTCTAGTCATAGTCTAGTCATAGTCTAGTCATAGTCTAGTCATAGTCTAGTCATAGTCTAGTCATAGTCTAGTCATAGTCTAGTCATAGTCTAGTCATAGTCTAGTCATAGTCTAGTCATAGTCTAGTCATAGTCTAGTCATAGTCTAGTCATAGTCTAGTCATAGTCTAGTCATAGTCTAGTCATAGTCTAGTCATAGTCTAGTCATAGTCTAGTCATAGTCTAGTCATAGTCTAGTCATAGTCTAGTCATAGTCTAGTCATAGTCTAGTCATAGTCTAGTCATAGTCTAGTCATAGTCTAGTCATAGTCTAGTCATAGTCTAGTCATAGTCTAGTCATAGTCTAGTCATAGTCTAGTCATAGTCTAGTCATAGTCTAGTCATAGTCTAGTCATAGTCTAGTCATAGTCTAGTCATAGTCTAGTCATAGTCTAGTCATAGTCTAGTCATAGTCTAGTCATAGTCTAGTCATAGTCTAGTCATAGTCTAGTCATAGTCTAGTCATAGTCTAGTCATAGTCTAGTCATAGTCTAGTCATAGTCTAGTCATAGTCTAGTCATAGTCTAGTCATAGTCTAGTCATAGTCTAGTCATAGTCTAGTCATAGTCTAGTCATAGTCTAGTCATAGTCTAGTCATAGTCTAGTCATAGTCTAGATCTATTCAAATAAATATGTTGTTAATTTTTATGTTGAAATCAAAAATAAAATTTGTTTGAATTTCCTTGGCACTTTTCCTTGTTTAAATAAATTTAATTTAAATTTAAATATTTGTAATAAACATTTAACAAAAAAAAGGCAATCTGAAAGTTATTTTAATTAGCATAATAATGATAATTTAGATTTAATTTATTATTCATAGTAAATTTACCTTGAATAAATTTTGGCTTAGAAAAACCTCTAACAAAACACACAGAACAAATGTTTAAATGTGTGAGTGTGTTGAAGCCACTAAATGTCACAGTGGCAAATATTATAAATATTTTTGTGGTAACTTTACACTATGCCAACAATTTTCAAGCAAACACTCAGGCTGCCTCATAAGCAAATGCTACTAATGCAGCAAATGTGGAGAGAATGTGTGTTGCAACTGGCAATTGCTGTCATTCAGCTACTTAAGATTTTCTTATTGTTGCTGCAATTTCCTTGTTCTTATTTACAGTCAACCATTAAATCAACATTTTACGTTTGAATGCCATATTATTACGCACACAAACTTACAATTGAACTCATACACTTAAATATATGAGCAAATACACCTACATTTAAACAAGCACCTTTTCAGCTCCTTAAACATTTACCCTCACATTTACCGTGACAAAAGGATAACATTTCCAACAATACAGCCAGAAAAATACTATGAGACGCCAATTTTCTATGGCGCCAAAACATCACTATAACAAAAGAACGATGAAAAACACATGTATTTTGTGTGTGAAAAAAAGTCAGGAAATTTTAAGGAATCGAAAAAATTTTCTCAAGTATTTACCAACTCCTAAATAAAGAATGACAAATACGAGAAATACTTTTTATTGCGAAAATAACAAAAGAAATGAGAAGAGTTGAAGGAATAACAAGGATATGCGACTATTTTGTTAACAAGCTTCAACACTTTAAGTTAAGTAGGAAAAAGATTTTATTTCATGGTACTATTTGAAATTGTGGGTACTTTAAACTATAAAGTTTAAGTTTTTGATTTTTCTTTAAATTTTGTAAGGCATTCGATAAGAATCAGTATCGTGTTGCATAATTTTAGGAGGTTTTAAATATAAAATTTTTCTTATTTTGCCAAAGGTAGCAATAAAATATTCTTTAAGTGATTCGATTACAAATGGCTTATGAAGCTATTTAGATCCATGTTTCAAAATCGAGAGATCTCGAGATTGACTTTTAAAATTATTGTTTTATAAAATGCATATTTAAGTACCAGAAAAGTATCATAGAAGCCCCATTCTGATTTCAAACATATTTTTATTTAATAATAGAATAAATAATATTTTTATTTTCTTGTCTTCGTTTGAAATGCAGTGAAAGGGCGAAAGTAAATAAGTGTTTTCTTCTACACTTTGCTATTCTCCAAAAGTATTTGTATAATTTCTTAGCATATTTTTGGGAGTTTATGTGAAAAATCATGTGTAAGCATAAGAAAAACTGTATTTGCATTTGTCAGGTAAACTAGAGAGACAAAAAATGGAGTCAAGAAAAGAAAACACAAATATGTTAAAAAAAACTAGATTTTTGAAAAGATTTATTAACATCTGTGGCTAAAAGAAAACGTCTCGATGTCTGAAAAGAATAAAAAGTATGATGTGTAATTATGAGCGTTAAGCAAATGTAAATAAAAGTAAGTTTTAAAATAATGTTTATAACAGATTTATCGTTTCCAAAACAAAAACTGCTAACATTTTATAAAATCTTTTTGAAAGTATGTGTTATTTAAGATATACGTATATATTTCAATTTATTCCCATGTATATATTTTCCTCTCTATAACATCGATCATCTTCAAATCATTTATTTTGGTTAAGCTGATTTCCTATTAAAACTTTTGCATAATTTTTCAAGTGAATTTAACACATACAAATATATTTACATATTTTCTAATACAATTTCGTGAAAAACTTCACACCTGCAACACCATCACCTTCACATGGGAAATTGGCATTATAATGCCTCAAACAGCACAAGAGGAAGACAGGTTTTAACTTTAATTTCACACAAATGACGGCTTCAACTGACTTTAATATTTAAATTTAGGCTAATGTATTGAAACTATAAATCCGGTACAATTTTTCGATATAAAAAATTTTTTAGTATAAAAAAATTTTTATAGAAAATTTTTGGTATAAAAAAATTTTATAGAAAATTTTTCGGTATACAAATTTTTTATCGAAAAATTTTCGGTATAACAATTTTATATAGAAATTTTTTTGGTATAAAAATTTTTAATAGAAAATATTTCGAAATAAAATAAATTTTTTATAAAAAATATTTCTGTATAAAAATAACTCGTTATAAAAATTTTTTATAGAAAAATTTTTCGGTATAAAAATTTTCTATAGAAAATTTTTCGGTATAAACATTTTTTATAGAATATTTTTCGGTATAAACATTTTTTATAGAATATTTTTCGGTATAAACATTTTTTATAGAAAATTTTTCGGTATTTTTATACCGAAAAATTTTCTATATAAAAAATTTCTATACCGAAAAATTTTCTACATTTTTTATAGAAAATTTTTCGGTATAAACATTTTTTATACAAAATTTTTCGGTATTAAAATTTTTTATGCAAAATTTTTCGGTATACAAATTTTTTATACAAAATTTTTCGGTATAAAAGTTTTCTATAGAAAATTTTTCGGTATAAAAATTTTCTAAAGAAATATTCCTGTTTTTCGTTGGTGAAGGTAAGTAATTGGTAAAGGGTATAATATAGTCGTTCGTTGATCAAAATTTTTCTTTCCCAACTTTAGGGAAATCTTTGTTTTGCATTGAAGGAATATGGAAAAAACAGAATATTTCTTTGAACTGCATAAGATAACCAAGAGAAAAATGAGCAAATGTGCAGAACGTGCATATGTAATGTGATGATGCATTTCTGATGATATAAAATGTGTCTGAGCTTTAGCAAAAATATATGATAAAATAACAAACAACAAAAACAAACATATGAGCTAAATAATAAAAAAAAATAACTTAAGAAAATATCATCTAGGCGCCTTCTTTTCTACATATCAAAACTTAAATGTATGTGTAAAGGAAATGCCACTATGAGGGCGTAACACTGTGCTGGAAGAATGTGTGTATGTTGTCTAAGTAGCATAAGAAGTCAACATATGTTTACTGTAAAGTTTAATCGTTTTCATGAAATTTTTCGCTTATGCTGTTATTGCTCATCTTAGAGGGGAAAAAATAGAGATAATTTATGTCACTTTTGCGTAAACGTGAAGTTTGCCAGCAAAATATTTTTATATTTTTTTGCAAATCAAACAGAAAAATCGATTAGTGACTTTTTTCTTCACGAGGGAATAACAAAAAAGTTTAGAGAATTTATGGAAAAGTAATCAATCAATAAATTTAATGATATTTTCCTTAAAGAAATTTTAAATATAATTTGAACTTTATTTTGTGCGAACTTAACCTTATTATAAGTTAATGAGTCTTAAAAAGCTAAAGCAAATGAGAAAAATTCGTTGTTCTTAGCCGACTATTATTTATATACCATGGATTTGAGGAGTACTTAGGAGGTATGGAAGCATAAGTCGATTATTATCATTTGAAGTGTAGGAAATTTTATTATAATTAAACTTTTCTTAAGCAATTTCGGGATTAGGATATATGATCTATTGATCTAAGCTTATATAAAACTTTTCTACAAAGTAAAATGTGGACTAATTATCACAACATTTGATACAATAAAACTTGTAGCACAAATTGTCTAAACTAATTTTTTTTAACTTTTGATTTAATAGCATATTCTTGGGGATATACCTGAAATAACGTAACAATTTTAGCTGCAGTCATTAATATTTTTATGATACTTCATTTTAGACGTTACAAATGCTTTCCATCTCTTATCTTTTTGCTGTAGCGTATACACATTTAAATATCCTTAACATTTTAGAACTTCCTTTAATGATAATTTTCTAGTTAAATGACCAAAATCAAAACTTAGTACAAACTGCAGCCATAATGGTATTTTACCCTGAATAGAGTAGATTTTAAATCCTATAAAGGGTGTGTATTTAAGTGTCTGACTATAAACTTGCAAACATAGAAACTGAAACTCAAGTTTAACTTGTTGATGATAGTAACAGCAGCAGCGGCAATAGCCAGAGCAAGGACAACCTAAAACAACAATAAAAACAAGTAAAAGTCAAATACGAAGTAACAATAGAAATCTCAATCCTTCCCCTTCCATAATCCTCTACAGCCAAAAATCCAACTCGTGATTTCACTTAAACAATAAACTCTATTCTACACAACCCACAAATATCAACTAGAAAATCTTTCACAAAAATAAACTTGAATTGTAGTGGTTGCCATATCAGCAACAATAGTTAGCAGCAGCAGCAACAGCAACATCACTAGCAATAACAACAATTCAGCAATCAAAACTGGCAATTAACTGTGTCGTCTCAATGGTATCCTTAAAATAATAATTGTTGCTACAAAGACCTTTTGTTTGTGTGAATATAGAAGTCAGGATTGTTATGAATATAACTCTCACCAGCACAAACATTCAGACATTATGTAAACAGAAACGACGATTGACTCACACTCACAAAGTAAGAAAGACGACAGACAGACAAACAGACTAACACACTGACAGTCGAAAGCAAAAGAGGTAGTCGGATTCATCTAAATCCAGTAAATGGCTGATTACTTCATAACAATGATACTAATACTCTCACAGTCTCAGCAGCAGTTGCAGAGGAGGCAGCTTTAAAAGCAGCCGCATTAAATTCCAGCTAATAATAATATAACGGATGTCGCCATTTAGTGCTGAGAACAGGATACAATAAAAAAACAATAAACACAATAATTATAACGAGATGCCAACTGACACAGACGACAAAGATCATAAGGATAACGATAATTGTAGTGTCATTCGATGAGATTGTTTAATTAGTTGGATGTGGTTAACAAAAAAGAGGAAACATGAAAAATTATAAATTTTTTGAAAAGGATTTTAAGAGTCATGAAACTGAGATTCATATCAAGTGTAAAAAAAAATTAATAAAAAACCTAGAAAATATTAAATAAATTATCTATTTATAATATATTCAAAGGCTCCACAAAGTCCTCTAAAAAACAGAAAACAATCACTAACGTAGATTTTTCTATAATAAATTAAACTAACGTTTATTTTTCTATAGAAAAATTTCACTAACGTTTATTTTTCTATAGAAAAATTTCACTAACGTTTATTTTTCTATAGAAAAATTTCACTAACGTTTATTTTTCTATAGAAAAATTTCACTAACGTTTATTTTTCTATAGAAAAATTTCACTAACGTTTATTTTTCTATAGAAAAATTTCACTAACGTTTATTTTTCTATAGAAAAATTTCACTAACGTTTATTTTTCTATAGAAAAATTTCACTAACGTTTATTTTTCTATAGAAAAATTTCACTAACGTTTATTTTTCTATAGAAAAATTTCACTAACGTTTATTTTTCTATAGAAAAATTTCACTAACGTTTATTTTTCTATAGAAAAATTTCACTAACGTTTATTTTTCTATAGAAAAATTTCACTAACGTTTATTTTTCTATAGAAAAATTTCACTAACGTTTATTTTTCTATAGAAAAATTTCACTAACGTTTATTTTTCTATAGAAAAATTTCACTAACGTTTATTTTTCTATAGAAAAATTTCACTAACGTTTATTTTTCTATAGAAAAATTTCACTAACGTTTATTTTTCTATAGAAAAATTTCACTAACGTTTATTTTTCTATAGAAAAATTTCACTAACGTTTATTTTTCTATAGAAAAATTTCACTAACGTTTATTTTTCTATAGAAAAATTTCACTAACGTTTATTTTTCTATAGAAAAATTTCACTAACGTTTATTTTTCTATAGAAAAATTTCACTAACGTTTATTTTTCTATAGAAAAATTTCACTATCGTTTATTTTTCTATAGAAAAATTTCACTATCGTTTATTTTTCTATACAAAAATTTCACTATCGTTTATTTTTCTATAGAAAAATTTCACTATCGTTTATTTTTCTTTAGAAAAATTTCACTATCGTTTATTTTTCTATAGAAAAATTTTACTATCGTTTATTTTTCTATAGAAAAATTTCACTATCGTTTATTTTTCTATATAAAAATTTCACTATCGTTTATTTTTCTATAGAAAAATTTCACTATCGTTTATTTTTCTATAGAAAAATTTCACTATCGTTTATTTTTCTATAGAAAAATTTCATTATCGTTTATTTTTCTATAGAAAATTTCATTATCGTTTATTTTTCTATAGAAAAATTTCATTATCGTTTATTTTTCTATAGAAAAATTTCACTATTATTTTGCTATAAAAAAAATTCCCTATCGTATATTTTGCTATAGAAAAATTTCACTATCGTTTATTTCGCTATAAAAAAATTTCCCTATCGTTTATTTTTATATAGAAAAACTTCACTATAGTTTATTTTTCTATGAAAAAAATTTACTATCGTTTATTTTTCTATAGAAAAAATTCATTTTCATTTATTTTTCAATAGAAAAATTTTACTCCCGTTTATTTTTCTATAGAAAAATTTCACTATCGTTTATTTTTCTATAAAAAAATTTTACTATCGTTTATTTTTCTATGGAAAAATTTCACTATCTTTTATTTTCTATAGAAAAATTTCACTATCGTTTATTTTTGTATAGAAAAATTTCACTATCGTTTGTTTTTCTTAAGGATTATAGGTATACGTTTTCTCTAGTGTAAGCTTTTAAGGAAAAATTTGAAGTATAAACAATTATAATGGAAATCTATGTAAATTTATTAAGAAGCCTTAATGCATTTGTGTATTTTTGTTTTAAAATGTTACTCCTTTTTAGCACATTTCAGCTGCAGCATGATATTAAACCCAAAAGTATGCTACACACTTTTTTCATAGAAATGTTGAGAAATAGAATAGAAAACAACAAATAAACGCGCTTCATTTGAGAATTTAATTAAACTTCTGTTTGCTTTTTTTTACACTGAAATGTGTTTGTTGTAGTTGGCATCTTTTGCACGTAACCATTCACCCTTTTACCAACTAATGATTTTGGTTTATACGCAGAAATGAGAGTTACTTCCTTTTTTATTTTGGGGGGTTAACAAAAATGGTTGGTAGATTGTTAAAAGGTGGCTGGTTTTCAGATCGTATAAATGATGTTTGATAAACCAACTTAAAATCATTGTATTTTATTGTTAGTTGGTTGGTTAGTTGGCCAAATCATGCTACTAAAAGGTGGTCAAAACAATATTTGAATAATGCAAATGGGTTTGGTATTGTTCCAAAAAAGGGTTTCAGTTTAAGATAATTTTAACATATGTGGTTTTGGTTATGACTTTAGTCATACTAGTCTGTCTTAGTGAGAGTCTTAGTCTAAGGTCGAAGTTAGCTTTAAATCTATACTTGACTTGAATTGACACGATTATGCTTTTCACAAACTTGTTGTATTCTATTTCTTTCTCGAAAACCCTAATTGTTTGCATTTGTTTGAAAGTATTTAAATTGTTAATTTTGCTGCTACCGCAACTGCTTTAAATACCATCAACTGATGATATTCTACTTATGAACTTAACTCAGCAGAACAATTCAGTTCAGTTCTGGTTTATTCAGTTGAGTTCTTTTTTGGTTTTTTAATTTTTAAAAACTCTTTGTAAATTTTCATTTTTCGGTTGAATTTCTATTTTTTTCCTGTAAATTGTTAATGTCACAAATTATACACACTTAAATGAGTTTATAATTTGAATGAATGTGAATACAAAAAGAATTAAAGCTTTTAATAAAATTTTGATAAGCGAGTGTGAGTCAGTCCTTCCTTACGCATAGACATGGCCAAATGTTTGTAGGTATTTTGCATTTTTTTGTTTGTGCATAAATTTCGTAAACGAAATTTTCATTTCACAGGATAACAACATTTTGCAAAAGGATATGCTTTGATCTGTCATAAACAAAAATAACAAAAGTTATTTAAGTAGTAAAAAATTATAAACATTTAACATGAGTAATAAATTCTCACAGGAATCAGATAAAAATTTTATTGGGATTTTATAAATTGTATAAAATGAAATTATAAATGTTTATAAAGCTCTTGAAAAATAAAGTTATAAAAGAAAAATGTCTGGAAAAAATTTATTTTTAATTAACTTTACTTTTTTAAATATAAAAATTTAGAAAAAAGACATAAACTGTCTTTAGTGTTTAAAAAGTGTATAAAAACTGTATAAAATTAACGTTAGTGATATTTTTCCATAGAAAAATTCACGTTAGTGATATTTTTCTATAGAAAAATTAAGGTTAGTGATATTTTTCTATAAAAAAAATAACGTTAGTAATATTTTTGTATAGAAAAAATAACGTTAGTGATATTTTTCTATAGAAAAATTAACATAAGTGATATTTTTTCTATAGAAAAATTAACGTTAGTGATATTTTTCTAAAGAAAAATTAACGTTAGGTATATTTTTCTATGGAAAAATTAACGTTAGTGATATTTTTCTATAGAAAAATTAGCGTTAGTGATATTTTTCTATAGAAACATTAACGTTAGTGATATTTTTCTATAGAAAAATAAACGTTAGTGATATTTTTCTATAGAAAAATTAACATAAGTGATATTTTTCTATAGAAAAATTAACGTTAGTGATATTTTCCTATAGAAAAATTAACGTTAGTGATATTTTCCTATAGAAAAATTAACGTTAGTGATATTTTTCTATAGAAAAATTAACGTGAGTGATATTTTTCTATAGAAAAATTAACGTTAGTGATATTTTTCTATAGAAAAATTAACGTTAGTGATATTTTTCTATAGAAAAATTAACGTTAGTGATATTTTTCTATAGAAAAATTAACGTTAGTGATATTTTTCTATAGAAAAATTAACGTTAGTGATATTTTTCTATAGAAAAATTAACGTTAGTGATATTTTTCTATAGAAAAATTAACGTTAGTGATATTTTTCTATAGAAAAATTAACGTTAGTGATATTTTTCTATAGAAAAATTAACGTTAGTGATATTTTTCTATAGAAAAATTAACGTTAGTGATATTTTTCTATAGAAAAATTAACGTTAGTGATATTTTTTATAGAAAAATTAACATCAGTGATATTTTTCAATAGCAAAATTAACGTTAGTGATATTTTTCTATAGAAAAATTAACGTTAGTGATATTTTTCTATAGAAAAATTAACGTTAGTGATATTTTTCTATAGAAAAATTAACGTTAGTGATATTTTTCTATAGAAAAATTAACGTTAGTGATATTTTTCTATAGAAAAATTAACGTTAGTGATATTTTTCTATAGAAAAATTAACGTTAGTGATATTTTTCTATAGAAAAATTAACGTTAGTGATATTTTTCTATAGAAAAATTAACGTTAGTGATATTTTTCTATAGAAAAATTAACGTTAGTGATATTTTTCTATAGAAAAATTAACGTTAGTGATATTTTTCTATAGAAACATTAACGTTAGTGATATTTTTCTATAGAAAAATAAACGTTAGTGATATTTTTCTATAGAAAAATTAACGTTAGTGATATTTTTCTATAGAAAAATTAACGTTAGTGATATTTTTCTATAGAAAAATTAACGTTAGTGATATTTTCCTATAGAAAAATTAACGTTAGTTATGTTTTTCTATAGAAAAGTTAACGTTAGTTATGTTTTTCTATAGAAAAATTAACGTTAGTGATATTTTTCTACAGAAAAATTAACGTTAGTGATATTTTTCTACAGAAAAATTAACGTTAGTGATATTTTTCTATGGAAAAATTAACGCTAGTAATATTTTTCTATAGAAAAATTAATGTTAGCGATATTTTTCTATAGAAAAATTAACGTTAGTTATGTTTTTCTATAGAAAAATTAACGTTAGTTATGTTTTTCTATAGAAAAATTAACGTTAGTTATGTTTTTCTATAGAAAAGTTAACGTTAGTTATGTTTTTCTATAGAAATAATTAACGTAAGTGATGTTTTTCTATAGGAAAATTACCGTTAGTGACATTTTTCAATAGAAAAATTAACATTGGTGACATTTTTCAATAGAAAAATAAACATAAGTGATATTTTTCTACAGAAAAATTAACGTTGTGATATTTTTCTATTGAAAAATTAACGTTAGTGATATTTTTGTATAGAAAAATTAACATCAGTGATATTTTTCAATAGAAAAATTAACGTTAGTAATATTTTTCTATAGGAAAATTAACATAGGTGATATTATTTTAAAAGAAAAATTAAGGTTAATAATATTTTTCTATAGAAAAATTAACGTTTGTGATAGTTTCCTATAAAAAAATTAACGTTAGTGATAATTTTCATTAGCAAAATTACAAAGAACTGTAAGTGAAATGGCTTTAATTAAGTTTGAGAATTATTTAACCAACTTTTTATAATGACTTGACCATGTTTGTTTTCGTGAACATCCGCCCATCAAAAAAGTTTCATATTTAAGACAAGTTTAATTAATTATTAATATTTTAATTAAGTAGCAGAAAATTTTAAACAAGTGTATGTGTTTTATTACACGATTGCATATACTTCATCAACCCCCCGCAGTTCTTTTTAATTGAAATTTGACAATGTTGTAATTTTTTAAGGACTTTTCTTATAAAATGTGTGAGTATGTAGTTTTTAGTAGTAGTTTCTGCCTTGAGGTTTTGTGCGTTTTTTTTTTGTTGCTTAAATATAAATAAACCCAAAATTTTACGAAAGCAAAAAAAGTCAACTTAAACAAAATAAATAAAAATTAAGGTCAATTTGAGCCAAAGGCTAGAAAATATTTATGTTGAAAAAATTATTGTATAAATTTAATTCTTAAAATGTATTCTTCTATATTTTCTTGCTTTATATTTAATAAAAATAAAATTTCTTAGAAATTTATATAGTTCTTTCTACCTAAAAAAAAAAAACAACTACTTCCGTTTGAAGAAAGCATAGAAAACATAATGCATTCATATTTTTTCTAGAAAATATATGTGGGTACAATTCAACAACTTCATCAAAACATCAGCTAAAAGCAGAATTTGTTGCAACAAACATCAACATTTTCTATTTGAAAAATATATAGGAAAATATCTAAATGTAATACAATATAAAATATTGTATATAGAAACCTAAACTTTCCTATTTCAAACTCTCTGTAACATTCACTCTTCGTCCATAGAACATATTTAGAAGAAACAAACAACTGCAACATTAGACGGAAATACACTTTAGCACGCTTGTGATTGACACCCTGATGAACCGGAAATGAAATTTCACCAACAAACTGGAAAGTAAATACATACAACAGAAAATATTGTACGAGTATGTTGAAAATAAGAATAAATTGAAATATTCATTTTATTATTACAAATAAAAGTAAATAAATATGAAATTTAATATCCACCTTTTGCTTTTCATTAAAAGGAAATTTTAAAATGAAATGATTCGGTTTGGCCTCTAGTCACTCATATAAGAGAATTAATTGAGAAAAGGGTTAAGAGTCTGGGATAAATTATGTATTTTATAACATATTAAATTTATCGTTACGAAGAAAAGTCAATATTTACCAAGAAAAAGGCATAAATTACAAAAAAAAAAACTTTAATCTGAAATTATCGGGATCAATTTCTGCTTTTATCTGAAATCATTAGTTTTTCAAAAGAAATCCAAGAATAATTTTCTATAATTTTACAATGGACTGTAGAGTGTTTAACAGTTTTGAATGCATCATCTTACCTACTTATCCTAGAATTAGAGCACAGTTCCTTAGAATGGTCCTACTTAAACTTTTGTATTATCCATATTTAATTTTGGAACAGATTCACTATTCCTGAATTTTTGACAAATAAGTTAGAATGTAGTGAACCTTATGTGTTATATATTATTTAAATTATCCTAAAAGTATGCTACACAAATGTTTCTGAAATATCTTACATATCGATCGAATGCGCCAATTTGACTCCTGTTCTAATCGTTTAATTTTATAGTAGGAAAACAATTTTTGGAAACTGTAATAATCTAAGATTTTTTTCTATAAAACTGTTATACACTTAAAATTTTCTGAAAGTAGGAAGAATTTTAATAAAATTAGTTTTTAAGTTAATATGAAATTTTATTACAGAAATCTCTTTAATCTTTTATAATCATAAATTTTTTATATATAACTGTTAAACTGTAGCAACTTGGTATAAGAAACTGTTATACTCGAACAATTTTCTATAGAAAATCGTTACAATCGAGCCATTTTGTAGTAAACTATTATAATAATTTTAATTTTAATAAACGTAAAATTTTTTACAGATAATTTTCATAAAAGTACAACTTTTATATGAAACTGTTATAAAACTTGCACAATACTATAATGGAACAATTTTTATAAAAAAAAACTACTGTAATCGAATAATTATCTTTAGAAAACTATTATAATTATATATTCAATTTGAACAATTTTCTATTAAAATGTGTTTTAATCGAACAATATTTTGCGAAAAACTGTTATAATTGTACAATATTGTATGGAAAACTGTTATAATCGAGAAATTTTCTGTAGAAAACTGTTATAGTTGAAAAATTTTATGTAGAAAATTAATTTAGTCGAACACTTTTCTATTAAAAAGTGTTTAAATTGAACAATATTCTCCAAAAAAAACTGTTATAATCGAACAATATTCTATAGACAAATTTTATCATCGAAAAATTGTGTATAGAAAAATTTTCTAGTCGAACACGTTTCTATTGAAAAGTTTTATAATCCAATAATATAATGTTATATTATCGAACAATATTCTATAGAAAACTGTAATAATTGATATATTTTAGTTTTTTTTACAAAAAATTGTTATAATTGAACAATATTATATGGAAAACTGTTATAATCGATCAATTTTCTGTAGAAAACTTTAATAATCGAAAAATTTTATGTAGAAAACTATTTTAGTCAAACACTTTTGTATTAAAAAGTGTTTTAATTGAACAATATTCTCCAAAAAAAACTGTTATAATAGAACAATAATCTATAGAAAACATTTATAATATAAATATTGTGTATAGAAAGCTATTCTAGTCCAACGCTTTTCTATTAAAAGGTGTTTTAATCCAACAATACTCTAAAAAAAAAGCTGTTATATTCTTTTGAAAACTGTTATAATTGAAACAAATTCTATAGAAAACTGTTATAATCAAAAAATTTGATAAAGGAAACTATTTTAGTGGAAAAATTTTCGATTGAAAAGTGTAATAATTGAAAAATTTACTTCAAAAAAACTGTTATTATCGAACAATAATCTTTAGAAAAGTGTTATAATTGAAACAAATTCTATAGAAAACTGTTATAATCAAAAAATTTGATAAAGGAAACTATTTTAGTCGAACTATTTTCGATTGAAAAGTGTAATAATTGAAAAATTTACTTCAAAAAAACTGTTATAATCGAACAAAATTCTATAGAAAACTATTATAATCTAACAATATTCTACGGAAAACTATTATAATGGAATAATTTTATCTATAAAACTTCCCTAGTCAAACAATTGTTTATTGAGAAGAGCTTTAAATGAAAAATGTTCTACAGAATACTGTTATAATTAAAAAAGTTTTTACAAGAGATATTGTAGTATCAAAACAAACTCTGTAGAAAACTGTTATAATCAAAAAATTTGATAAAGGAAGCTATTTTAGTCGAACAATTTTCTATTGAAAAGTGTTATAATCCAATAATGTTCTACAAAAAACTATTATAATCGAAAAATATTTTATAGAAAACTGTTATTATCGAGCAATATTCCATAGAAAACTTCTATAATTGAATAATTTTATGTAGAAAACTTTTTTAGTCCAACAATTTTTGATTGCAAACTGTTATAAACGAAAAGTATTCTACAGAAAACTGTTATAATTAAAAACAAAATTACAAGCGATATAGTAGTATCAACTTTTTTTATAAAAAAATGTTACAATCGAACAATTTTCAAAAAAAAAATGTTATACTTAAGAAAATTTTCTTTAGAAAACTTTTTGTTTAAACAATTTTAAGTAGGAAGTTCAATAATTTTTAAAAGGAAACTTTTATAATCAAAAAAATACTTGAGCAACCTTCGAATCAAATCTTTTATAATTTTAATTTGAAAATAACACTAATTTCTGAAATCCTTTGACATACATGTATCTACATACATTTTAAAATTATTTATAGAAAAAACATATTTGTTTTCCAATTTTCAAGAAAATTTACATCATAATAAAATTTATTTTCGTAACTAAACTAAACAAAATAAACCAATTTTCCACAATGGTTTTTTTCTAATTTTATTTCGGTTATTTTTGCAATAACACATAAATAACCAACTCTAAACAAATGGTTTGTAAAACCAAAAAAACCCGTCAAAAACTATTCGGGAACAAAAATAAAAACAAGAGCTAGTCAAAAGAGAGAAAAAAATAAAAATATTAAACCAAAAAAAAATTGTTTGTGTAAAAACTTTAAACAACAATTTGCCATTTAAATGGCAGGAAGAGAGCAAACAAAAAAAATCAGAAAAATAACATATGTAAAATATTCTAAATCTACATACGACTAGAAATGTAACATTTATGTGTGAATGTTGAAATGTGCGAATCTACGAATGTCAGTTTATTGCACATGAATGCACACATTTGTGTGTACACCAGGCCCTTGAATCTAACTGCGCAAATTTGCGCTAATATAACTTTTATCAATATTTTACATACAAATGTTAAAAAATAAGTTTTGTGAAGTACATTGATCTTCATATCTCTGATAGCTTCTAAGAAAGCTTATCGAGGCTTTGGTGTATTTTTGTATAAAGTCATTGAATCTATGAATTGTCAGAAATTGTTGTTATTGTTGCTGGAGCATATATCAAATATTATTTTCCTTTATGTTGTTGCTGGTTTGTTTACCTTTTTCAAAAACAGTTGAATAATGATGTTCAATGTTGTGACAGTTGCTATTCGTTTGCTTTCATCTCAGTCAGTACGTCCGTCTATCCCTTCATCTTTCCCACCATTCATTCGTTCAGACTATAAACATACATACATACATATATTTAAGCATTTCGTATATTTCCAAGTGTTTTTGTACCTTTTTTATGCATAAATTCACTCATTCATTCAGTTACATTCAAATTTACATGTAAGTAAATGTTTTGATTTTACATTTTGTCGAAATTTTAGCAACACATATAAATCATATAAAATCTGTGTGTAGTTAATTAATGTTTATGTATATTTCAATAATTTTAATAACATTACGATACGACCTTGCATGTATGTAACTAAGTTTGAATAATATGTAAACATTTTATATGTTTGTTAAGTAATTTTATGGAAATTATTCACATTTTTACTATGTAACAAAATGAATATATCAAATTTTAAGCCAAAGGGAAATTTCCGAATAACTCATGAAATTTATGCTTAGCAACAACACATGGATAAAATATTAATTAAGAAAATGGACTAGAACGAAATTAATAATAAATGTTTAATAGGTTTTAGTTTAGGTATAATTTAGTGGAAAATCTTGATAAGAAACTGAATAATGGTTCTCGATTTGTAACCAAATTATTGAGATTTAGTAGAAAATTATGTAGTATACTTTAAGGAGGTTCACAATAATGTATGTATTTAGTTGTATTAAGTTAATTATTTTGATAAGTTTTCAAAAGTTTTCACATCATAATAAGCTCTAAAAGACCTTTCGGTCAAATATAGGCTAAGACTCCATCGGATCTTAAGTCATTCCAATATCGATGGGTATAAAATAGGCTTCATTGCCTGGAAAGATTCACACCTAAGCCATTAAGAATCATATAATAACTGGGGCTAAATCGCAGCATTCGATAACGATCGAAATGTAAGATATTTAAAAACATTTGCGTAGCATTCTTTTAGTATAATATTTATATTATTTCTGTGGCTTGGTGTTAATAGGGCCAATGTCAAAAAAGTAGTTTTGACAAAATTTTAAAGTTTTTATATTCCATTTATATTCATAGTAACTTTGTCCAGAAATCCCCATATAAATCTATTCTGAATTAAGTTAGAAATTAGCTGTTGGAGTAAAATAAAAGAGGACAATGATTAACTCAAAACAGCAAAAAAATTAACATTGACCCTTTTGGCATCAAGCCACAGATGTAATGTATAAGGTTCACTACATTGTAAATTATTTATCAAAAGTTCCCGGATAGTAAAATAATTTCGTTTACACTAAATGTTTTGACAAACACTGTGATTATTATTAAACTTTTTTGCTGCACAATATTTGCTTAAAAATTTGAGTTTTCGATCGATATCGAATGCGGCGATTTGACCCCAGGTTTGTTAACAGTAAGAAAAGTACAAAAAAACTAGTTATTATGAAGTCCTGTTCAGTATCTAGGGTCTAATGACCAAAATTTGTTGAAAAGTCCAAAATTTTTGAAAAGCTTGAGTGGGACCAATCTGAGAAAAGGATAGGCATGTTGAGCGGCCTCAGTGACCTATGTTCTTGGATTAGGCGGTGAAATGAAGTTTCTTCGATCATATGCATACTTTATATGTGTTTAAAGGAATCGGTAAAACATTTTCTTTCTTTATTTTTACTAAGCCGATTTCACATCCTGCAATGCAATACACACTTTTTCAACATTCTAAAAGTATACTACATTTTTTGATATTTTTCTCTTTTCGAAATCTTAAATCTGTGATCACTTGAAGTTATATATCTTTAGGGATAAAATTTGCTTTATTTCAATATTTTGCGAAAACACTATAATTCGTATTTATTCCGTCTTGCAACTTTGATATAATGATAGGTTAGTATGATCAATTTCCGATAGGTGGCGCAAAACAAATTAAATCTCAAAACGAATTAAATCGTAAACTGTGCATTTGATCTTTAGTAAAGTTGTTGCGCATGAGTCGACGGAGCTTTTAAATTGGTGTGAATAATTCCTGTTAGATGGCGCCACTGAAAATTTTTAAAAATGAATTGAGTTGTAAGCTATGCGTATGCATTTGATTATGTAATGATCTTAAGTAAAACTGTTGTTAATGTGCCGAGTAAGTTGCTATGACCAAGTTCCGACAGGTGGCGAAACAAAAGTTGCTTAAAGTTAATTAAATCGTACATTTGATCATGCTAAGATCTTTAGCAAAGTTGTTGTACATGAGCCAACGAAGGTTTTTAAGTTTGTAAGACTAATGTTCGCCAGATGGCGCCGCCATCAAAATCAATTAAAACGTAAGCTATGCATTTGATCATGGGTTGATCGGACAAACTCAATAAAAATATTCAAAAATATTTGAATATTTGTGTAATGTTTTTCCTTCAATTTTATTTTAGTTGGTAGAGCAGCAACGCGAGCAGGGTACAGCTAGTTGTTTTAATAAAGAAGTCTTCCCTTTTAATGACATTTTAGTTGTTTTTACTTTCATAATATTTTGAGTGAATAATTTTGTCTTCCAGGAACTTTAAAGACAAAATTTCTTTGAACCTTAAACTATGTTGTCTTTTAATAAATATTTTAAATTAAAAGAAACTGAGACTGAAAATCTTGCAATAAATATTTTACATTTCATTTTAAAGAATTTATTTGCAATTTAAAAAAATATAAAAGTTTTATTTATTTATTTTAGATAACATTGAAAGTAAATACTTCTTTATATATTTGTTGGTTTGGTTTGTCTGTCTGTCTGTCTGTCGCAATGTTTGTCTATGTTTTTTAATGGAAAAATGCATTTCAATTATTTTAAAGTAACTTTCTCCATTTGCAAAATAGAAAATGCTATAAAAGGAAGCAAAATCAGAGAGCATACCTTCCAATCCAACCAACACCCCAGCAATTTAACAATTTTCCTTTCAATCTTGGAAATGAAAGCAAAAATAAGAGAAAAAATAAACCAGAAGTATCATTATTTTTTATTATATTTGTTTGAAATGTAAAAGTTGAAAATAAAAATAAAACACAGAAACTAAATCAACTACTTTTAGTATCCTTGTTAGATCATGACTAACGTCTTCTTACCTGTCTTTAGAAGCCAGCACCTTTTATCCTCTATTTTCTAAGGGATAAATTTGCTGCTGGTGTTTGTTTCAGCTTCAGCTGCATCAGCAAAAAAATATAACAAAAATAGAAAATAAAAGTAAAGTTTCAATTACAAACTGGAGTTTTTTTGTTCCTTTTAGGAAAAAAAAACTCTAAAATTTTATATATCCTTTTTTTCTGTGCGGACTTTAGTTGTTATTCATAGAAAAATAACAAAAATTAGTGAAAAAAACGCTAAAAAATAAAGAAACTGTTTGCATTTATAAACAACAAAAGACAAGCCAACAAAAAATGGACCAAAAAAATCACTAAGTTTTATCTTCTTTTATAAAAAAAATAAGCCAAAACATAAAATAGACACAAAATATTAAAAAGAAACATATTTTGTTTTACAAATTTATTCAAAACTCCTAAATTCCTTCAAAACTGGGGTCTGTATATCCTTTATAGAATAGTAAACTATGTATTTGATCATATTATGATCTTAAGAAAAGTTTTTGCTCATGAGCCGACGAACATTACTAAGTTGGTATGACCAAGTTCCGACAGGTGGCGCCACTGAAAATTGCTTAAAGTTAATTAAATCGTTAACTGTGCTTTTTATTATGCTAAGATCTTTAGCAAAGTTATTGTGCATAAGCCGACGAAGGTTTCTAACTTGGTATAATTAATTTCCGACCGGTAGCGCTGCTGAAAATAGCATAAAATGTATTAAAACGTAAACTGTGCATTTGATCGTACTATGATTTTCAGCAAAGTTGTTATACATAAGTCGACGGAGGTTTCTAAGCTGTTCCGATTAATTACTGATAGATGGCGCCACTGATAATTGCTAAAAACGAATTTATCGTTTAGTATGCATTTGATTATGTAATGAATAATCTTAAGCAAAGTTATTGTGCATAAGCCGACGAAGGTTTCTAACTTAGAATGACCAATTCCCGACAGGTGGCGCCACAAAAAGTTACTAAAAATGAATCAAATCGTGAACTGTTCATTTGATCGTGCTATGACTTTTAGCAAAGTTGTTGCACATGAGCCGGTTTAGGTTTCTAAGTTGTTACAATTAATTCCTGATAGATGGCGCCCGACGAAGGTTTGTTGGCGTGTTTCCTAAGTTAGTTTCCGCCAGACAGCGCCATTGTAATTTAAATAAAATAAATTAAAACGTAAACTATCCATTTGATCATGTATTGAGCGGACAAAATCAGTAAAATGTTTCAAAATTAATCGAAAATATATGTAATGTCTCTTTCCTTCAAACTTATTTTATTTGTTGGAGCAGCAACGCGAGCAGGGTACACCTATGTAGCATTTGATAAAAATAGAAATCTGAGGTATTATGTTGACAACATAATGCCAAAAACAGATATTTACCATGAAGATAATTGTTTAAAATGATATTATTATAATTGGTTTAAAAACTGTTTTAAGAATCTATTAACTATTTAGTAATAATATTTTTTAATTTTACCTCCTAAAAGTATGTTATACAATTTTATGTTGTTCTTTAAAATAGATATGGAAAAAACACAAATGATATATGGGTCATATGATGGCATTTATTAATAATCTGAGTTCAATTACTTTAGAAAATTATGAAGCAAACTTTTAGAAATTCCAAAAAAATATTTTTTTATTGATATATTCTTTTCTACTCATTTATATAAGTTAGCTTGTATATAGACTTTTTAAGGAATATTATGAAGAATACTTAAGGGATATTCAAAATTACTCTGTATTCAAATTCATTTATAAAATCCGCGGCCAAATCGCCGCTTTCGTTATAGAACGAAATGTTAGATATTTGTGTGGCATACTTTTAGGATAATCTAAATAACATATAAGGTTCATTACATTGTAACTTATTTAAAAACGTTCTCGAATAGTAAAATAATAAAATCTGTCTAGAATTAGGGATAATCTTCCTGAAGAGATGGCTTAACTAACCATCGAAACGTGTCGAGGAAAGGTTTGCAAAATAAATTGTTTTGTAAAGGTATGTTAACAATATTTGCTTAAATGTCTGAGTTTGCGATCGATATCGAATGCGTCAATTTGGCTCCAGAGCTTATAATTAAAGATTTATTTATCCATTTCCGGTTGTTCTTTTAAAGGAAATTCCTGTTAGTTTGTAAAGAAAATAGTAAACAAAGAAAAATGTCCGTAGTTAAACAAATAAAAAATTAGATAAATATTTATTTAATGCCTTAAAAACACCTTCTCCTTAGCCATAAAAAGTTTTTATTTTTTTATATAAAAAGGAATCATAACTAACTCTTTATTTAGGAGTTAATTTAAAGCTTTGATCCAAAGAATGAGTATGTAGTAGATACCCATATGAACATTATATATGTATATGAAAACATTTGAGTGATTATTGTAACAATTTGCAGAACCATAAAATAACGAAAGGAAATAACATGCCAAACAAGGGCCAGCAAACAGCACAGTTGGCTAAAAGCCAAAATCAAAAACCCCCCTCCATGTACCTCTACAATGAACTCATACTAAATTCATTTTGGAATCAACTCTTTTTTTATAGTATTTTCGAACATCATCATAAAAAGCCAGAACTGAAAAAGAGGTAAACTGAAAAGTAAGTATGTCTTGGGGAATTATAACAATACGTTGGATAAATTTCCTTTGGCAGCAGCAACACCATCACCATCACCAAAGACAACATCATCATGGACATAGTTATAGGTTGGAAAAGCAGTTATCGTCATCATCAAGCCAGCACTAAAGGCAGTTTTCTCCAACTCTTTTTCATATACATATGATTCGGAACCAACGAAGGTAGGTACCATCATACATATGTCGTTTACTAATTTAATACAATTTTCATAGTGTCTGCCTGCTTGGCTTTGCCTGATGTGACAGCAATAATTTAACAAATAAATAAACGGAAATGAATTCAATCAGTGTTAGAGCAAAAGTTATCAGGTTGGACTTTTACCAAATTTACGAATAAAAAAATCTATAAAAACAGAAACAATAAAATTATGTTTTTTTTTTAAGCGGAAAAAACAAGCAGCCTCTCGCCGTATGAGTGATTTTTATTATGTTTAATTATAAAGCTCATACTTAAAGCAACTTTTAACCCATAAAAGCCCAGTAGAACCATGTTGAGACTAAAATACATATTTATAGCATTAAATAATCACTAATCGTTAGATTATTTTCATAATTTTTAAAATTTGTCTGAATAATGAATAACATTTTTGTTTTTAAAACAGTTTATAAGTTTTTTAAAAAAATGTTTGATGTCCCATAATTTCTAAAACAAGGACAGTAATAACAATCCTTATCTTTATAATCTTATATATTTATCTTTCTGATGACATCATTATTATTTAATATTCAAAATTAAATGTCTTCAAAACTTTTCCAAAACTTTTGTTTTTAATCTCAATTTACAATTTAACTCTGCCAACAAAAAACTCAAATTATTATTAACTAAATAAAAGTCATTTTTCACACGCACACAAACAAACATCAAAAACCAACAAATGTTTTTAAGTTATTTTTCTTTCTTTATGACTTTTAATAAACTTTTCATCTGCCAAAGTTTAAAGTTCACAAATAAAGTCTATTTAGTTTTTCTAAGTAGATAAAACTGTAATAAAATTAGATTTTTATTTTATAAATTTGAGTTTTGATTTAAGATAATAAGAGACAAACAGTTTGTGGGTTTTAAAGTTGATATTTTATATAATAATTAAATATTATTTTACTTGTTGATTCAAAGTGATTGACATTGAAGGATTACATTGAAGTCCCTTGAGTAAATAAGAGTTATTTAGAATTTCGCAAAAGCATTTATGTATCTGATAACACTCCTAAGCTTATGCAACACTCTTTATATTATTTAAAAGTACGGAGGGCAAATCGCCCCATTCGATATCGATCGAAATGTAAGATATTCCAGATATATTTGTATAGCTTATTTTTTGGATAATCTATAATATATAACATACGCCTGCTTGTAGGCAACCCATACCACTGGAAGCCGATGACTTTTTGTAATTTTCGTAAACATCACGATGATACTCGTGAAAATAAGTATTTAAAGCATTCAGTTGAAATATGGATGTTAGAAAAGTCGGTTGGTGCTGCTTTGTTAAAGAATTTACAAAAAACAAAAATTAGCAAAAAAAAAACTTTTTAATAAAAATATTTCAGTGAAAATTTAAAAAAAAAATCAATTAAAAATTTTCTCAAAAAAAATTTGTTCTACAGAAAAAATCTATTGAAAAATTTTCTCAAAAAAAAAATTTTCTATAGAAAAAATCTATTGAAAACTTTTCTCAAAAAAAAATTTTTCTGAAGAAAAATTTTCGATAAAAATTTTTTTCTAAAGAAAAATTATCGATAAAAATATTTTTTTATAGAAAAATTTTTTAAAAAATTTTTGATAAAAAAATTGTCTATAAATTTTTCAAATATTTTGGAAAAAAAAATGTTCTATTTAAAAATTTTGAATAAAAAAATTTTCTATAGAAAAATTTTTGATAAAAAAATTTTCTATAGAAAAATTTTTAATAAAAAAATTTTCTATAGAAAAATTTTTGATAAAAAAATTTTTTATAGAAACATTTTTGATAAAAAAAAATCTTTCGAAAAATTGTTGATAAAAAATTGTCTATAAAAAAAAATTGATTTTCTATGAAAAAATTTTCGATAAAAAAAAAATTTTCTATTAAAAAATATTTGATGAAAAATTTTCTATAGAAAAATATTTGGTAAAAAAAGTTCTATAGAAAAATTTGTGAATTTAAATTTTTCTGTTGGAAAATTTTTAATAAAAAAATTTTCTATAGAAACATATTCTACAGAAATATTTTCTATAAAATTTTTTTTCTATAAAAAAATTGTTGATAAATAAATTTTCTATAAAAAATTTTTGATAAAAAAATTTCCTAAAGAACAAATTTTTGATATAAGAAATTTTCTATAGAAAAATTTTTGATAAAAAAGTTTTCTATAAAAAAATGTTTAATAAAAAATATTCTATAGACAAATTTTTGATAAAAAAATTTTCTATAGAAAAATATTTAATAAAAGAAATTTTTTATAGAAAAATTTTTAATAAAAAATTTTGTAAAGAAAAATTTTTGATAAAAAAAAATTCTATAAAAAAATTGTTGATAAATAAATTTTTAATAAAAAAATTGTCTATAGAAAAACTTTTGATAAAAAAATTTTCTATAGAAAAATTAAAAAAAAAATATAGAAAAAATTTTTTTAAAAAAAATTTTTGATAGAAAAATTTTTGAACAAAAATTTTTGGTAAAAAAATTTTCTATAGAAAAATTTTTGATAAAAGAAATTTTCTATACTCAAAGTCTCAAACTGCTGAGTCATATTGAACTACTGAGTCATCTTAGACTGCTGAATCAACCTTAAATTGCTGAGTCAACTTAAATTGCCAAGTCATCTTGAACTGCTGAGTCATCTTGAACTGCTGAGTCATCTTAAGCTGCTGAGTCTTCTTAAACTGCTGAGTCATCTAAAACTGAGACATCTTAAAACTGAGTCATCTAAAAGTGCTGAGTCATCTTAAACTTCTAAGTCATCTGAAACTTCTGAGTCATCTTGGACCACTGAGTTCTCTTAAACTGCTGAATCATCTTAAACTGCTGAGTTATCTTAAATTGCTGAGTCATTTTAAATTGCCAAGTCATCTTGAACTGCTGAGTCATCTTGAACTGCTGAGTCATCTTGAACTGCTAAATCATCTTGAACTGCTGAGTCATCTTAAACTGCTGAGTCATCTAAAACTGAGACATCTTATCTTGAAATTGAGTCATCTAAAACTGCTGAGTCATCTTAAACAGCTAAGTCATCTTAAACTTCTGAGTCATCTTGAACTACTGAGTTATCTTAAACTGCTAAATAATCTTAAACTGCTGAGTCATCTCGAACTTTTTTGAGGCTCTATGCTCCACTGGGAGTCAAGGACAGCAGAAGAATTTCGAACTACTGATTCATCTCGAAATGTTGAGTCATCCCAAGCAGCTGGAAAAGAATTTATTTATTATAAACTCTTGCAATTAGATTAAATTATTGATTCTAAAATCTAATATATTGTCGGCAATTAACGACATTTCATAAATAAGTTCAAAACTTTCCCATTGTTGAAAAATTGAACCAAAGACTCTATAACATAAAGATATTGCGCTCCATACATTTTTTTCTGTCAAATGTGAAACTAAAGTGGATAAAGAACAATGAAAAACAAATAAATGCTCAAACACACATTTCATGAGCACGTGTGTGTGCCTCTCATTGGAAAATCGTCTCAATTAGTTGTTTCCGAATTAGAGTAAGAGTGATATATGTGATCTCTATTTTATGGGACTTTTCAAATGGACCATAAGGCAAATCAATGTATGGAAGTGCAATATCTTTATATTTTAGAGTCTTTGATTAAACACAGTAGAGACCTGCAAAATTAACGTCTACTAGTTTTTTTTTTTTAACAGAGAATATATCTATTTCGATGGGATATAGGCTTCACCCCATACTTGCTTTCCAAACATTTTTCAAATGCCTGCTATTTTAATTTTATCATGAATATCAAGAAGTTAACAGTGATTTTTTATTTAATTTAACAAAATACAAGAACAATAACCCATTTGCCGTTTCCTTTTCCGCTGTAGTTTTTAACTTCGATAAACAAGAATGAACAAATTTGTTCTAAAAAAGTTTCAATTCTTGGTTCTCCAACATACGAGCTTGTGTCTGAGATTCTGACAAAAACTGTTCCTATTTGGACGAATGGATGTTATTTTGGTAGAGTTTGGCCCATGTGACTTCCATTAGACATTTAGTACAAAATTACATTATCTTTATCCACATTGTTAATGCAGTTTCTAGTACTTAAAATAAATTTTCCAGTTAGAATAAAATGATTCCACTGGAATTGGATTGCAACTCTTATTGGAACTATATTCCATTTTAGATGAAATTGAAAAGGATTTTAATGGACTTAAATTCTATTTCCATGGGCAATGATTTTTATCAATGGAATTGGACTCTATTATGTTGAATCCAATTAGGTAATCGAATTCCATTTTAAAAAATGTTATAGTATTCTTAAGAATTTCTTACTAGCAATTTTTATTTACATTATTAAAGACATAATCCAAATAGTAATAAAGAATGTGTAGAAAATCAAGGCAGGGGCCAAATTACGGCATTCGATATCGATCGAAATTTTGAATATTTTCAAAACGTTTGTATAGCATACTTTAAGGATAATCAAAACTATTTAAAAGATGCAAAATTTACGATATTTTTTTGAAGTTTTTTGCCAAAAGATGAACAGTAGTAAAAGCGTTTTAATTAAACAACATATATTTTTAAAAACGAATTAAAATGGAAACCAAATTTCAATAAACTTTTTGCATCGAAGTAACTTTGAATGTCCCTAAAGTATACTTCACAATATTCGCTTAAAAGTCTGAGTTTTCGATCGATATCGAATGCGGTAATTTGGGCCCAGTTTTCTTACTTATATTGCACCTCAAATGCTTAAAGTATTTATTTAAAACCTAAATCAAAGAAATATTATAAATTAAAACCACAACATTTTCTAAATAAATTGCAGAGACAATGTTCATATTTGTAAATCTTTTCTTCATTTCTCTGTTAAATTACTCATCATCATAAAACGCTGTATTATCTGATGAAAAGTATTGCATACTTATTTGGATTTCTTAACAGTTAGTTAATATTCTGCACTGCAACTAACAGTTTCTGATTGGAGTAATGTTATTCGTTTTTAACAGTTTAACTGCATTATCACAGTAACAGGGTTCTTTACTTATGTTAAAAATGTATACAAATAATAACTTTAGTTAACATAACATTAATTAACTCATATGTTAATGAAACTGTGCTATCAAGAGAATGTTAAAACCGTTACATTTGAAATTGAAAGTAAGAGAAATTAAAGAAAATCTGTCTTTTACAGTTGCTCTTGCGTTATTGGGGGCTATGACGTAGGCGACCTTCTTTCCCCCGTACTCGTGGGATTCAAAATTTCATCACATAACATACAAAACAAAAAAAACCAAAAAAAAATAAAAAAACAAATCGACACGGACAAGAACGAGACCTCCCTGGAGGATAGCTTCAGGGTTAGACGGGACACGGCAGGGAAAGACGATATTGACGTACTGACTTTAAGTGACATAGACTCGGACATTCTCCGTCAGGAGAGACAATTACTGACGGACCTAGAGGAAATAGTGGGAGCGACAGAGGTCCTACTGGATTCCTCCCTCTCCACCGGAGCCACTCAGTCACTGGCGGACATCACGCTTGAGTCTGACTCTGAAGGTGAGATCACGGTGATCTCAGCTTCAGAACTAACTCAAGCGGGATCTCCTTCAGTAACTCGGGGAAAGGTGGAGGGGGCTACCTCAAGGAATAGATCAGTTTCCAGCTCAGCTGAATCCGAACAGGACACGGAGAAGATTTTGGGCGGTTCCCTGGAGGAAGAGGCTGTAAAGGCCTCGACCAGCCAGAGTCCACCCAAATCAGTTCCGACGCCTCTTGATTTAGAGGAGGAAGGGAACCGGTGCGGTGCACTTGGGGTAGGAAAGGAAGAGCAGTTGGATCAGACTGAACCCATCATATCCGCCGGAACCAAGCAAGTAGCGGATGTGGTACCGTCGACTCCTGATAGGGTAGTCGTCACCGATAAGGTCTCGACTTCCGCTCAGGAATCAGCGGGATCCACATCAGCGTCTGCTAGTTCGGAGGAGCTGGTGGCTCAGGAGGATCCACCTCTGGAAGGCCCACTTTCCTCGAAAGGACAGCTCGCTCGACAGGATGCTGTGGAGGTCTCTCCGCCACAGTCAACCTGTCGAACGAAATTTGATAAGGCGAAAAGTGGCACAAAGAACTCTTTGGCCTATCTCAAAAGGATGGCCAATAGAGATCCTACGCTGCTCAAGCCTAAGGAGAGGAAGATGATTAAGAGGCACAGGCAGAGTGTCATTAAGTTTGAAAAAACTTACGGCCCCACCCTGGAGCTTCTTGGTATCTCCTCTGCTTGCGCCAGGCGAGGGATCGCTGTTGAATCCACAGCCACCCCCGTGGTGACTGTGGCGGAAACAGCCAAATCTCGCAAGGCGGAACCGAACAAGCCTGCCGCCGACAAAACCGTTACTGGTTCTGTGAAAGCGGGTAAGGTGACAGAGGGCGGCAAATCCCTAGATCCCCAGGCATGTAACCGAAAGGTTAGCGCCAAGAGGGCTAGGTCTAGTGATGAGCAACCCTCTACTAGCAAAAAGGTCAAGAAGTCAGTGAGCCTTGATACACTTCAAGCAGCTGTCATTGATCACAACGATCCCTACAGCAGGATCAAGAGTGGTCTATGGGAGCTGATTGAAGCTCGGATCATTGACGACATTGGCCTTTTTGAGGGTTCCAAGGAGGCCATATCCTTCGAGGGTGCGGAATGGCGGAGGGGAGTGAAGATTGTCAACTGCAGTAATAGGAAATCGTACGAATTCCTAAAAACTGTGGTTGGCGGCTGCAGCGACCTCTGTCCGTCCGCCAAACTCGATGTGGTAGAAGCCTCCAGGTTACCCTTAAGAAGTGTTCTGTCGGTATGGTTCCCTAACCCTGTTAGGTCCACGGAAACCATACTGTCTGCTTTGCAGAAACAGAATGATTTCCTTACAACGGAGTGGAAGGTTATATCTTCCACAAGTTGTAAGGAGGGTAAGGGGAAGGATTTCAAATTTTCCGTGGATTTGGAATCCTTCAAGAAAATAGAATCGGCAAGAGGTATTGTCAAATTCGGTATTGGTGCCGTCAAGTTTAGATATTCTAAACAGGGGGGAACCAAAGAAGCTGCTGGTGGTGCAGTTGAATCTACACCACTGTGAAGCAGCTTCAGCCGAAATGACAAGACTTCTTGTCGATTCTAATGTAGATGTGGCCTTAGTCCAGGAGCCTTGGATCCGCGGAAACAAGGTATGCGGACTAAAGGTCACAGGCTACAATTTATATACACCAAGTACGGGCGACAAGGTAAGAACATGCATTTTAGCTAAAAGTGAACTTAATTTACAATTCTTTAATTCCTACAGCAATGGCGATCTCACAGTTGTCGCAAAGGAGGTCAAAGGGAAGGTAATCTTCGCATTGGCTTCAGCATACCTACCGTACGAGGCAGAAGACCCGCCGGGTAGTGATGTCCGCCATCTGGTGGAGTCCATGGACAAAAAAACACCCCTAGTCCTGGGTTGCGACGCCAACGCACATCATTACCAATGGGGCAGCAGTAATATAAATGTAAGAGGTGAGTCAGTTTTTGATTTTATCACTACTAACAATCTTTTTATCTGTAATACGGGCAATATGCCAACTTTCAGGGTGAAAGATAGAGAAGAAGTGATAGACTTAACGCTGACTAATAGTAGGGATAACCTCATTGAGAAGTGGAGGGTATCAAGCGAATGCTCCTTCTCGGATCATTGCTTGATTTCCTTTACTGTGAATTTCAATAAGGTTAAAAGAGAACCCTTTAGGAATCCCAGGAAAACTAACTGGGTAAACTTTAGCAGGCTCCTTGATACCAGGACAGAGAGTATCCCCCTGGGTGTTTATACTCAGGAGGAATGCAATGCCCTGGTGTCAGTACTCAGCAAAAGTTACATGGACAGCTACCATGAAAGCTGTCCTTTAACCTTCCCGGGTAAACGCAAACAACCTAGATGGTGGTCTACGGATCTTAGAGATCTCAGAACTAAAGTCAGGAGGTTGTTCAATAAGGCCAAACTCACTCACTCGGATGAGGATTGGTCTAGGTATAAAGAGGCTTTCAACAGATATAAGAGCGATCTCAGAAGGGCCAAACGGACCACGTGGCAAAGCTACTGCGAGTCCATCGATTCAGTGAACGAGCTGTCAAGATTTAGACGGATGTTATCCAGGAACCCAGTGGTTCCTAGTTTCATCCAGAAGTCGGACGGCTCGTGGACGGAATCGAACCTAGAGACACTCGATCTGCTCATTGACACTCATTTCCCAGGCAACATGATCTCGAATCCTGTCTTGAATACATCAATTTTGGTAGAATCGGACGCAGAAACGAATAGTCTGATAGATAGGATTGTCACTATGGAGAGAATCAAATGGGCCGTGAACACGTTCATGCCGTATAAATCGGCAGGTCCAGATGGCATTATCCCTGCCATGCTCCAAAATTCCTCCGACTATTGTCTATTAATTCTTCGTTCCATTTTCGTTAGCTGTCTACTTGGAGGTTTCATTCCAGGTGGATGGAGAGAGGTTAGGGTGATCTTTATACCAAAGGCAGGGAAGGCTAGTCACTCAAAACCAAAAGATTTCAGGCCGATCAGCCTATCGTCTTTTCTTCTGAAGACACTAGAGCGACTGATTGACCTTTATCTTAGGAACTCGTTAGAAACACATATCATAAGTACCTCTCAACATGCTTACCTAAAGGGTAAATCTGTCGAGAGTGCACTTCATGATGTGGTTGGTTTTATCGAAAAAGGGCTGGATTTCAAGGATTATACACTGGCAGCTTTTCTAGATATCGAGGGAGCTTTCAACAATATCACGACTGACGCCATTAAGAAAGCACTCATAGACGCGGGTGTGCAGGGTTTTCTGGTGGAGTGGATAACAATCATGCTGAACAGCAGGATAATCAACTCCAGTCTAGGAGACTGCAACACTCGTAGAATGGTCACAAGAGGTACTCCACAGGGGGGGGTGTTGTCTCCTTTACTTTGGCTACTGGCGATCAATGTCATCCTTAAAAAATTTGATCAACTAGGCAGGAAGATTGTCGCCTACGCTGACGATGTAGTTATACTGGTATCAGGTAAATATCTGAATACAATCAGCGAAATTATGGAATCGGCACTAGGTGACCTCTCCTCCTGGGCCAGTGACAAAGGACTGGGGGTCAACCCTGAAAAGACAGAGTTAGTCCTATTCACCAGGAGGTACAAGGTTGATAATTTCAAACTTCCAGTACTTAATGGGATAGAGTTAGGTCTTTCTTTAGAAGCTAAATTCCTAGGAATCATTCTGGATAGGAAGTTATCTTGGAAGAAAAACACGCTTGAGAGAATGAAAAAGGGACTTAATGCTTACTACTTCTGTAGGAATTCTGTGGGTAAGAGCTGGGGCTTAAACCCAATGGTAGTGTACTGGATATACACGACCATTGTAAGACCAGTTCTGACCTACGGGTGCGCAGTATGGTGGCAGGCAGTAAACAAAGTCTCCTTTCTCAGTCTATTGAACAAAGTACAAAGATGCAGCAGCATAGGTATCACTGGTGCCCTAAGGAGCACTCCTCAGGCGGCCCTAGACGTGATGCTGTCTCTTTTCCCTTTAGATATATTTATAAAGGGAACAGCAACTAGATGTCTATTGAGGCTACATGAGTCGGGTATACTTAGGCACAGGCAGGCAGGACACACTAGCATACTGAACCGAATGATCGTCCCTCACTTCGAGTCAGGTTCAACTGTATCTGATTACGTTGTCAAGGAACTGTTGTTCAGTTCAGCACCAGAGGTCGTCATTCCTGATAGAACCAGCTGGGATAATCGTCAATCCCTCTTTGAGGGGAACTCGATCTTCACAGATGGTTCTAAAATGGAAATCGGCACTGGGGCGGGTGTTTTCTTAAAGGAGCAAAACATTAGGAAATCCTACAGGCTTAGAGATGAGTGCAGTGTGTTTCAGGCGGAAATTTTCGCCATCCTGAAAGCCACTGAACTTATCTCACATAATATTCCTGTAGATAGCGAGGTGACCATCTACGTCGATAGTCAGGCTGCCCTCAAAGCCCTAGAAGGATGTAGCATCACCTCAAAACTAGTAAAGTCTTGTAGATTAGCTATCATTAGCCTTTCTAATACTTATAGGGTAAGACTCTGCTGGGTTCCTGGTCATTGCGACATCGAAGGCAACGAAACTGCTGACGAAGTCGCTAGACTTGGCTCGAGTCAGGAACTGTTGTCCGCGGTGACAGAGATAGCCCCACCTATTTGTCACCTTTTTATGGGCATCAAGTCCTGGATCGGTGAGGAAACAGCTAGGAACTGGCACAACTTGGCCACTTGCACGATATCTAGGACCTTATGGCCCGACTTGGATATACGCAAGACCAAGCTACTGCTAGGTCTTAGCAGAACCAGTCTCAGGAAATGTATAGGTTTTCTAACTGGCCACTGTGCCCTAAACTCCAGGCTAAACAGATGGGATGGAGCAATTCAGGACATTTGCAGACTATGCTCGGACGCGGATTCATCCGAAACGGTTGAGCATATCCTCTGCCACTGTCCTATGCTCCAAAACAAGAGACTTAAATTCCTAGGTAACAGATTTCTTGATGAACTAGGCGACATACAGCAGTGCGAGCTGAATGACGTTGTTGGGTTCATACTCGGACTCAGTTGGCTTAGATAAAAAAGGTCTCTTTCCCTACAATTAGGTTCCCTTGACAGCACTTCTCTTCCTCACTCTATTCTCCATCTCCTAACACTATTCAGAACCCCTCTCTTTTCACTCTTTTCCCTCTTTCTTTTTCCGCTATCATTTCTTTTAATTTCAGAAAGGATCACAATGGACCAGAAGGTCTCCGAGTGAAGATGCCACTTCCCTGGCATCACCTTTTCAACCTAACCTAACCTAACCTACATTTGAAATTGAAAGTAAGAGAAATTAAAGAAAATCTGTCTTTTACTTTAAATAAATGAAAATCGAATAGGGAGGTTTGTAGACTATGTAGATATGTATGTAATTTAAAATTCTTCATACTTAAATCTAAAATAAAACTCCATATTAATTTGTAATTTCAATAAATTATTTTTTTTAAATATATTTTTTTATTTTATTAGCTTAATTTGTTCATATATATTTATCATTTAAATTTATATAATTAATAATAATAAATAGTTTTTAACTCATAATTCGGTTAAATTATGGAACTTGGAAAAACATTTTAATGCAAATCCAAATCTGAGGAAACAAACCTTTTGCTTTTTGTTAAAAATATTTTTTTAGTTATAAATTACATAAAATATTAGATATTTTAAAAATAAATTATATAAAATTATTTTATTTATTTTGAAAAAATGAAGTGATATTTTTTATAATAATAATATTAAATATTTTAATATCAATAAGAGTTTTTTATATATTTATAATTTTTTACTAATCACAGAATTTTATTAACTAATACATAAGCACAGATGATGTGTATTTTGAAGGTGAGTCGGTAAATATGTATCAATAATTTAGGGTTTCTTTTTCCGTTTTATGTTATATAATATTATTTGATGTATAATTATGGATTTTTGATTCATTTATTATTTTTATATATGTATGTATGTTTTTAAATTTAAATATTATATGAATGATCATATAACATTATATATATTTTTTAATGATAAGTTTTTTTGTTCATGTCAACGGGAATTTACTTCTTGATATTTATACGATGGTTTTCTTTTCAAATTGCTATAAATATTTTTTGTTATTTTGTTATTTAATAAATTTTTTGCTTGATTTTGTTTTTAATAACTCAATTGTAATATCTTAGATTGTACATTGTGCATTAGAAATTTATTAATGTATGTATATATGAATGTATGTATATTTGAATTTTCTTTAATAAAACATTTATTTCGTGCAATGTATAGAATATATTTTTCTTAATTTTTTGTATTACATATATTTTTTTATTTAATTTAAAAATTTAGTTTTCCCAAAAAGTTGTCTTTTTATGTATATTAATTTTGTATTTTCTTAAATATTATTTTTTTTATAAAGTAGTGAATACATTTTGCAGTAAAGTTATTTTGTTCAGTGTAAATATTTGTTTTATGTTCTTGAATATAAATAAATCGTTTTTATATCAAATTTGGTTTCTCAATAGATTAAAAAATGATCATATCAATTTGTAAAAAATATTGGAAAAAATATGTTTTGTAAAGCTGAAATTTATATATTCTTTGTAGATTTAGCAGTTATTTATGTAGCTATAACATATATAGCTAATAAAATGTATGGCCATTTAAAAAATGCATAATTAAAAAATTGTTAGTCACAGTGAATTACTTTTCTATTAGACGGTGTCTTAAAACTCGACTTGATATTTGATCTTCACTTACAGGGTGTTCCCATACTGAAACTCGATTTATGCTTTGGTAGAAATTTTGTCTAAAATGGTTAGATTTGAAGGACCTAACATATTTTATGTCATTTTTCATTTGACATACATTACCGAGGTAACGATCTATACTTCACTTCAAAGCAAATGGTTACATTTTTATATGAAAATATAGATAATGTCTCAATCGTACTATTTTTAGATCGTAGAATGGTCAGTTCAGAATAAATTTGTCGTAAGCCTTAGGTAAAAAAATCAGTCAACCAGATCAAAGATTAGTTTGAGTACTTGCCACTATGGGTCTAAGCTCACGGTGCTCTTAAGCACAGGGTTAATTTAAGCGTCTATAAGCGTCCCCAGATGAGCCGGGTACCTCACTGAGATCATGTTATTTGGACATGATCTGCCCTCTGGTTGGACCGGAGCCTATCTAACACTCCTAGTTGATCTAGGGTCGGGTGATAATTCCAGGGGCTCTGACTCCCACAGTACCAGAAACTCTGGTCAGATTTCGCATCCCTATAATAAGGAGCTACTACCAGTTGATCTACAAATAGAATCAGGGCTGATGAACAACGTCGCAGGAGTCTCCATCACCACAATAAGAGGTCGCTAACATGAGCTAAGACAAGGGCTTTTTTAATTTCGAGGTGACCGTACAAGCACAGAAGATGCGGAACGTTCTGGACGATGAGTTGAGGTCTCTTCATACGAAACAATTACAAAGTGATCACTATATTTTAGACAATCGGAGATTTAAAGTAAGAAGAATTGTATAAGCCATAGGCAACTCACATGGATTAGTGGTTTCAATTTTAAATGATCATTTGCGTATATAAAAAAGCATTCCGTAAGATGAGTGACGCATTTTCTCACAATAAAATACAAACGCAGCTGCGTAATGTAAATGCTTAGAGTTTTGTAGCTGTAAACAAAATATAAATCTACCTTAACCGATCGGAGACCAAAAGTAATAAAAAAATTCAGTTTCTCAGAGTAAATCGACGTTATAGATGTCAAAGGTGGGATTGCCGGCAGTTATGTCATGGGAAGCTTTTTCGGGATATAAATAATAATAAATGTGGATGTAATCCACATTTATTACCTTTAAGGAGACAAAACAACCAAAAACGACAATTATACCAACTTAATGTGTCGACCACAGAAACTACCCTTTCAGTCTCAAGACTAACCTGGTTAACTAACGATATTAATCGTTCTGCAGTCTTGTTATCTTTACCGAACCACAGACGTTGTATTCTTATATCAATCCTCACAAGACGCTGCATAGTAGTACTAGGAGACTTCTCAAAGTAATGACTACTGTAAAAGTTGTCATAACGTCGAGGAGTAAGGAACAGGTACTGCCCAGCCCTTGCTGACCTTAGAGCCTACATCTGGGCTGCTTGTTTCTACACGATCTGAGATCTCGAATATAAGTATTTGTAAAATAGGCTCATTCATTATTGCATATGGCTGGCTTTTATTGAGCCTTTGTGTTTTGGTATACAAGAACAGAAGGCGAAGCCGACTACAAATTATCAACGGCGGCGGGTCGACATAAATTGGATCAGCGGCGGCTAAACGCCGGCTTCAAATCGACTATAAAAAGAAAAACTACGTTTTGTAAACAGTTTATTTGTTTTTTTAATAAAAAAATATTTCATGCATTCTGAAACTCCCACTTAATTGACGACAACCTTGGTCAATTTGTTTAACTCTTCTTTTTGTTTCAAAAGCTTTTCACCATCAGAATCTGAGTCTGATGAAATCATTTGGTTTTTAGAATTTTTGGTAAAATATTTGTTTAAATAAAAATTGAAGATAGTAACAAGTGTTGCCAGTGTTATATACTTGTTTACTTGCCCTCATTTTCTCGTTTAAAAATTAAGTTGATGATACTTTTATTTATCTTCTTATTTAATAAAAAAAAAACCAATTACATATTAATAAAGAATTATGTAATAGTAAAAAATATATTCATATAAAAATGAAAATACTTTGAGATGCCCTGATCCGGTCCTTCCGGCGGCGGCTGAGCGCCGGCTTCACCTCTGCACAAGAATTTAATTTTCTCTTCTTTGTGCAGGCAACATAAGAGGACCACTCTCTAGAACCCAGCCAAATGCTTAACATAGCCTTTTGGTTCAGGAATTAAAATAAAAGACCCCATTGGACCAAAAAACCTCTTTTTATACTAAAAATTGCAAAGGAACACAAATGTGTAGTTTCCAAGAAGAACATGTATGAATTGCTCTCTCATTCGCCCGTTTTCCAAATTTACTTTGTACCGTTCAAAATTTTGAATGTTGGAGTCAATCAATTTTGGCAAATAATAAATTCTTTTATGAATTTTTGAAAACATTTTTAAAAATGGAAAATAAAATCAGAGGCCAAATGGCCTCATTCGATATCGATCGAAAATTTAGACTTTTAAGCAAATATTATGTAACATAACTTAGGGATTTTCAAAATATATTTATTTTGCAAAAATGTTGTTGTTGTTTATTATTTTGAATTTCCTAAAAGTATGCTACACAAATGTTTCTGAAATATCCCAAATTTCGATCGATATCGAATGCGGCGATTTGGTCCCAGGAAATAAAAAGAAACAAGCTTTTTTTTTGTATAGATCTTTATCAATAAATTGTTTTATTTGTATTTATTAATTATTTTAATTATTTTATAATGTAAATTTAATAAATTTGATAAATTTCTTAAATTCCATTTTATGTTTCGTTTTGTTTTTTTTTTTGTTTTTCTTTGCAAATCTAAGACAACATAATTAAAAGTCTAAATAAAAAACAAAAAATATATATTTTGTAAAAGTAAAGTAAATAAATGTATAAGTAATTAATTAAGTAAATTAAATAAATTTAATAAAAATTAATTTAATATTATTGTATAATACATTTTGTACAAATTAATCAATTGAAATAGTTTTAGATATAAAGATACATAACATAAGTAGATGATGGTTCTTTAGGATACAGATACAATTACTAAGAAGAGAAGGCGTTTTGTAGTTTTTGTTTCTTATTTTCGTTAATTGAAAGTAATTATTTGAGTTGAGTTGAAATTGAGATATATTTTCAAAAATTATATTTAAAATATTTCATTTTTTGTTTTATAAATTTTTATATAATAATTATAAAGTGGATTGTGGGGTCTTAGCAATTTCTTAGAGAAATTGTAGGTCTTCTTTTATTAAACTCTTATTCTGTTAACTTTCATTTACTCTGTTAATGTACAAAACCTTTAATGTTAAGAATAACTATTTAAGTATTTTGGTTTGTGAATTAGATAAACATAAAAAGATATTCAAAATGTTAATCCTAACATTTTAGTTTCTTTGCATTAACAGAATAAACGAAAAGTTAAAGAATGTTAATTTTAGTACTTTAATGTGCTGTTTACAAAACTAAATCAGCTGACGATTGAGTTAAATTTACACGTGACTTGCTTTTATAACAAAAACAAAATACATATAAATTTCACTCAATCGTCAGCCGCTTTAGTTATATGAACCCCACATAAGTTTTTTCTTATTTTGAATTAGAGTTTTCTTTTTGTTATTTGTAAATTTTAAATATATTTAATTTAAATTAATTAAAATTAAATTATATAATTTATTACAAAAAAAAAAGAAAAGTAAATCTGTTTCGTTTTCAACACATATGTATATTTGTATGTTTGCATGTAAATGTATTTGTTTTGTAAATTTATATATAAAGAAATTTAAATTTTTTGTTTGTATGTAAATGTAAGTAACATCAAATTTTTAGTGGTTAATTAAGTAACAAGATTGCCAGCCATTAATTAATTAAGTTTTATTTTCTTTAATATTTTATAAGCGGCTTTTCATTTTAAATAATACCCACTCCCTTATTTTGGGGGTAGAGGGTTTTCTTTCAACGCTTAACAAAAAAAATTTAGTTTTTAAAGTGGCCGTGTCCAACACTTCACTTCACTTTCCCCCTTAATTTTTTTCTAATTTCATAAATTTCAGCTGATGCTTCCCGATATTAAACTAAACTAAGTTTAAATTTTTTATGCATAAATACGAATAATTTTATGGTGCTCTTCTTAGAGTTGCACTTGGAATGTTTGCGCTGGCGCTTTGGGGGGCGATATGAAGGGATTAGTACTGTGTAGCGGCGTTGTGGTCGAGCTGCCGTCAGCGGGCATATCTGGCGATAGGGGTTTGGTTACACCCGCCACCCATTCGGCATCAAAGGGATCATTTGCGCCAGGCACTGAACTCATGGATTGTGTGCGGCCCGAATTTTGCAAATGAGGAGCTCGTTTAAGGGCCGCTGGGGAGGTACTTTTCACAACCTGACCCAACCATTGATCGGCTTTCGGCAGTGTGGCTTCCTTAAGTGAGAGTTGTTCGTTACTTGTGGGTAGAGTTGGTGTATTGCTAGGCGTTTGAGGTGGTGTATTGAGTATGGCCGGTGAAACGGTGGCTATACGTGGTGTCACCTGGGCCGTGGGTGTGACCACACCATAACTACTGACACTGGTAGGTGAGGAGATTACTTTTTGATACTGCTTTTCGGCCGCTAAGATATTCTGATTAATGCTCAAGTTGTTATTGAAATTGAGATCATCGGTTGCACCATTAGCCGAGGCCTGGGAGAGCAAAGATAGGCCTTGACTTAATTCCTGGCAAAGTTGGCTAACGGTTTCCGCCGTTGCCAAACCACCATTTTCTAGCTCCATAGCCATTCGGGCTGGCGAAACCTCCGGTATGGGTGATACACTACGATTGGGTGTATTCAAAGCCAAAGGATTGCCCTGTGCAGCAGCCATGAAGGCCTTTTGACGCTCTGCATTGGACGGAAGATCATTAATGCGCAATGACATTTGACGCTTAAAAGGTGACTGACTACCAATTGTGCTAAAGGCCCGGAAAGAGCCCTGGCGCTCCAGCATGGAAGGTGTGGCATGAGGCCTCTCTATAGCAAAAGGATTAAAAGGCTTAGGCTGTGGTGTTATGGCAGCCGAGGGTGTATCAATTCCCCTTTCATTATTGGCCAACCTCTCCGTCATTGTTTGTTGGCGGAAGGAACCCGTGCGTGTGAATGTATTATTCTTGGTGTCAAAGGTCATGGTGACACCACATTCCTTATCACGTCTTTGCTTGCGCTCTAAACATACGGCAAAAGCACAACCCACAGCATGGGACAAGCGTTCTCCGGAATCTTTGCAAGCCAAAAATCCGTGACACATCCAGCGGCGAGTAGTGCCATCGCGGCATATATAACTAAAGCCACGCTCATGATTACGATCGGGAGCACAAAAGCTCACCTTTTCGATGGTTTGATCCACAATAAGGCCCTTCGTCTCATCATCTACTACACGCAGACCATCGCCGCTAACATGTAGAAGACCTCGTACCGGACGACGACGAGAGTTCTAAAATAGAAATAAAATAAATTATTAAACAAAAATTATTTTACAAGTTTTAAAAGAAATTAACAAATAATTGTTTGATTTTTTTGTATTGACCTTAAGGTCAAGAATTTTTAATTAAAAAAATGTTAAGTTGTCTGACAGAAAAGTCTTGTCTATAATTAATTAAGAATCTTTTATAAATTATTTTCAAATTGCAAATTTTTCTGTTGCTATTCCATATTTTCTATTTTTGAGTCTGGAAAACAAAACCAAGAAACAGACATAAGACAAGAAATGATCAATTAATTATACAGCGAAGAGCAAAAGAATAATAATAATCACAAAATTACCACTACTTCTTAAGCATTGAAATATATGGGGCCTATGAAGGTCAATAATAAATTTGGTCATAAATTGTATGCGGATGAAACTCGTACTACCTAAAGGGTACCCCTTATGGGGGAAATTAAAATATTTTAAATAATTTTTGGTTGATGGAAATTTAGTTGATCTACAATAATGTTCGTTTTTGTCCCTCACTGTACTGAAGCATATGTGAACTATAACAATTATTAAACATCCATTAGCACTAAAAATAATCTACAAAATACTGGAATTACGATAATATTCTTTTGTCATTTTTTAAGATGTGGAGAATGGCAACGCCCCCAATTTTATACGATGATGATGACTGTATAATCTTTTGGTGTCAATAAGTAATTAGTGGTACTTTAATAATTAATTTATGAAGGAAAAAAGTTTAAGCTTTTCTGATAGTAAGCATTGGAAGCTGTCTCAACCTATAAAGAGACTTTGAAAAAGATTGTTTTAATAATGTCGAAAAATATCTACAAACTTATTTAAAATCTTACAATATGAATCAACAGTCAAATAATTGAGAAGATAATCCGGTTCGAAGGACCATAAATCTATAAAATCAAAAACCTATCATTGGGGTTTCAAATAAAGATAGAAGTCGTAAAATATTGTCAAGCCGAATCTAGATACGACTTTTCTGCAAAAAGCCGCTATTATGGAAAATTTTTTTGCAAAAAAGCTCTTTCTATTACAAACTTTTTTAAAAAATATTTTCACTATTAACTTTTCTATAGAAACTCTTCCCACTACTAACTTGTCTATAAAAAACTCTTCCTACTATCAACCTTTCTATAGAAAACTCTTTTTACTATCAACTTTTTTATAAAAAAAAACTCTTCCTACTATCAACTTTTCTATAGAAAACTTTTCCTACTATCAACTTTCTATAGAAAACTCTTTATACTTTTAACTTTTCTATAGCAAACTCTTCGTACTTATCAACTTTTTTATAGAAAACGTTTCCTACTATCATTTTTTCTATAGAAAACTCTTCCTACTATCAACTTGTCCATAGAAAACTCTTCCTACTATCAACTTTTCCATAGAAAACTCTTCATACTATCAACCTTTCCTTATAAAACTCTTCCTACTATCAACTTTTCTATAGAAAACTCTTCCTGGTATCAACATTTTTATAGGAAACTCTTCTTATTACCAACTTTTCTGTAGAAAACTCTTCCTACTATCAACTTTTCTATAGAAAAATTTTCTTACTATCAACTTTTCTATAGAAAACTCTTTCTACCATCAACTTTTCTATAGAAAACTCTTCCCACTATCAACTTTTCTATAGAAAACTTTTCCCACTATTAACTTTTTGATAGAACACTCTTCCCACTATCAACTTTTCTTAAAAAAAACCCTTCCTACTGTCAACTTTTCTATAGAAAACTCTCTCTTCTATTAAGGTTTTTACAGAAAGCTCTTCCTACTATCAACTTTTTATAGACAACTATCACTATCTATTAACATTTCTATAGAAAACTATTTCTATTATCAACTTTCCTAAAGAAAACTCTTCCTTCTTTTAAGTTTTTTATAGAATTCCTTCCTAATATCAGCTTTTCTATTATAATGATTTTATGAAATTCATTTACCAAAAATCGGTCATATCTTATATTTAGAAAAACATTTTATAGTTCCAAAACTTCAAGACTTACCCGCAAAACTTTGAGGGCCTCCTCGCAAACTTGCATACCACGCGATTCGAATACCTCAACACAACCTAAATATTTTACTGCGAATGAACAAGTGGCGGTGCGTACGGCCTCTTCATCTGCCTGCCATTGATGAGGTTTCGAGGATTCGGGAACACGATCCTTTCGGCGTCTAAACGAATCACGAAAGGATCGTCGCAAACGATCCATCTTTTTAGGCGACTTTTTACTAAAACGAAATGAAGCGGATTTCTAAGGAGAAAAAGGAAAAAAGAAAGAGAATTATTAAAAGATACATAAGAGAAGATCATTCAAATTTAAGAACCAATCCTTTGGCTTAAGAGAAACAAGTGTTATTTTATTTATTAGTTATTACGCTGTAGTTTTTTTTTTTTTTTTTTTTTTTTTGTTAATGGTTAGAAACCAAAACCTACCCCATTTTTAACATCACCAAATGTTCCTCGTGTGAAGCCCCTTTCCAAAGGTTCATGCGTGTGTGACGATGTGTTTCCCATTATGAACTAATATTTGAAATTGTTAAAGTTGTCGTTTCTGTTTTTTTTTTTTTCAAAACTGCTTTGATCTGGACTTTTGTTCTAAAATTTTTTGTAGGTTTTCGACGTTTATGGTTTCACTTATTTGTTTTGCTCTTGATATTCTGAATATATTTTTTTATTTCCAAATATAAGTGTGAGAATTTCCTTGTTTGGATGTGTATGTGTGTATTTGTATGTTTTAAATTTTAAGGGTTTATTTTTGAATACCTTTTGTCCAACAAAAGGTACTTTACACACTTATTTCAAATATTCGTGAGAGAATTGTTTTAAGCAACCGTTACAATTCAAATTAAATTGTAGTTGAAAACTTCAAGAATTTGCAATCATCCATAGAAAAGCATATGGTCCTGGTCCTTACAACAACAACAACTGCAGTTTGAATTTTTTAAAATGATTAATCTAATTTAATTATTAGTCTCTACTTAAGGTAAATTTTATTTTGTATTTTTAAATTTTATTACTTTATTATTTAATATCACAATTTGCTTGTTATTTTAATTGATTTATTGTTAAATTTGCATTGATTTATTTTGTGTTTCTTTGCTGTAGAATTTGCTTCAATTTTCGATTGTCTCTGGCGGGTAATTAATAATTTAGACAACAAAATTGATTGATTTTTATTGCTTGACTTGATCGTAATTCTATTAACAATCAAATGAACACTTCAGTCGTCAGTTTCTTCCGACATTCAAAGACTCGTTCATTTACTGGCCGTAATTCCCTTAAATGTGGCGTAGTTCCTTCCTTTAAACTTTAGTGCAAAAGTGCAGCGAATATTTTCAGTGTAAAATGACGTAGTTCCTTTTAGTGTAATTGATGTAGTCTAGTGTTTTTGTGTGTAAAAAAATTCTGTAAGAAATTTAAAGAATTTTATAAAAATTAAATTCAGGTTTTGAGATTTATGACGAATTTCTATTATTTCACAAATGAATGTATGTATAATTTGCCATCACGTTTTTTATTTATCGCGAAAATCAGGGTTGCGATTTTCAAGCTATAAAGACAAGTTTCACAAAAGAAAATGTATACAGAAAAGTGGCAGTAGAAACATTTTTTTTTTATAGAAAACTTTTCCTAGCGACAACTTTTTTATAGAAAACTCTTCCTTAATACAACTTTTGTATACAAAACTCTTCCCAATGATAACTTTTCTAGAGAAAACTCTTCCCAGCGACAAATTTTCTTTAGAAAACTCCTCCTAACGACAACTTTTCTATAGAAAACTCTTCCTAACGACAACTTTTCTATAGAAAACTCTTCCTAACGACAACTTTTCTATAGAAAACTCTTCTTAACAACAACTTTTCTATAGAAAACTCTTCCTAACGACAACTTTTCTATAGAAAACTCTTCCTAACGACAACTTTTCTATAGAAAACTCTTCCTAACGACAACTTTTCTATAGAAAACTCTTAATAACGAAAACTTTTCTATAGAAAACTCTTAATAACGGCAACTTTTCTATAGAAAACTCTTACTAACGATAACTTTTTTATAGAAAACTCTTGCTAACGACAACTTTTCTATAGAAAACTCTTCCTGTCGTTAACTTTTCTTTAGAAAACACTTCCTATCGTTAACTTTTCTATAGAAAACTCTTCGTATCGGTAACTTTTCTATAGAAAACTCTTCGTATCGGTAACTTTTCTATAGAAAACTCTTCCTATCGTTAACTTTTCTATAGAAAACTCTTCCTATCGTTAATTTTTCTATGGAAAACTCTTCCTATCGTTAATTTTTCTATAGAAAACTCTTCCTATCGTTAACTTTTCCATAGAAAACTCTTCCTATTGTTAACTTTTCTATAGAAAACTCTTCCTATTGTTAACTTTTCTATAGAAAACTCTTCCTATCGTTAACTTTTCTATGGAAAACTCTTCCTATCGTTAACTTTTCTATAGAAAACTCTTCCTATCGTTAACTTTTCTATAGAAAACTCTTCCTATCGTTAACTTTTCTATAGAAAACTCTTCCTAGCGACAATTTTTCCATAGAAAACTTTTCCTAAAGACAACCTTCCTATGGAAAACTCTTCCTAACGACAACCTTTCTATAGAAAACTCTTGTATTTGATAACATTTTTTTGAAGGGAGGAAATACTTTGAGAAAATATGCATGGAAATCCCTGCTCTGTTTCTAATTCATGTTCTATTATTTCAATCAATAAAATGAGTCACTTTTGCAACACCTTAGATTTTCTATAAAAAAAATGCAAGTAATTTTTTTATTAAAATTATATATTTTTTTTGTTGTTATTTAAAATTAATAAATCTGACTCATTGTGGTCTCTTTCAAAACCTTTACTTATGTATTTGTTATTAACATTAAAGCAATTCACAAAATGTTGTAAGAGTTGTATGTCGTTAAATTCCGAATAAGTCGTAAAATTGTTAAAGGTAATATATTTTCCAATATCTATTAAAAATGGTGTAAAAGTACTACGTTTAACCTATACCATAGCCTTTGAATTGCGCCATTATATACTCTAAACTCTTATTGAGGGTGTGTAATTGCTTAATTAATAGTCAGCCCCAGTTTTGTGTTCCTTATATTAACCCATTTAATCATTTTTCTATTATTACTTTTCTCTATTAAACCACAAAATAGATAGATTCACTTTATTTATAATCAATTAATATTTTATTGCTTTCCTAAGATTGAAGAAATATCATTAATCATATCTCGTTTATTAAAGTGTTTCACATGAAATACCACAATCTATTTTGGAAAATCTTTTATAGAGATTATGGGTAATAATAGACATATCAAAATATTTATTATTTAAATTGATAATAACATGATATGATTATGGGAATAATAAATTGAAAAAGAGTGGAAAAGCTTTATGTAAAGCTTAACCCCTAAAGTGGAAAAGGCGAGTGTTGTTCAACAAATTTTTCTGTACTAAATTTGATGTATGGCAAGGGGTTAAATTTCTTTTAAATATGATTTTTTTAATTATTTTCAATAGCTTCATTGTAAAATTTTGGTTTAAAAAAAGCATACATTTTATTGTAACGTCTTAGTCACTTTCTATAAATCATTTAAGTATTTATGTCACTGATATTTACCTATATCGAACCTTGTGAGTAATTTAAGAAATTTCAATCGATATTCCAAATATTCAAATTATTTTTTAAATGAATCATTCCCTTTCCACTTACTTTTTTATGTGGAAATCTAGTAATACTATAACAAAGCTTAAGTAAGCTTTACTAGTATCTAAATCTCCCAGTTTTTAAAACCAGTTTCAAATCAATGCAAATCAAGCACATGATTTAATATTCTCTCAAAATAACTCGTTTCCTCTTAAAACTTATTCAAATTAAAAATTGAAAATAACAAATAACAAATAAATAATTGATTCTACACGATATTCTCTAAATAAATAATGAATATCCAATTCATTTAAAATACAAAACAAAAAAAGTGTTAACTTCGAAAATAAACACAAAAAACTTAAATATGACATATTTATTGACTGTATCGGAAAGAACATAAATATGTAAATTTGTATGTACATATTTATGTTATGTATAAATTATTAACTTATATAAAATTTTTTTTTTATAAAAAAAAAATAAAAACCAATTAGATAAACATCTTAACCACAAAAAAGTACAATTTCTGGGAATTGAATTACGTTTTTGCTGAATTTATTTATAACAAATTAAAAAAATAGCAAAGGCTTATAATTTCTTAACTTGTAAATATTACATTTTCAAGTCTTTAATCCCAATTTAAATATTATTTTTTTAAGCTAATAAAACTTAATCGAAACAATTTTTTTTAATATTCTATTTTTTGCTAATTTTTCAACTTTTCTTTGAAATAAATTTTTTATCACTCGACTAGAACAAAATATTTTTCTTAAATTTTTATTTATACCCTTCACCACCATAGGTGGAAAGGGTATTATAAGTTTGTGCTGATGTATGTAACGCATAGAAATATTTGTCTTAGACCCACTTTTTAGTATACCAATAGACTTTCTGAGTCGATTTTGCGATGGACACCCATATAAACCTTGTAATCAAACTACAGGTCGCAATTCTAAAGATAATTTGATGAAATTTGGCACAGATCATTTTTTTGATAATAGGACCATGGCTATTAAAATTCGTCAAAATTATTTATGGTACTTCCCATAGGTCCCACTTCCCGGAATTTATATATTGGTAACAAATATATATATTTTCTCATGAAATTTAAAAAAAATACTGCTTACACTTATGTAAACTAAAATCACTGTACAAAATTTCGTTGAAATAGGTCCAAATTTGACCATAGCTCCCATACAAACTCTTCTTTAACAAGTAAGAGTGTTATATTCGGCTGTGCCGAATCTTATATACCCACCATCAAGTTGTGTTAAATTTAGAAACATATCTCATATATATACGAGGGAGCAGCAAATTCAAAACGTGGACCAAATTGGAAAAAAGTTGTTACGCTAGTTGTCATTGTTGGTAAAATATTTGGAATAACTTCGGTTGCAGTAGCTTTATAGTTCAACATTCAAAAGTATGTAAGTGGTTTCCCTAGTATTTATTTACTTTGAACAAAATTCGTTATCACAACCGGGTATGGTTTTACATTAATAAGTTGTTAAATACTTTTCCTTTAGCTTAACATTTAGTTAGGATAAAGAAGTTGATAGTAATACGACTGGTCCATATATTTTGTAAGGAGGTCCTAATGCATCTACCATATACAAATCTTAATATGCTGCTTGTACCTCCGAATCTTTTTAATTGTAGATATAAAAAGGGGATGTAATATATATATAAGAATTATAGCCAAATGTTGACCGATTGTAACAAAACTTTACACACTGGTTGGTATTTATGTAAAGCTTATTTTTGCAAAATTTAGTGGCAATAGCTATCACAGTTTCTAATTTAATAGCTTTTAACTGGTCCTTGCTAAATATTTTTTGGTTTCCGGGAGTGTATTTTATATGAGAGTTATAGTCAAATATGGACCGATTCCTATAAAATTTGATATACTGACCAATAGTTGTATAAAACTTCTCTATACTAAATTTAGTCGCCATAGCTATTACAATTGTATTCAATTTATCAGCATTCATGTGTTTCCCGGGGCGGGGTTATATGGGAGCTCTAACTAAATGTGAACCGATTTTGCCCATTTTCAGTATACAACTTTTGTTACATATCAGAAATACTTTTGTAAAATTTTGTCTCTCTAGATTTTATAGTTAAGGAGCTGTCGCGCTTTTATCTAACGGACAGACGGACATAAACCCCCTTTTCTTTTTGTATTTTTGTGTTTCCGTAAGTTTTTTATACGGGAGCTAGGTCAAATGGTGACCGATTGTGACAAAATTTTGCACACTGGCTGGTATTCACATAAGACTTATTTGTGCTAAATTTGGTGGTCAAAGCTACTACAGTTTATCATTTATTGGCATTTAAGTGAATTTCAGGTGGAATTTAGGCTGTTTCCGTATGTTTTTTATATGGGAGCTATGGTTAAATGTGAACCGATTTCGATGAAATTTTACATGCTGCCTAGTGCTTATGGAAAACTTCTAGATACCAAATTTTGTCATCATAGCTATTATAATTTGTCAGTTATTAGCAAATAAGCGACTAGCCCAGACGAGGTTATACGGGAGCTATGGTCAAATGTTAACCGATTTTGCCCAATTTCAATACCAAAATTTTCTCATAAATGAGGAATGCTTTTGCTAAGTTTCAGTGAGCTAGCTCTTTTCGTTTAGGCGTTATCGTGATTTCAACAGACAGACAGACAGACGGACAGACAGACGGACATCGCTCAATCGTCTTAGAATTTTATAAGAATTCAGAATATATATCGTTTTTGATTTTTGAGCCAATATTAAGGAAATTACAAACGGAATGACAATCTCAATATACCCCCCATTCTTTTTGATGGTGGGTATAAAAAGGGGATGTTATATATATAAGAACTATAGCCAAATGTTGACCGATATTTACAAAATTTTACATACTGGCTGGTATTAATATAAAGTTTATTTGTGCAAAATTTAGTGACCATAGCTGACATAGTTTATAATTTAATAGCTTTTAACTGGCGTTTTTGGCATTTTAGTGGTTACCGGGAGCGGTTTTTATATGAAAGCTATGGTCAAAAGTGGACCGATTCCAATAAAATTTGACATACTAACTGAAAGTTGCATAAAACTTCTCTGTTCTTAATGTAGTAGTCATAGATTTTGAGAATTTTATTAAATTTGTTAGCATAAATGTGATTCCCGAGGCAGGGTTATATGGGAGCTCTTACTAAATGTGAACCGATTTTACCCATTTTTAGCACACAGATTCTATAATATATCGAAAATATTATTGTTAAATTTTTTCTCTCTAGCTTTTGTATTTAAGGAGCTATCGCGCTTTTCTCTGACGGAAAGACGGACACAGACCGTGTTTTCTTATTGTATTTTTGCGTTTCTGTAAGTTTTTTACATGGGAGCTATGGTCAAATAGTAGCCGATTGTAACAAAATTTTGCACACTGGCTGGCATTCATATAAGACTTCCTTTTGTAAAATTTTGTTACTGTAGCCCTTTTCGTTAAGGCGCTATCGAGCTTTTATCTGACGGACAGACGGACATAAACCCCCTTTTCTTTTTGTATTTTTGTGTTTCCGTAAGTTTTTTATATGGGAGCTATGGTCAAATGGTGACCGATTGTGACAAAATTTTGCGCACTGGTTGGAATTGACATAAGACTTCCTCGTGCTAAATTTAGTGGTTATATCTGTTATAGTTTTAGATTTATTGGCATTTAAGTGTATTTTAGGTGAAATTTTGGCTGTTTCCGTATGTTTTTTGTATGGGAGCTATGACTAAATGTCAACCGATTTTGATGAAATTTTACACGATGCCTAGGGCTTATGCAAAACTTCTATATACCAAATTTTATCATCATAGCTATTATAGTTTGTCATTTATTAGCAAATAAGCGATTAGCATAGGCGAGGTTATACGGGAGCTATGGTCAAATGTTAACCGATTTTGCCCAATTTCAATACCAAAATTTTCTCAGTGATGAAGAATGTTTGTACTAAGTTTCATTGAGCTAGCTCCTTTCGTTTAGGCGTTATCGTGATTTCAACAGACAGACAGACAGACAGACAGACAGACAGACGGACAGACAGACGGACATCGCTCAATCGTCTTAGAATTTCATAAGGATTCAGAATATATATCGTTTTTGATTTTTGGGCCAATATTAAGGAAATTACAAACGGAATGACAATCTCAATATACCCCCCATTCTTTTTGATGGTGGGTATAAAAACGCAGTAAATAGACAAAAATCACTAAAACGCTCGTAAAAGATAATGAGAATTTCAAGTTAATTTTTTGCACGCAAACTGTAATAAATTCGCCAAATTTCGAGAAAATCGGTCCATATTTGACCCTAGCTCTCCAAATGACGGAAACAGCTTAAATATATAAGTTTTGAGAAAATGTTTGTATGATGGCAAAATTTAGCAAATATTTGTCTTTATACAGGAAAAATAACACCTTTGACCTTAGTGGTGAAGGGTATCGTATGGTCGGGCTTGACCGACTATAGCACTTTCTTACTTGTTTTTTTAAGTATTTTTGTTTAATACTGCATAAACCATGTGATGAGAGAGTTTAAATATGTCACTCACTTCTATTTATTTTAACTTTTTTTTATTTAAAATATTTCTTATCTTAATAAAAGTTAAGAGACTTCTTCTGATAAGCAGGTACAACTTAAGTAAATATATAAATTATTCTTTATATTTTATATAAAAAATAGAAAAATGTGTATAATTTGTTTTATGTATTTAAGAAAACAAATCATACAAACCAAGAGCACAAAGAAAATTTTTTAATGTTGAAAGAAAATTAAGCAGAAGCTTTAACAATATAATGGCAGAAATTTTTATTTGAAAATCAACTAACAACTTTTAGTGAATTTAAAAAAGTTTTTGAAAAAAAAAATTAAATAAGGTTTTGAAAAAAATATTTGAATAAGCTTTTGAGAAGCTTTTAATATAAAACAACTTATTTCTCAAATTTTTCCTTGTACTTGTACAATGTACGAGTAAAAATTTGAGAAATAAGTAGTTTTTTATAAAAAGCTTTTCAAAAGCTTATTCAAATATTTTTTTAAAAGCCTATTTAAATATTTTTTCAAAAGCTTTTTAAAAACCTTTTTCAAAAGCTTATCCAAATAATTTTTCAAAAACTTTTTTTTTTTAACTTTTCGCAAAATAATTTATTTTGAAAATCCTTAATATTTGTTTTAAAGTCTGAGTTTTTAATCAATATCGAATGCTACGATTTGGCCGCTGGTAAAATATGATACAAACTAAATTATGAGGAAGTCTTCGGTGTCTACTCGAAAAACTTACTTTCTGAGTCGATTTAGCGATGTCAGTCCGTCCGTCCGTCTGGACGGCTGGCTGGCTGAACCCCACATAAACCTTGTAATCAAACTAACGATAATTTGATGAAATTTGGCTCAGATGATTTTTTTGATAATGAGACCATGGCTATTGAAATTCGTCAAAATAGGTCCATCAAAAATTAATGACTGCTTAATTTTTGGAGAATAATCTTGACCAATTAGCCTCTAGATTCTGTTTTTATGATATGAACATCAGCGTTATATTGATGCCGATATCTCCACAAGAAGGCTCAGCAGTTTCGTATTCATATTATGTGCGCAGGGACACACCGCGGAGCCCTAGAGCAGACGAGTTAACAAGACTTGGTACCACCTTTCAAACTCCAGATTTACTAGCCTGTCTTTAGCCACTAGCAAGTAACAAGTAAACGTCTGTCCCAGATTTCAATTCTTACAGATGTTGCTCTATTTGATCACTATTAACACCGGATTTAGCCTTAGCTTTGTCAGTCATGATAGGGATCAAATTTAAAGCTATTTCAATAACTTCTCTATATAAATAAAGAGTTATCGATAACTTTTCAATAGAACTTAAAAGCAATCGATAACTTTTCTATATAAATTTTAAAGTTATCGATATCTTTACTATACAAATTAAACGTTATCGATAACTTTTCTATAGAAATTAAAAGTAATCTATAACTTTTCTATATAAATTTTAAAGTTATCGATATCTTTACTATAGAAATTAAAAGTTATCGATAACTTTTCTATAGAAATTAAAAGTTATCGATAACTTTTCTATATAAATTAAAAGTTTCGGTAACTTTTTATTGAAATTAAAAGTCATTGATAACTTTTCTTGATAAATATAAAGTTATCGATAACTTTTCTATAGAAATTAAAAGCTATCGATAACATTTCTACAGAAATTAAACATTTTCTATTGAAATTAAAAGTTATCGCTAACTTTTCTATAGAAATTAAAAGGTATCGATAATTTTTCTATGGAAATAAAAACTTATCGATAACTTTTCTAAAGAAACTAAAAGTAATCGATAACTTTTTTATAGAAATTAAAAGTTATCGATTACTTTTCTATAGAAATTAAAAGCTATTGATAACTGTTCTATAGAAATTAAAAGTTATAGAAATTAAGTTATTGTCATCTTTTATATAGAAATTTAAAGTTATTGACAACTTTTCAATAGCAATTAAAAGTTATCGATATCTTTTCTATAAAAATTTAAGAGCATCAAGGTTTTAGAAATTAAGAGTTATCGATAACTTTTCTATCGAAATAAAAAGCTACCGATAAATTTTCTATAGAAATTAGAAGTTATCGATAACTTTTCTTTAGAAATTAAATTATTTCGATTACAATTATATATATTTAGAACCGTTCTCGATAACTGTTTTATAGAAAAGTAAAGTTATAAACTTTTTTTTTGAAATTATTTCTTTGAAATCAGTTCTTTTTTTTAAGCTTAAAATCTCATTCTTTATTGTCCATTATTGGAATTTTAAAGTCTAACTGTAAAAACAGCATTTAGTAATGAACAAGAAAACATTTTAAAAAAAGAATTAAAAAAATTAAATAATAAAATGAAAACGAGACAAGACAAGAACCAGTCAATGTCTGTGACTTAAGAGACAAATACACTTTCAGATTTACACACACACACACTCACTCACTCAATCACTCACTCTCTCGTAATCAAAATATTTATGTAAAATAAAACCTGTTTCCGCAAGTTTTTTTACACGTGTATTATTTACATACAAATGTAGATATTTATAGGTAAAATATGTGTGTAAAATACGTTAAAGTCTTTGACAATTCTAAAGTTGTGTGAGTAGATAAAAAAAAGTTTAATTTAAGGTGAATTCAAGGAAAATACCTTTTATAGAAACATTATGGAATGTCTGTCCGTCTGTCTGTCTTTCTGTATGTCGAAGAAAAGGGCGTGGGCTTTTATGTAAATTATGACAAAGATTTTTCCTGTTTTCAAGAAATTTTCTCCACAACTTTCTAAAGCTTGTAAAGAAGTAGAATTTAAAGTGGTCAACTTTTAATCTTTTTAGAAATTTTACTCATTCTAACTTTATTAAGTTAATAATAATTCAAATATTTTTTTTATGTTTTGACTTGTCTAGTCATTAAAATTAACTTTATTTACATTTTTAAAACGCACTCATATGTGGGTAATATTTTTATATTAAATCATAAATCACTTGAATAAAATTTGATTTAAATAAAATAAAATTTGAATTCAATTCATGTTATTCGCTGGACAGTTTGACAATTTGATATTTTTTACAAGTGTTTGCTTACGATTTTATGGGTTCTTTTTTAACAATAAACTGGGAAAAAGGGTCATTCAACCCCAACTTGAAAAAAGGGTTACCAATTCTTATAACAAAATTTAAGCAAAAAAAAAATAACTTTTTTAATTCTTTAAAAATAATATTAATTTTTTACTATTTACTCCCAATTAACCTGACCACTTCTTTTCTAATATATAAAATATTCTTTGTTAATTTTTTCTTTATATCCAATTTTTTCTCACACTATCTCTCTAATAACTGAAATTCTATATAATTTTTTTGTTAGATTTATTTGTTTAATTTGTTGAGCAAACCTCGTTAATTGCCTAAACATTTGTACCTAAATAATTTATCATTTCTTTCATAATAAAACCCAAGTCCAAGACTAGAAACTCACAATTCAATTAACCCTCATAATTTGTTGTCGATACAATAAAATATGAAATTCACGCCTTTTGTAATTAAAGTTGGATTGTTGTTGGATCATCATCATTTTCATTATTTTTTTGATGACAGTGGGAAATATTGTCACCATTTTTTTGAAGGAAAAGTTCAAAGCTTCTTGAAAGAAAATTAGACCAGTATTATTTTTTCCGAATACTCATACTCATTGATTGATGAGAAATTATTTAAAGCAAAAACTGTGATACTTAAAAGATCAGAGTGATCTTTTACAACTTTTTCTAGAAAGCAAAAAGTTCTATTAAAATGAAAATCGATGGAAACATTTTATACGGAAAATAACTTTTCTATAAAATAGAAAGTTACCGATAACTTTTCTATAAAAATAGAAAGCTTTCGATAACTTTTCTATAGAAATAGATTGTTATCGATAACTTTTCTATAAAAAAAGGAAGTTATCGACAACTTTTCTATTGAAATCAAAAGTTATAGATAACTTTTTTTAGGAAATAGAAAGTTATAGTTAAATTTTCTATAGAAATATAAAGTTATCGATAACTTTTCTATAGAAATAGAAAGTTATCAATAACTTTTCTATAGAAATAGAAAGTTATCGATAACTTTTCTATAGAAATAGAAAGTTATCGATAACTTTCCTATAGAAATAGAAAGTTATCGATAACTTTCCTATAGAAATAGAAAGTTATCGATAACTTCTCTATAGAAATAGAAAGTTATCGATAACTTTTCTATAGAAATAGAAAGTTATCGATAACTTTTCTATAGAAATAGAAAGTTATCGATAACTTTTCTATGGAAATAGAAAGTTATCGATAACTTTTCTATAGATATAGAAAGTTGTCGATAACTTTTTTATAGAAATAGAGAGTTATCGATAACTTTTCTATAAAAACAGAAAGTTATCGATAACTTTTCTATAGAAATAGAAAGTTATCGATAACTTTTCTATAGAAATAGAAAGTTATCGATAACTTCTCTATAGAAATATAAAGTTATCGATAACTTTTCTATAGAAATAGAAATTTATCGATAACTTTACTATAGAAATAAAAAGTTATCGATAGTTTTCTTTAGAAATAAAAAGATATAAGTAACTTTTCTTTAGAAAAAAAATGTTATCGATAACTTTTATATAAAAATAGGAAGTTATCGACAACTTTTCTATAGAAATAGAAAGTTATCGATAATTTTGTAAATAAATAGAAACCTATCGACAACTTTTGTATAGAAATATAAAGTAATCGATAATTTTTGTATAGAAGTAGAAAGTTATCAGTAGAAAGTTATCGATTACTTTTTGTATAGAAATATAAAGTTATCTATAATTTTTCTATAATAAAAAAGTTACCAATAATTTTTCTATTAAATTCAAAAGATATCGAAAATGTTTCTATAAAATTACAATGTTATCGATAACTTTTCTTTAAAATTAAAAAGTTATCGATAACTTTTCTATAAAAATAGAAAGTTATCGATAACTTTTATATAAAAATGGAAAGTTATCGATAATTTTTTTTATAAAAATAGAAATTAATCGATAACTTTTCTATAAAATAGGAAGTTATCAATAACTTTTCTATGAAAATAGAAAATAATCGATAACCTTTCTATAAAAATAGGAAGTAATCGATAACTTTAGTAAAAAGTTTACCGTATTAATAAGATTTAAAAAACATTCTCTTACTAAAACAAAAAAAATTCTCACGTTTCTTTCTAAAACTTGATAGTTTGTAATAATACTCCCCCCATATTGACGACATTTAAGGAAACCACCACTTTTCAAAAAAAAAATATATTAATTTTATACTTTAAAATTATGCAGTTTAAAACGTTCATAGAGGATAATGAAAACTTTTCAAACTCTAACGTATCCTTTCAAACTCATACATACATACAGAGACGAAATTTATTTCACACACCTCTAGGTTCTCTCTTTTGTTTGTAGTTTTAACGTAAATAGTGGTCGAAAGTTTGAGAATAGTTTTTACCTTAATATCGTTATTTTGCTGAGGTGTGTGAAGGTACTCAAGGATGTAAAGGAATTTTTAATTTGGTCGGTTTTGTAAGTATTTAGTTTGAATGTAAAGTATTAAATGTTTGAAATTAGCAAGAGCAACAAACTATAGCATGAACCCACACAAGAAAAAGTGTGGGAATATATAAAAAACTTGACATCCTGTAATATTTTTTTAATACAATTATTTTTTTTTTTTTTCAATTTTAGTGGGAAATATATTATAGAACCACAAAAGCAAATGAAATTTGGGTTTTGATAAAGAATCCTTAAAAGTGATGTTTTAGAAAACTTTATATAAAAAGTAAGATATCAAAAATAACTTATGTCCTCTAGAATAGTAAATTTTACCTTAAAACTTAATTTCTTTTAATCTTCTAAAAATACTATTTTACTTTTGTCTTCTTAGAAATTCATGGAAATTTCTGATAACTTAAGGGCTACATTAGTATCTTTTATAATCTTACTTTACATAAGAAAATCTTCTTTTATAATTTTCCCATTTACTTTTAAAAATACATATTTTCCCAACCTTCATCCTTCGAAATCTTAAGAATTTCTTAAAGGATTTTATAGCAGAAAATATTGTATTTATGGCAATAACTTAGGTAAGAGCTAACTTTTTGTTTAAATAATTCACACGCTTTTATCACAGCAATTATTTATTTGTATAGAAGAAAGAAGAGCAAACACCCTAAAAAATTCTTACTGTGCAGAAAAACGTCACCTTTTCTATTGGAATTGTTTTTGTTACTATTTTTTATATTACGAGCATTATAAGGATTTTCCTTTTTGAGTCTGGGGTGCATTATGTATATCATGTCCTTGCTTGCATTTGGTTGGGTATTTAGGGTGTTATTTAAATTATTTGTGCATAATTTTAATTATGGGGTTTCCTTCTTTTCATTCTTTTGTGTTGTTGGAATTTATAATTATTAGTTTAAGCTTAGAATCCCAGTAGAATAAGTGCATAATGCATGGGAATTTTCGCAAATGAAAATAGGTCATCAGGATTAAGAGATTTTTATAATAACGAGCAGATGTTTAAAAAAGTTAAATCAATACAAAATTCTAGATACAGACATTTATACGGGATAAGCGAATTTTAATTCGATAACTCAGTATTTAAATAGATAAGTTATCGAAAACATTATATTTCTATAGAAAAGTTATATAAAAGTAGTCAATAACTTTCTATTGCTACAGTAAAGTTTTCGATAACTTTCTATTTCTATAGAAAAGTTATCGATAACTTTCTATTTCTATAAAAAAAATTATCGATAACTTTCTATATCTATAGAAAAGTTATCGATAACTTTCTATTTATACAGAAAAGATATAGATAATTTTCTATTTCTATAGAAAAGTTATTGATAACTTTATACTTTTATAAAAAGTTATCTATAACTTTCTATTTCTATAAATAAGTTATCGATAACTTTATATTTCTGCAGAAAAGTTATCGATAACTTTCTATTTCTATAGAAAAGTTAAAGATAACTTTCTATTCTTATAGAAAAGTAATCGATAACTTTATTTTTCTACTGAAAAGTTATCGATAACTTTATATTTCTATATAAAGTTAACGATAACTTCTTTTTCTATATAAAAGTTACTAATAATTTTCTTTTTCTATAGAAAAGTTATCGATAACTTTTTATTTCTATAGAAAATTTATCGATAACTTTCTATTTCTATTAAAAGTTATCGATAACTTTAAATTTTCATAGAAAAGTTATCGGTAACTTTCTTTTTCTATAAAAAGTTATCGTTAGCTTTAAATTTTTATAGAAAAGTTATCGATAACTTTCTACTTCTAAAGAAAAGTAATCGATAACTCTCTATTTCTATAAAAAAGTTATCGATAACTTTTTATTTTCACAGAAAAGTTATCGATAACTTCCTATTTCGATAACTTTATTTTTCTATAGAAAGTTATCGAGATCTTTCTTTTTCAATAGAAAAGTTATGGATAACTTTATTTTTCTATAGAAAAGGTATCGACAACTTTCTTTTTCTATAGAAAAGTTATCGACAACTTTCTATTTCTATAGAAAAGTTATCGATAACATTCTGTTTTTATAGAAAATCTTTTGATATCTTTCTTTTCTATAGAAAAGTTATCAATAACTCCATATTTCTGTAGAAATATTATCGATAACTTCCTATTGCTGTAGAAAAGTTATCGATAATTTTATTTTTCTTTAGAAAAGCTAATATTTTATAACTATAATTTGATATTTCTATGGAATAATTATCGAAAAGTTTTTATTTCAAAAAATATGTTATCGATATTTAATTATCAATAACTTCTTATGCTTTTAGAAAACATCGTTTTATTTCTGCATCCATAGACAAAATATCGATAACTTTCTATTACACTGTGCTCGAATTTTGACAACTTTTTTACCGACAAGAGGGAGACCTAGTGGGTAAAGTACGTTTAGTTCAATCGTTTTTTAGGTTAGCTCTAGTTTTCGAGATATAGCGTTATAAAAATGAAGGAGGTTGCGCAATAAATATTCGCGTAACTCGAAAACTGTTGATTTTCTTAAACTAAGTAAAAAACCGAAATTCGGCAACAAAATTAGCCTTCAGAAGCAGTCGTATTAGAAATAAATTTTTTTGTTTGCAAAAAAATCTTTTTAAAAATCACAAAAATTTTAATTTTCAAAAATGTATTTTTTTTCAAACAAAAAAACTTATTTCTAAAGTGCTTCAGAAAGATAATTTTGTTGCCGAAATTGTTTTTTTTTTACTTAGTTCAAGAAAATAAACAGTTTTCGAGCATTTATTGCGCAACATTTATTGCGCAACCTCCTTCATTTGTGAAAAACGCTATATCTCGAAAACTAGACCTAAACTAAACTTTACAAACTAGGTCAGCCTTTTGTCGGTTTTTGCAACTAGCACAGGGTTATCAATGATAGTGATAGTGCTCGTACGTGCTCACAAATATGTTTCTAAAAATCTTTAAAATATGTTAATAATTGATTTACTTATGATTTTATAAGAGTATCATATGGTCGGGATTGACCGACTTAATATATTTTTGTTTTTTGTTTTCTTAAGAAAATTTCTGATATCGATAACATTTCAGCATTTAATCCAAGTTATCGCTAGAATTTTTTGTTATTATTTACATTCACTTTTTCATATAATTTCTAAAATTTTACACAAATTTTTTAATTAATTTGATTTTTAAACTTTGATTTTTTATTTCTTTGATAACTTTTACACACCTTTTAAACCATATTTAAGATCTTTAATTTTAACATTTTTTTTTTCTTAAAATTTTTTTCAGTGTATTTTAAAATCGTCATTCACGTTTTTATGATTGAAAGAAGATATTGTCATGTTTGTTGCACGCCTGTATTCCAACTACGGAGACATCTGCTAAATTAATGAAATGAACTTTTTTCCTGCCTCTAGAAACCATATGCAGAGTTTACACGTAACACGTACCATAGAAATAGTTTTAGTCCTGTCTCTTCTTCTTGTTATCCTGTCGTTCTCTCTTCTTTCATTCTTTCTTTTGAAAACTCTAATTCATAGGCATAACATTCATATTCATATCCTGTCGTTTTCAGGTAGTTTTTTAACAAACAAGAAATTTTTAAGGAAACACTTAAAAACAGAGAAAGAGAGGGAAAGAGTACGAAAGAACCCATTCAAAGGAAATATTGCTTTTTTGAAACCAAAAAAAAAAGGAATCATCATTATTGTGTGTCAATAATGTAAAGAAAAGAAATGTTTGGTTTACAAATTTTTATTTTTGTTATGAAAGGAAACATCTGTCATTAAATGAGGAAGATCTTCAAAGGATACAAAAAGAAAAAGAGAAGAAAAAATTAAGAATTTGAATTGCTTAAATGTTACATGATTACGATCTAGCACATGCCGCCTAAACTATGATTTGTTTCTTAACAAATCTTAAGACAAACTCAGCTGTTTTGATTTTTTAGAATGAATTTGTTACTTAAAGTTATTTGAAATATTTGTCAACTAAATTTTGTTTACAAAAACCCAATTTCGCTTTTATTTTGATTCATACAATTTTTTAAGAAATCTGGTTTTTAAAATATGTTAATTTTTTGCCAATATATTTTTAAGAATTATTAACATTTTAGTTTTTTACTTTTTATATAAATACTTAGAAATGAGTTGCTTTGTAATAATTTTGCCATATTTTATTATTAAATTTAAAAAAGTCAATAAAATTATGTATTCATTTGGCACATCAACAATAAATATCAACAGGTTTAGATTTTTTACATTCTTTACCCCACGTCTCTGTTTTTTTTTTTTGCTTTAAGCCAAGAAAATCAATAATTAACATCAAGAATTTAAATTAAAATAAAAAACAAGAATGTTGTGGTGGAAATATTACACAAATCTAGCAAACGCCTTGTTTTAAATGAAAAAGAAGTAAAGTTAGGAGAAACAGTGGGACGAAAACAAGAAAAGTATGACTTGAATGGGGCCAAGTTAATGAACAAGCCCCTCTTTAAATGAAAATCTAAAGTACATAGATATGTTTCAAACTGGACCGATTTTTAAATATTTTGGTACAAGAATGATCGTCATAAATTTTAGACTAAATTTTGCCATTATTTATGGTTCCCTTAGGATTTACATCATGCCTTGTTCTATTGCCTTGCCTTCAAAATGAAAAAATTGTCAAAAAAGGTAAATTATTATCATTTTAACACACTTTTTCACAGTTGGTGAATGGGGTATATTGGGTTTGTGCTGATGTTAGTAACGCATTGAAATACTAGTCTGACACACCACCCACCGACCCATATTCACTTTAAGTCGATCTATCATCGTACAGTCCTAAATTTAAATAATAATTTATTGAAACTTGAAAATCGGATCATTATTTCCGTTACCTCTCACAGAACTACCTTTTCGGAATTGAGTTTCTAACCCCTTAGAGCCATAAGTTTTTTTCAATTTCTTCAAAAAATATTACGAATATTAATCAAATCGTCCAATATTTCGCCATACAAAAACAAGTCCCAAAAGTCACTTAAATACCCCGAAAATACATAAATCTTAAGATAACTAAATGTTTTTCGTATAGATAAAGTCTATAAACATAAATCGATAACCGAAATTGCATGACAATCGGTCCATAGTTAACACAGTTTCGATACAAGACTCGCTGTCGGAAATGACATAAATGTACTTAAGTCTCAAGAAATTGTTGTTATGTCAAGAAAATTAAGGGGCTATTTACAAATAAGGTAACGCTCTTGGGGGGTTATGACTTTTGTTACGGTGGAGGAATTGCGTATTTCTATTAAAATGCGTTAAACAGGGGAGGGGGAGGTAAAAATTTGTGAAAATAGGGTTACATAATTTGTGAATAGCCCCTAAGCTTAGATATGTCTTTAAAAGTTAATAAAAACTTATAGATTAATTTACAACAGGTACACATCAGTCAATGATTTTTCGATATCAAAAAATTTTTATAGAAAATTTTTCGATATCAAAATTTTTCGATATCAAAAAATTTTTATAGAAAATTTTTCGATATCAAAAAATTTTTATAGAAAATTTTTCGATATCAAAAAATTTTTATAGAAAATTTTTCGATATCAAAAAATTTTTATAAAAAATTTTTCGATATCAAAAAATTTTTATAGAAAATTTTTCGATATCAAAAAATTTTTATAGAAAATTTTTCGATATCAAAAAATTTTTATAGAAAATTTTTCGATATCAAAAAATTTTTATAGAAAATTTTTCGATATCAAAAAATTTTTATAGAAAATTTTTCGATATCAAAAAATTTTTATAGAAAATTTTTCGATATCAAAAAATTTTTATAGAAAATTTTTCGATATCAAAAAATTTTTATAGAAAATTTTTCGATATCAAAAAATTTTTATAGAAAATTTTTCGATATCAACAAATTTTTATAGAAAATTTTTCGATATCAACAAATTTTTATAGAAAATTTTTCGATATCAAAAAATTTTTATAGAAAATTTTTCGATATCAAAAAATTTTTATAGAAAATTTTTCGATATCAAAAAATTTTTATAGAAAATTTTTCGATATCAAAAAATTTTTATAGAAAATTTTTCGATATCAAAAATAGCTATATCGATTAACTTGGGAATTAATTATTCGAACTTTAGAATTAATTGAAAAATTAAGTTTAATCAGGCTTGAGTTCATTTAATTTTCAAATTATTAATTTTGAAAATTTGAAAAGTAATTGTGGAGAAAAACTGAAAAAATTATTTTTGAACGCGGCTCAGTGGATTGCAATTTCTGTCCCGCCACAGGACGTCATCAGCACTTAGCGCCCTCGACCACAGTCGAGTTGTCAAATTGCAGAGATAATCATAAATTTAACTCATTGAGTTTGATCGAACATCACTACGTTTAATTGATTGTGTATTCTCCTATTACTTGTTTTATCTCTGCATTTTGACAACTCGACTGTGGTCGAGGGCGCTAAGTGCTGATGACGTCCTGTGGCGGGACAGAAATTGCAATCCACTGAGCCGCGTTCAAAAATAATTTTTTCAGTTTTTCTCCACAATTACTTTTCAAATTTTCAAAATTAATAATTTGAAAATTAAATGAACTCAAGCCTGATTAAACCTAATTTTTCAACTATATCGATTAACTTTATTTAAAATAGTCACTGGCAAACAATTAATTTGTTATTACTAGTTATGGGACATACATACATAGGCCACACAAAATAATTGTAAAAACCAAAAAATACTTTCCAGCTTTTTTACAAACTCCAGAGTAATTTGCATACATGTATGTAAGTGCCCGCCAGTGATTTAGAGCCATTCAAAATTATTTTGTGCACTTTTTTAAAGTATTTTTTCGCTTGCAGCCTCTTTTAGTATATCCAAAACGTTTGAGTTGAATGTCACTTTAGGCATTTTTTTCTCTATTGCCTTTTAAAGCTAAACAATTATTAATAATTTTAATTTTTTTCATAATTATCAGAGACAAAAAAACGGCAAAGACAACTAGAGCATGTTAACATTATTTGTAGCCATGCTCCAGTGAAATGTTTAATCTATAAATTTTAAAGTAATTATCTAAATTAAAGCCTGTTTATGAGAGAAATAAAAAAACATAAAAAATTTATGACAAGTAGCAAAAATTATAAATAAATAAAGATTTTTCAATAATATTTCAAATTTTTTTCAGAAAATAAATAAAATTTTGAGCAAACAGAGACAATTTTTCCCTTAAGTTTCCACTTGACTAACTAAAAGCTAAAATAACTTTGATTAAATTTTTCTACAGATAACGAACCTCAAACGCAACTATTTTCTAGGCTATCGCAAATATTTGTTTGAAAAAGTATTAACTTAATTAAAACGATATATTTTGCGCTTATTTGCTTAAATGTCAACTTTTTTTATGCAACAAACTGTCACATTTTTTGCTATAATAATCCCTAAACAAAAACTAATGAAAAATAAAAAAAAAGTTAATAATCAGAGATAATATGATTTTGTTTATAATGAACACAAGACCAAAAGAAAAACAGATTTATTATTTAATATTTATTTATCAGATTAGAAAGGTAAATATTTTAAGTCATCCGAATAATATTCTTTTGGAAGAATTATCATGACATTTTCCAGAAATTTTTGCAAACAAATAAATCAAAACTTTTTTTTTCTTGTCGGTAGCAAAAAGTTTTGAAGGGAAATTAATCTCTAGAAGTTAATGAAAACAAATTTGTTAAAAACAAGTAAGCAAGTGCTATAGTCGGTCAAGCCCGACCATACGATACCCTTCACTACTAAGGTCAAAGGTGATCTTTTCCCTGTATAAAGACAAATACTTCCAAAATTTTGTCATCATACAAACATTTTCTAAAAACTTTTGGTCTTTTGGACTTATATGAGAGCTAGGGTCAAATGTGGACTGATTATCTCGAAATTTGGCAAAGTGATTACAGTTGTTACAATTATGTAATTATATATGCAAAAAATAATCTTAAAACTCCCATTATCTTCAAATTTACGAGCGTTTTAGTTATTTTTGTCCCATTTAGTGCGTTTTAACAGAAGAGTTTGTATGGGAGCTATGGTCAAATGTGGACCGATTTCAACGAAATTAGGTACAGTGATTTTAGTTTACATAAGCAGTGTTTGTTTTTAATTTCATGAAAAATATTGATATTTGAGGCCAATAAATATATCAATTCCGGGAAGTGGGACTTATGGGAGGTACCGTAAATAATGGACGAATTTCAACAGCCATGATCCCATTATCAAAAAATTATCTGTGCCAAATTTCATCAAATTATCTTTAGAATTGCGACCTGTAGTTTGATTACAAGGTTTACATGGGGGTCTAACCAGCCAGCCAGACGGACGGACGGCCATCGCTAAATCGACTCAGAAAGTGATTCTAAGTCTATTGGTATACTAAAAGGTGGGTCTACGACAAATATTTTTATGCGTTACATACATCAGCACAAACTTATAATACCCTTTCCACCTATGGTGGTGAAGGGTATAAAAATCGCATTAAACTTGAGTTTAACTTTTTGCTTAGGATTAGAAAAATTGGTTTTCATAAAAATTAGTACAAGAAAGAAACTTTTGGTATCTTAAAGTTAAATTTTCTTGTGACTAATTAAACTTAGATAATCTCTGCCAAGAGTTAAGAACCTAAATATTTTTAGAATAACATGGAAATGAGGTTAACTTAATTAAGTTAAACTTAATAAAACTTTAGAACAGGGATGGGCACGCATGAAGTCAATGGCAGAAATTTTCTTATTTACCATATTTTTAAAAGAAACACTATTGCGAAGTTTTGCAATAGACACGGGATTGAAAGCAATAAGAGAAATTACCGTTTAACCCCTGAAGGCTAACCTACTCAAATTTACGTGCAACAAAATTTCATATTAAGTAAATTTTACGTGGTGTTAGTTTTAAGGTATGACTCCGAAGACTACAATAACTACAGGGGTATAACAGTTCTTCCAAAACTTCTCATAGAAAATTTTTCTGTATCAACAATTTTTTTTAGACATTTTTTCTGTATTTAAAATTTTTTATAAGTGTAGAGGAAACTGCACCGGAAATTGTGTTCAATATTACTCGACATACTCAAAATTTTGTAATTTTGAACAGAATATCTGATGCAGTTTCCTCTACACTTATAAAAAATTTTAATACAGAAAAAATGTCTAACAAAAATTTTTGATAAAGAAAAATTTTCTATGAGAAATTTTTAATTTCGATACATTTTCTATAAATAATGTATAATTTTGTATAAAAAATGTCTATAAAAAATTTTTGATATAGAACAATTTTCTATAAAAAAATTTTGACACCGAAAAATTTCTATAAAAAATTTTTGATACCGAAAAATTTCTATAAAAAATTTTTGATACCGAAAAATTTCTATAAAAAATTTTCAACACCAAAAAATTTTCTATAGAAAATTTTTAATACCGAAAAATTTTCTTTAAGAACTTTTTGATGCCGAAAAATTTTCTATAAAAATTGATACCGAAAAAATTTTCTATAAAAATTTTTTGATGCAGAAAAATTTTCTATAAAAAATTTTTGATAAAGAAAAATTTTCTATAAAAAATTATTGATACCGAAAAATTTTCTATAAAAAATTTTTGATACCGAAAAATTTTCTATAAACATTTTTTGATACCGAAAAATTGTCTATAAATAATTTTTGATACCAAAAAATTGTCTATAAAAATTTGTTGATAAAAATTTTCTATAAAAATTTTTTGATACCGAAAAAATTCTATAAACATTTTTTGATACCGAAAAAATTTCTATAAAAATTTGTTGATACCTAAAAATTTTCTATTTAAAATTTTTAATACCGAGAAATATTCTTCAAGAACTTTTTGATTGTTAGAGAATAAAAAATCAAACTGGTCTAATTTCTAAAAATTCTCAAGCCTCAGCCTGGGCAATGATTTATCATTAACATAAGAATTGTATCTAATACATAGAATTCGAATGTTAATGACAGACTATATATTTATAGAATACATTAAAAAATCGTGTGTCAATGGGTTAATTTATTCTTTAAACACAACTTTTTATTTACCGCCTAATTGCACTTTATTTGTAAATAAAATTGTATTTATTTTGTATAATTTCAAATACATTTTATTAAGGCTAAACTAAAATTTATTTAAATATTTCAATAATATTGAAGCACGTTTTTTCCAAGTAAATACAACAAAATTGAAGCCAAAAGAAGAAACCGCAAATTTTAATAATATTTTTTTTTTTTAATTTATTATATTAAATTTTTTGCCAACAATAACATTTTTTCGAAAAATGTAAAAAGAGTTGTTGGTTTTTAGTTAAAACAATAACTACTAAAATTATTTATTTTTTTTATCATAAATTGAGGTTAAGACCACAAGAAATTGTTGTGAGTTTTTGTTTATTTTCCAACAAATTTGTTCAACATCAACCTTTTGACTTTTGAGCTGATTTGGGGGGAGGATGAGGAGGGTTTCATATGACTTGTATAGAAATGAGTTAAGAGGAGGAAAATCAACAAGTTTATTATTACAAATTAAAATGGAAAACAGGAAAATACAATATGAAAACTAAATAGATGAGAGACTGGTTGGCTTAAAAATTATATAACATCTAGACTAGAAAGTAAATATTGGTGCCAAAAGTTAAATAACAAGTGCCATCAACGATATTTAAAAACACTGGAGGGGTTAAAAGTTTAAATGGGGTATATTTTTGAAATAAAAAATACATGGAAGGGTATCATGGTTTATCAATTAATTTAAGATTTAAACAGCAACTAAAATTTTGCAATATAAAAATTTATAAATGGTCCTTCAAACCCATTATTGTCAGTACTGGAGGAGTTAAAATTTAAAGGGGACAGTTATGGAATATAAAATGGAAGGTTTTCATAGGATGTAAATAAACTTATGATTTAAAGAGAAACTATTATTTTGCATAAAAATTTTGTAATATTATAAAAAATTTATAAATGGTCCTTCGACCCCAGTATTGTTCTTAAGTAGAAAAAAAGGCTTAAATAAAAATCAAATATGAGATATAATGGAACTTTTTATTCCGGTTGTTGCTAAAGATTTCATATATTTAATTTCTTGGATCCGGTTCGAAGGACCAAGTTTTGTGTTATGATGAAAATTAAAAAAGTAAGTACTTTTTTTACTTGTTATATGAATGATATTATCAGCAATGATCATGACAACATTGATCCCAAAGTAATGAATGTCTGTTGAAGACAATCTGTGGAAACAAAATTTTCTATCACTTGCACTTGTATTTGAAACTGGAACTAATGTCTAGAGGCTGCTGTTGATGTTAAAGACTTAAACTCATTTTATATAAAGACAACTTAAGAAAAACAAAGAAAAACTTGACTTTTAAAACCATTACAAGACTTAAATAGAAAAAAAAACAAACTTAAATAAAATTACATTTCTGCAAACAAAGGAGGCAAAATGGAATAGGCAACAACCAACTGCAAATATCAATGGCGTCATTGTCTTCTCCATAACCCATGGACCATTTAGAGCCAATCAACTGAACATCTACCAAACATGTTCAGATGCTATTCAGAACCAAACAAAAATAAACTTATAATAAAAAGAATAGAAATTCTATTTTTATTTCTTGTAATTCTCCTCATCGTTACGTTATATTTCTAAAAAGACAAAAAAAAAACTTAAGGGTTTAACTAAAAGTTCTTGAATTTAAAGTTAAGGATACAAAAAAAGTTAAAAGAATCGAGACATTGTCAGTTTTTTACTGTCTTATTCTTTACGTTCTCTCAATAAATAAACGTCTAAATGGGAAAACAGGTTTATTTTTTGTTTTTATATAAACAACGAATTTAACAAAATATTTATATATCTGATTACAAAAGGAGATACAGACAACAAATAACAGGGATGGAAACCCTCAATTCAAAATTTTGTAATTCTACAAAAGTTTATAATAGAAAAGGATTTTCTAGAAAAAAATTTTTAACAAAAAAAAAAGATCTCAAGAAATTTTTCTAATGAAAAAATATGATATCAAAGATTTTTAACAGAAAACATATTTCCTATAGAAAGTTTTCTGATACCCAAATTTTATATAGAAACTATTTTAATATAAAAAATTTTCTATAGAAAAAATTTTGATTTCAAAAATTTTTTATATATATACGAGATTGAGATCAAAAATTTTCTATAGAAAATCTTTTGAGACCATTAATTTGTTATAGAAAATCTTTTGAGATTAAAAATTTTTTATATATGTATATTTTTGAGACCAAAAATTTTCTATAAAAAATCTTCTGTGGCCAACAATTTTCTATAGAAAATCTTTTGAGACCAAAAATTTTCTATAGAAAATCTTTTGAGACCAAAAATTTTCTATAGAAAATCTTTTGAGACCAAAAATTTTCTATAGAAAATCTTTTGAGACCAAAAATTTTCTATAGAAAATCTTTTCAGACCAAAAATTTTCTATAGAAAATCTTTTGAGACCAAACATTTTCTACAGAAAATCTTTTGAGACCAAAAATTTTCTATAGAAAATCTTTTGAGACCAAAAATTTTTTATAGAAAATCTTTTGAGACCAAACATTATCTATAGAAAATCTTTTGAGACAAAAATTTTCAATAGAAAATCTTTTGAGACCAAACATTTTCTATAGAAAATCTTTGAGACCAAAAATTTTTTATAGAAAATCTTTGGAGATCAAAAATTTTCTATAGAAAATCTTTTGAGGCCAAAAATTTTCTATAGAAAATCTTTTGAGACCAAAAATTTTCTATAGAAAATCTTTTGAGACCAAAAATTTTCTATAGAGAATCTTTTGAGACCAAAAATTTTCTATAGAAAATCTTTTGACATGAAAAATTTTCTGTAGAAAAATTTTTTATAGAAAAATTTTGACATGAACAATTGTCTACAGAAATATAATGACATAAAAAATTTTCTATAAAAAAATGTTAATACCAAAAATTTTCTATAGAAAAATTTTAATACCAAAAATTTTGATACCAAAAATTTTCTATAGAAAAATTCTAATACCAAAAATTTTCTATAGAAAAATTTTGATACCAAAAATTTTCTAAAGAAAAATTTTAATACCAAAAATTTTCTATAGAAAAATTTTGATACCAAAAATTTTCTATAGAAAAATTTTTATACCAAAAATTTTCTATAAAAAAATTTTGATACCGAAAATTTTCTATAGAAAAATTTTGATACCAAAAATTTTCTATAGAAAAATTCAGATACCAAAAACTTTCTATAGAAAAATTTTGATACCAAAAATTTTCTATAGCAAAATCTTGATACCAAAAATGTTCTATAGAAAAATTTTGATAGCAAAAATTTTCTATAGAAAAATTTTGATACCAAAAATTTTCTATAGAAAAATTTTGATACCAAAAATTTTTTATAGAAAAATTTTGATACAAAAAATTTTCTGTAGAAAAATTTTGATACCAAAAATTTTTTAAAGAAAAATTTTGATATCAAAAATTTTATAGAAAAATGTTGATACCAAAAATTTTTTATAGAAATATTTTGATACCAAAAATTTTCTATAGAAACATTTTTATACCAAAAATTTTCTATAGAAAAATTTTGCTTTCAATTTTTTATGTAAAGATTCAGTTTGTTACATCCCTGAACTTATTTAAGTTGCCTGAATATGACTGCATCCTACAGCTGTATTTGTTAGTTCTGGTTTTTTTAATACAATAGATATTAAAATAATAAAGAAGCTTTTTACTTTAGTTTTCATCTCCTTTCTTCGCCTTTTAAACACTCAGTTACAGGTATTAAATTATAATACCGAAATCTTACATTCAAATCTTTAGAAAAAAAGGTGACCATTAAGCCCCTATTTTTAGACATAAACATAAAAACTAAGACCCAACATCAAACACTTGTTCAAATCTCAGTAAAACAAGTTTACGAACGCGTTAACTCTCTTAAAAATCGCAGGTAATTATTGATTCAAACATAATAACAAGAGTTATGACTAATTTCTGTAAAAAAAAGAACTGGGAGAGTGTGAGAGTGAGTGAAAAACCCTATATTAAATTTAGCTTAAAAATAGAAAACGTCAGCAATATTAAAGGTAATTATGCAGAGAGACAGACGGATAGTAGGACGGACAGACAGACAGATAAACATAAAATAACTGACTTAAATTCAGTTATCCATTTGCACAATATGACTAACATTAATATTAACATTAACAGCATGACATAAATATTTGTTGTTGCTCTAAAGTGAATTTAAAATGTGAATATTTTACAGCCAGATTCATAATGAAATGTTATCCATAAATGAATTGTTTATTTTCTAATACTTTCTTAATGTCTTTATTGGAAAATCTTAACCCTTTAGTAAAAATGACAAGTGTTGCCCTAAATACGACATTGAGGGGCTATGCTTGCCACATTTTTAAATGCTTTAAAAGTAGTATTAAAAAATGTTTTAAACTTAAAAACAACTGTTTTAATATTAAACATTATCTTGGCTCTCTTTTAAGTCAAACTTTGCTTAACCAATAAATTTACAGCGACTAACTTTTCATTACGAATATGACTGCTAAAGTAATTGTATATGCATGTGTATGTTTGTGTGTGTAAATGTGTGCAATAAAGCCATCTGTGTTAATGAGAACTTTGACTTGAAATTGCAAGGTTTCTATACCCAGTATTTTTCGCAAATGTTTTGTACTCTTTTTATTTATTTGCAAATTGTTTATAGTTACGAGTATTTTTTTTATTGTTTTTTTAACGTTACGTGTTGTAATTATTTAACAAAATAAAAAAAAAAGAACATAAGCTTTATTAACAAAGAATTAACATTCTTATATTCAACATCAACACAAAAACTTAAGAATCTTTGGGAATTTTACTCGAAGTCAATAGATGTTCAGTCATTAAAAAGTTAACATTTTTCTAAAAGCTCTTAACCTGTTTTTCTTCGCTTTTATCAGAAAAAATTGATGACTCAAACTTTTAACATTTTTTTGTGACTGACCTAAAATCAAATAAAATTAATGTTTTTTTTTTTTCTTTAAATATTTTTAAAATTTTTATTAAACTCAAAATTTATTTCATTTACCCAAAAACATTTTTAAGCTTTCATTTTCCTTTTCTTAAAGAAAAACACACAGAAACAAGAAAACTACTCGTAAATAATGTAACAAATATTTATCAAATTAAGAAAAAAAGCTTAAAAGGTATCAAAAGAGAAAAAATATTAACTTAAAACCGCAGCAGCAGCTAAAACAACACCAGCAGAATTAATGCAGTTTCTTATTTAAGATCCAAATTAAGAGGAGTTTGGAAAAAAATAATATTGGGTAGGGGAAAAAGTAACATAACTAAGAATATAATAATTCTGAACACAATCACAATCAAAAATGTTCTATAGAAAATCTTTTGATACCACAAATTTACTATAGAAAATCTTATGAAACCAAAACTTTTCTAAAGAAAATCTTTTGAGAACAAACATTTTCTATAGAAAACCTTTTGAGACCAACAATTTTCAATAGAAAATCTTTTGAGAACACACATTTTCTGTAGAAAATCTTTTGAGAGCAAAAATTTTCTATAGAAAATCTTTTGAGACCAAAAATTTTCAATAGAAAATCTTTTGAGACCAAAAATTTTCCATAGAAAATCTTTTGAGACAAAAAATTTTCTATAGAAAATCTTTTGAGACCAAAAATTTTCTATAGAAAAACTTTTGAGACCAAACATTTTTTCTATTGATTTTATTACTGTTAAAAATCATAATATACTAAATTAAAAAAAAAATAGATAAATTTCGAAAATTCGAACTTCACTTCGAATTTCAATTATATGCTTTCTTCATATAATTTAAATTTTGAACTAAAATTTGGGCTTTATTCGTAGTTAAACCTTAAAAACTATTTATTCTGTTATATTCGAAATATTTTGATTAAGTTTGTAAATTCAAAATCAAATCAAAAATAGGTATTTTCATAAAATTAAAAAATTTAATGTGTATTTAAGCTTTTTTTCTGGATAAAACATGAAAATATTTAAATTTTTGTTTATTTCGAAAAATACAAATAAGTTCGAAACTTCGAAATTAAATCGAAAATGACTTTTCTACCAATTTTCGAGATTTTAAGTAACATTTTCACAGCATTTTTCATCAATTCCATGTAGTTAAAATTTTCGAACATTAAATGTTAAATAAATATTTTGATATTTTCAAAAATTCCCGTAATTTAGTATTTATTTGGATTTTTTACCACAAAAATTGAAATTTAAAAAAACTTCTTTAATTCGAATGAAGTAGAGTTCGAATTTTCGAAATGAGGCCCTATGCTCCACTGGGAGTCAAGGATTACAGAAGAAGAAGAAGAGTTTGAATTTTCGAAATTCACCAAAGAGTGGTATATTATTTTATTATTTTACAATTATTCTTGGTATTACTGGTAGTTCGAATTTTCGAACATTTGAAACAAGCCTATTTTTTCCGAATTCTTGATATTTCTTATAGATTTTTGCCTGAAGTTCAATTAATTAGCAATAAATAATGATTTAAAGATAAATATTTCCACTTCAAAGTAAAGTTCGAATTCTTGAACATTAACCAAAAATTACATAAATCTATTTTTTTGACTAATTCTTGTGATTTCTGATAGTTTTTGACATTTTAATTGGTAATTAAACCTTAAAAAGTGACTTAAAGACAAAATTTTTAACTTCAAAGTTAAGTTCAAATTTTCGAACATAAACCAAAACGACCATAAACATGATATTTTTTAATGCTATTTTTTTACTATTGATAGATTTAAGTATTATTTTGGGTAACTAATCACAAAACTTAAAAAAAGAAACATTGATTAAATAAAATATTCTTAACTCGAAGTAAATTTTGAATTCTTTTTAACCCAAAATGCGAAAAAAATGTAATTTTCGAACATGAACCAAAATAAACATGAATTTTTTAATGATTGATATAACTTCATTTTTGACTAACTAACCACCAAATAACTTTACATTGATTTTACAAAAATAACCCCAATTCGAAGTTAGAAATTTTTTAACATTTAACAAAAATGACAGAATATCATTTTTCACCTGATTCTAAAGAAATGTAATAAATTTTTACATTTTATTTGCTAATTTAATCTTAAACATGAAATTAAGGTAAAGTTCGAATTTTCGAACATGAACCAAAATGGTCATGAATATCATATTTTTCAATGCTCGTAATTATTGATAGATTTAACTAATTTTTTTAATTTATAAACCACAAATTTATTCAAATATTTGGCATAAAACTTTATGGCGATATACAAAAACTGTCTTACCTTAAATATTAATAAAGTTTGAAGTTCGTAAACTGTGAAGCCTATCCAATTCTTAAAGCTCGAATGTCTAATTTTCTTAAAATTATTGAATTTTCTTTGCAATTCCTATAACAGGCCCCGAAAAACTGTTTTTTTTTTTTTTGACAAATTCTAAATAAAATTCGCAAACTCGAAAAGTTTTAGCGTAAATGAAATTTATGGTTATGAATGAAGATCCGGCAAAATTTTAATGTCGAAAATGCACTATATTCCAAAAAGCTGGTTAAACTTGATGAACCTACGATAAAGGTCAAAATTAAGGCAAATCGGCATTACCAAATCGATAATAGTTTATTTTAAAATTTTCACCTGAAATCTTAGTCGTAGGTTCTCTTATGAAGAATTCAATTATCTCCCTTCCCCAATTTTCTTATTGAAAATAAGAAAAATGTAAAAAATTCCAATGAATTCAAAACTTGTTTTATATATATTTTTTTTAACAAATCGAAGAAATAACGAATAAACGAAGAAAAAACTGAGTTTTGTCTATATAAACAAGTTTGAAGTTTTTCAAAAATATTTTTTTTTTCAATTTTGTATCGTATAAATGTTTTATCTGGGAGTATAACAAAAATTTCAAACAAAAAACGATAAAATGGAATAAATTGTAGAAAAAAAATACAAATGAAAAGCGCGTTTAAAACTTTGTCTCCCTGAATATATTATGGGGTTTAAAAAAAATTATTGTGAATTTACGTTTTGTTAAATACATTCTCATACTTTTGTGAAATAAATAGAATAATTTTTTTATTTTTTTTAATTTGTTTTATTTTTGTTGCAGTTGAGTTCAGTTATTGATAATTTACCATAAAAAATCCAATCCACAAAATTTAAGGTTGGTTGAGTCGAGTTCAGTTGTTGCTGTTTTTGACTGAATGAATGAATGGCTGAGAGATTTCGTAAATTTGTTGTTGTTATTTTAGATTTAAGTTAATTATATTTTTTTAAACTAATTAATAATTATTTTAAGTTGTGATTGTAGTTGTTAATGTGCTTTAAACTTTTTGTTTAAAAACTGGAAATTTTTACTTTCTTTTCTAAGTTTTGATTATTAAATATGAGTAATTTCTATTACTTTTGTTCTTTAAAAATTTTCAATATTTTTACTATTTTTTCTTAATTTCTTATTCCTTGTTTATTTTGCTTAAGTTTATTTTCACTTTAAACCACTTTTTTTATAAATTCAATTATAAATAATCGATATATTTAGCGCGTTTATACCCAACGTAAAATCTAAGCTAATTAAAACCTAATCCAAACCGTTTACTGTTTAATAAGAAACCTAAATCGTATTAATTTTTTTCTAAATCGCGAACGTTTAGGTTCAAAAACCTATTCTAAACCCTAAAAAAAAGAATACACGACGTTCGGTATAGCAAGCGTTTAGCGAGTTGAGACCCTCTCGGTTAAGACGTGCTCACGTTCTTTATGTTACGGCGGCTGAAATAACTCTACTGTACTGTCGCTGGCAGTTGTTGGCAAAAGTGGACGGTTACATTGAATTTGAAATACAACAAATAAAAAGTCATAATAGCAGAGACAGCTGTTGTGTGTTGGGTTTAAAGGAAAACAATACAGAAATGTAGATACATAACACAGATATAGCAAACACATTCAAACTCGCGGTTGAAGATACAAAAAATACCTACCAATACCTCGATAAACTACCTAACTTTTTTCAAAAACTCTCTTAAATTCTCTCTTAAATCTTAAATCCAATCTCTTAAACAAATTCGCTAAATACAAGTACTTAGAAAATTTTATATAAATGTCTAAAGAAAGAGTAAAAAAACGTATCTAAATAGTTTGTTTAACAATAAAACATTATAATCTGACAAGCCATGAAACGTGTGCATTAATAGTACCTCTAAGATGAGATAAAATTGTTAACATGAAAAGAAAATTTATTATAACTCTAAAGAATTTAATTCTTAATCTTAAATTTCAATAAGATCGTAATTTCAGTACGATTCCACCTTTAACAAATCCGTCACAAGGTCGCCCAGAATTCTAACTCTTTTTACAATTTCTATAATCTTTAGATAAATGTTTATGCTCTTAAATATAATCAATTCTCTTCAGGTAAATTAAATGCTCAAAATAGAGTTTTTCAAATTTGTAATATTATTTTTTTAAACCATAAAAATTGAAAAAGATTTAACAAGTTATGGATTATTTTTCGAAATTTCAATATATTAAAATTATATTAAAAATCTTTTATTTGAAATTGTTAATATTTTGTAAAAAGACAAAAATAAAATTTCTACGAATTTTCCGTACTCTCTTTAAATAGTTTCAAAACCAGAAGCACAAAGTCAATAAGACAATAGGTCCGTTCACACTCAGGTAATTTAACCTGATCCGAAACGTTAAATTTGGTACAAAGAGGCTCGGGCTGAGCTGAACTTATCGTTCAGACACTTTAAATGGAAACTTTGTTTCCTCGATAATTATTAAAATGTCATAGCACAAATAATTTAAAGTACCTGGTTGACCGAGCCTTGCTCGGGGCTTTATGATAAGCATTTTGAGGCAAATTTTAAAATTTTTTATATTTTATTTTATACAGTTACAGTTTAACTCATTTTAAATAATTTTGAAAATTGGTCATACCAACATAAACTACCGTCGACTCAAGCGCAACAACTTTGCTAAAGATTATAGTCTGATCAAATGCACAGTTTACGATTTAATTCATTTTGAATAGTTTTCAGTGGCGCCGCCTGAAGTCGTTCATACCACTAAGAAACCTTCATCTGCTTATGCGTAACAACTTTGCTTATGATCATAACATGATAAAATGCACAGTTTATGCTTTAATTCACTTATAGTCTGATCAAATGCACAATTTACGATTTAATTCATTTTGAGTAATTTTCAGTGGCGCCACCTGTCGGACTTTGGTCATTCCAATTAATAAACCTTCGTCGGATTATCCGCAATAACTTTGCTAAAAATTATAGCATGATTAAATGTACAGTTTACGATTAAATTGACTTTAAGTAAATTTCAGTGGCGCCACCTGTCGAAATTTCTTCAAACCAACTAAGAAACCTTCGTCGGCTCATGTGCAACAACATTGCTAAAGATTATAGCATGATTATATATACAGCTTACGATTAAATTGACTTTGAGTAATTTTCAGTAGCGCCACCTGTCGGAAATTATTCACACCAATTAAAAAGCATTCGCCGGCTCATGCGCTACAGCTTTGCAAAAGATCATAGTATGATCAAATGTACAGTTTACGATTTAATTAATTTTTGGTAATTTTCAGTGGCGCCACCTGTCGGAAATTCGGTTTACCAACTTAAAAACCTCCGCCGGCTTTTCCGCAACATCTTTGCTAAAGAGCATAACATGATCAAATTCACAGTTTACTATTCTATAAAGAACATACATACAGACAAACATTCATTTGTTTTAAAGTTATAACATTACTAATTTTTTCCCCTTTTTATCCAATAATTTCAAAAAGTTCCATATGCATAATTGGTACTACTTTGGTACCAATTGAATTCGGTACATTTTATTAGAAAGCAGTTAACATAATTTTCCTATTCATATTACTTTTGTAGATGTTAAGTTATCAGTTTATCCCTCTTTTACACATTTTGGCCACAAAATCAAAAACGTACCAAATACGTGTTCAATATTTCTTTCACATCTATTGATTGCAGTACAAAGTTTCTTTCTATATTCCTTAGTTTAAAATATAAGAGTGGGTTAAAAAGGTACCAAAAAAACTATTTTCACCCTTTTTTACCCCTTATCGGACATAGTTTTAAAAAAGTACCAAACACCTGTCCGTTTATTTTCATAGCTGTTTAAAACGTAATTTAAATTTTGTTTCTATACCTATTACTTAAGGAGATATAGCGTTTTCGATTTTTTCCCCTTTTTACCCGTTTTTACCCTCTTAGAGGCAAAGGTTCCAAAAGTCCCTTCTTCTTCGACCTATACATCAAAAAAGATACCCACTGTCCAAATTTTATCAAAATCGTTAGAGCCGTTTTCGAGATAGTCATTCTATATATATATATATATATATATACAATTATTGCTCGTTTAAGAATATAAGATTATTATTTTGCTGTAAATCAAATGCAGTCGGATCTAAATATGATGCATTCAGAACCTAATATAAAAACCAAAAATAAAAACATTTGGTCAATTTTTAAAAAGTGATATTATAAAAGAGTGATAATGCTAGTTCTTTAACTCAAAACATCCACTTTCCCGATTGCTAAAACCAACTTGTGGACTCAACTATTTTCAAGTAATTTTCACATTCCGAGCTTGAAAAAGTATTAATAACTATACCCAAAATATTCCGTGCCAGTTTAAGCTGGCCTTAACATATGTATAAAGATGCCTGGGTGGGATGGTATTCCAGCACTGGTCTTACATCAGTGCTCTTTAAAGTTATTTTGTACCGGAATGTTAATTGGCGTCAATTCCAATTCTTATGAAAAGAGTGACCAATATTATGGTAAGCTACCATCTTTTTAATTATCTAAAATCCAACAAGTTAATAATACCTCTAGTATGGATTTCGTAGGTAGATATCTGATCTATATCAGGTTTTCTTGGGGATCGCACTATAAATCTTGTTATTAATGTGTTTTCATCAAACGAGTTCAAGTCATCCACAATAAAAATTGAGGATTCAGAAGCACCCTCTATTCTGGACATGAGAATCCAGTGTAATATTCAGAGGACTAAGCTTATTTTTCCAGCAATAAAAGTAGCACTTCTATTTATACAGCTTGCAACCGTGTGAGGCCCTATGCTCCACTGGGAGGATAACAGAAGTCTTTTTTTGGAACTTATTACAGTCTGTTGTTTAGCAAACTCTTTTGACTCACTGTAGCATTACCGTAATACTGGGTAAACACTTTTTTATTTTAGTTGCGCTTTTTTTTGGTCGCCACTTTTCGAATGTGTGTTTTTCTTATTTAACCGTGTGTCATATGAAGACAAATTTGATTATAGAAATATTAAAATGTAGATAAGATATTTAACTGCAGATAAAAAGAGAGCAGAAGAGTAAAATAAAGCAAATTTAAGAGAGTTAGGCAAATAAAAGAGGAAGTGATAAGATGCTCTCTTAAATAAACAAGGTGACCAGATAGAAATAATGAAAAGAAAAACTATTACTTATTCGATCTTTTAAATGAAAATTTTATTTCTCTAGAAAAATTTTCGTTATTAAAAGTTTTCTTTAGAAAAATTATTATTTAAAAACTTTTCAAAAAATTTTTTATAGAAAAAAATTTAATAACAAACATTTTTTCTATGGAAAATTCTTTTGTCGAATATTTTTTGATATTAAAAATTTTTATTAAAAAATTTATAGAGAAAAATTGTTGTTATCAAAAATTAGGAAAAAAATAGCTGTTAAAATATTTCTATAGAAAATTTTTTAAAAACGATTTTTTTTCTATAGAAACATTTTTTCTATTGAAATCGTTTTTTTATAAAAATTTTAGTTTATAAAATTCTGTAGAAATATTTTTGTTATTAAAAAAACTCTACAGAAACATTTTTGTTATTAAAATATGTTATGTGTTACTAAAATTTTCTATAGAAAAATCTTCATTGTCAAAAATTTTCGATAGAAAAAAATTCGTTTTTAAAAATTGTAAAAGTTTTTCTATAGAAAAATTGTCATTGTCAAAATTTTTCTATAGAAAAACTTAATTGTCAAAATTTTTCTATAGAAAAATCTTCATTGCCAAAAATTTTCTATAGAGAAAAAGTCGTTTTGAAAAATTTTTATTGTAAAAGTTTTTCTATAGAAAAATTTTCATTGTAAAAGTTTTTCTATAGAAAAATTTTCATTGTCAATATTTTTCTATAGCTAAATTTTCATTGTCAAAATTTTTTTATAGAAAAATTTTCATTGTCAAAATTTTTCTTTAGAAAAATTTTCATTGTCAAAATTTTTCTATAGAAAAATTTTCATTGTCAAAATTTTTCAATAGAAAAATTTTCATTGTCAAAATTTTTCTATAGAAAAATTTTCATTGTCAAAATTTTTCTATAGAAAAATTTTCATTGTCAAAATTTTTCTATAGAAAAATTTTCATTGTCAAAATTTTTCTATAGAAAAATTTTCATTGTCAAATTTTTTCTATAGAAAAATTTTCATTGTCAAATTTTTTCTATAGAAAAATTTTCATTGTCAAAATTTTTCTATAGAAAAATTTTCATTGTTAAAATTTTACTATAGAAAAATTTTCATTGTTAAAATCTTTCTATAGATTTTTTTTTTGTTAAAATATTTCCATAGAAAAATTGTTGTCAAAATTATTTTATAGAATAATTTTCGTTGTTAAAATATTTCTATAGAAGAATTTTCGTTGTCAAAAATTTTCTATGAAACCGTTTTGCTATAATAAATTTTTTTAAAGATTTTTTGGATCAATTTTAAAGTGTATTCATATTTGTTTTAGAACTTATAATCTGAAAAAATTATATGTCTTTTTATACTTATAGCGGCCATTTGACATGTTTTAGAGACAAAATGCTTTTTAGTATTGTCTCGATTTCTTTATCAGCTTACAATAGTTTTACGTAGTGTAAATCCGTTTGAGCTTTATTTTATATATCATCCATTTGAATATGAATAAGTATTATATGATGGATTTTTTTTTGTAGTGTTAGTTTACTTACATTAAATGTAACTCTTTAAATATTTAGTTAAGTTTAGTTTTTATTTATAACACTTGTTTCTCTTTTAATAAAATACAAAATTATTATATAACAAATAATTTGACTTACCTAAGATCACGGAAAATTTCCTACTGGGGTCTGTAAATAAAAGAAAAAACAGAGAATTATTTAGTTAACTTAAAGCTGGCAATGCTATTATTTATATTAACTCTCTTAATATAAATTAAGAGCATTAACATAATAAAATGCTCTTAGAGAACTAAGAGTAGGGTGGGAAAAATATCAATAACACCAAAAAATTAGCCATTATTTAAAAGTTGCCCAGTAGACTCGTATATGTGACATATTCATACATTGTTTCTTCATCATTTTTGTTCATAAATGCTAAATAAATACCAAAAATTCCCACAGTCATTAACAATGGTCAAGGTTTTGTAAGACTTTAAAATATACCATGGAGATATACAAGTTTTCTCTGGCACCAAAAGGAGAAGATATCAATTTGATTAAATTTAACAAAAATATATAAAAAGGATATAACTTGTCAATGAAAGTTAACAACAGGATATTGAGGAAATTTAAGTTGATGGAAAAGGGATATTTTAATAAAAAATATTTATTTAAACCGCAAACTGAAATAAGAAACCTTTGAAAATTATAAATATGGAAAAAATCTTAAACAAACAGAAAAAAGTTAAGTACAAAAAATTATATAAAATCAGAATGACGCATTAATGAGCAATAATTGTTATTTAAAGTGTATTAATAAGGATTTATATAATCTATTCTAATTACACTTTGTTTCAGTGGTTAAAACCACCGCCGCCACCACCACCATCATCATCATCTTCATTGTCATCATCAATGACAACCCAACCACTTAACCCAACGAATAACATTCAAACGCCCTTATCACCGGATTATAATCCGCTAAATTTGTATTATTTTATTTGTTGAGCAAAAAGTGAATTAGGGATGATCATCGCATATTAGGCATTTTGAATCATTTAACAAATTAAAACGATTTGTATGTGAAATTAAATTAACACTTGGGTTAAAGTGTTTTTTAATTGCTTTGTTATTTTTATACTATAACTGATTTGTAACAAAAAGATAATAATTGGTTTATAAAAAATCTGGTTACAGAAAAAATATTTTATATAACCCAAAATTTTTTATTGTTATTTTAGGAATATTTCTTCAACTGAAATTTTCTCTCACAAAAATATGAAAATTTTTGTATAGAAGAAATTTTGATAACGAAAATTTTTCTATAGAAAAAAAATTTAATAACGAAAATTTCTCTATAGAAAATATTTTAATAACGAAAATTTTTCTATAGAAAAATTTTTAATAACGAAAATTTTTCTATAGAAAAATTTTTAATAACGAAAATTTTTCTATAGAAAAATTTTTAATAACGAAAATTTTTCTATAGAAAAAATTTTAATAACGAAAATTTTTCTATAGAAAAAATTTTGATAACGAAAATTTTTCTATAGAAAAAATTTTGATAACGAAAATTTTTCTATAGAAAAAAATTTGATAACGAAAATTTTTCTATAGAAAAAATTTTAATAACGAACATTTGTCTGTAGAAAAAATTTTAATAACGAAAATTTTTCTATAGAAAAAATTTTAATAACGATTTTTTTAAGGAACATGTTTCTATACAATTTTAAATAACTGTAATTTTTCTATGGAAATTTTTCTATAGAAAAATCAATTTCCTTATTGGAAAAATTAGTTTCCACTTAAATAAAACAAAGAATAACAAAAGAACAATATATATTTCATTAATTTCCACTCTATACGGCAAGAACCTAAACTTATGTTATAAATCGCAAATTAGTGAATTTCTGGTTATAAATGATCACCCAAGCGGAGCATTCATTCATACAATTTTCTATTCTTTCAAAACGAAGTGAATGGAAAAGGAAAACAAAACGAGAAACTTAATCATATATCGTAGGTTACTACTGACTTTACTCATGTTTCACTTAGGAACAAAATGTTATAATATTAACCCATTTTGTACCACACTTCAACAACTATAGATAAATCAAAAATATCATAAATCTTCACATAAAGTTATGTGTATTTTTATTTCATTTCAAATAAGTTTTAAAGTGTTTCATATATTTTTCTACAACTGGTATGAAAAGGGTTAATATTTGGTTGCAACATATGTTTTTCTGCGTTACTTATTTCCTGCGTTTCCTCTGCTCAAGATTTGTTATTGTTTTAATAAGTCTTTCCTACTCTGGGTGTCACCCACGTTACTCCAAAAACTCATTCATAAAACTACAAAATAGACATAAAGACAGATAGAAAGACAGTCGCACGGGCGCATTTTTTTTGATTACTCCAGTCACACATGAGAACTTTTGCTCAAATCTTTTTGTTTCTGACAATTTTCTGTTGAAAATAACTGGCATTAAACTGATTTCTGGTCTACTGTTTCATAATGCTACGCTGTGAGTAATGAAAGCTTGAGGAAAATCTGTGAAAAGTGGTTGAAAATAATGACAAAGTTCCCATGATCCCAGTGTTTTGTAGTTGGTTGTCTTATTTGTGTCATATTATTTCAATATTCTAATCATATAAAGCAAATTTAGACACATATTGCCGCACTTTATCCGACACACTCACGGAACGGAAAGGAAATAAACCAACACGTGTGTGTTCATGTATGACAGACAGACGGAGAGATAAAGTTAAATATTGTTCATTGACAATAAAGAAAATTTTTTTAGGCTAAATCTTGTTAAACTGGCCAAAGAAGGAGGGTGATTGTTTGGTTGGTAAAATGTAATAAAGTAAAAAGATTGTTAATTTTTAGTGCGAACAAGTTATGGGATCAAAATGTAGCAATGCTTAATTTGTTATGCTTTATTACTTATTTATTACAAATTTATAGTCCCTCGGCTATGTAACCCCTTGACTACCCAAACTCTCCACAATTTAATTATTCGACTATATGTTTGCTTAGCTGTATATTACACCGATATAGTCCAGAATATGTTTATGTAGTACCACGAGTATATAATCCCTCTACTATAAAGTTCATCGACTTAATTACTATTACATTGACTATTTAGTCCCTCGACTATATATATAGCCCCTCGACTTTATGTATAGTATCTCGACTATAAAGTCCCTCGACTATATAGTCCCACGACTATATAGTCCCTCGACTATATAGTCTCTCAACTATATTGTCCCTCGACTATATAGTCCTTCGACTATATAGTCCCTCGACTATATAGTCCCACGACTATATAGTCCCTCGACTATATAGTCCCTCGACTATATTGTCCCTCGACTATATAGTCCCTCGACTATATAGTCCTTCGACTATATGGTCACTCGACTATATAGTCCTTCGACTATATAGTCCCTCGACTATATAGTCCCTCGACTATATAGTCCCTCGACTATATAGTCCCTCGACTATATAGTCCCTCGACTATATAGTCCTTCGACTATATGGTCACTCGAATATATAGTCCTTCGACTATATAGTCCCTCGACTATATAGTCCCTCGACTATATAGTCTCTCGACTATATAGTCTCACGACTATATAGTCCCTACTATGTAGTCCCGACTGTATAGTCCCTCGACTATATAGTCAATCGACTTTATAGTCCCTCGACTATATAGTCACTTGACTATATAGTCCCTCGACTATATAGTCCTTGGAATATATAGTCTCTCGACTTTATAGTCCCTCGATTATATAGTCCCTCGACTATATGGTCCCTCGACTATATGGTCACTCGACTATGTAGTCCGTCGACTTTATAGTCCCTCAACTATATAGTCCCTCGACTATATAGTCCCTCGACTATTTAGTCTCTCGAATATATAGTCTCTCGACTATATAGTCCCTACTATATAGTCCCGACTGTATAGTCCCTCGACTATATAGTCACTCGACTGTATAGTCACTCGACTATATAGTCCCTCGACTATATAGTCCCTCAACTATATAGCCCCTCGACTATATAGTCCCTCGACTATATAGTCTCTCGACTATATAGTCTCTCGACTATATAGTCCCTACTATATAGTCCCGACTGTATAGTCCCTCTCTCGACTATATAGTCTCTCGACTATATAGTCTCTCGAATATATAGTCCTTCGACTATATAGTCCCTCGGTATTTCTCTTTATTTAAAATGTCATTAAATTTTTTTTTTAAATTCCATAAAGCAACAAAATATAGAGTTTTGAATTTTAACATAAAGTCATTAACATGAAAAGCTGCTTTAACTTTTTGTTCACTTATTCCTTAAAACGGTTTTTATTCGCCAATTTAATATATTTTGAACATTCCCAAACCACAAAATTTGTTCCACCAGTCATAAACATAACCCAAGAATCGTGTTAAAGAACAAAGATTTGCCTCCATCAAAAAAAAACACACACACACACGCGCTCAACAAAAATATTCCCAAGTGAAAATGCAAAATATATGAAAACTCCCACGGGAACATGGAACTAAAAAATCACTGAAAATACCAAACTTTTCTCCAAGCCTCAGTCTCAAACTTTAAGGACATGTCCAAAACAGTCAGAGCAAACAAATAAAAGTGTGAAGGCAAATCTATTAAGGATAATGAGTGAGAGTTAAGCAGGAAAACACGCGCCAAAAAGTGTGTCTATTTTCAAACAAAATAATCAGGACAAAAAACAGAGACCAACCTTAAACTATTTAAACACCCCTAACACCCCCTTAGGTTTTGGTTAAAGCTTATTTGGTGCCCAGTATCTGGATGTTGTCAGTGTAAATGTAAATTCTTGAATGAAAATGTGTTTGCCATAAAATTTGAATTTGATCCTTTCATAAAATGCATTGTGGTATATATATTTATTCTTCTTTTACTAGAATAAATTTACTAAAAATCCCAAAACGTGTCATAAAATAATATGGATAATATTTGCATAAGAACTTTAACTATGAATTCAATTAGAAATATATAATGGAAAATCGTTTATGAAAAGGTTAAAAAATCTGAATAATATTAATTAAATATAATGAAAGCAATTAAAAAAATACTATAGTCTGCCAAGCCCGACTATATGATACCCTGTTCCTAATAGATAAATAGAAAAAATTTAGTTTTCAAAATTGTTACTGCAGAAAACTTTCCTTTTCAAAATTAAGTCTATAGAAATATTTTGGTTATCAAAATTTCTTCTATAAAAAATTTTACTTATAAATTTTTACTAAAAAATTTTTTTTTTTCTAGGCAAAAAATTTTCTTTTTTTTCATAAAATGTATGTATAGAAAAATTTTCGTTATAAAAATTTTTTCTATAGCAAATTTTCGTTATCAAAATTTTTTCTATAGAAAAATTTTCGTTATCAAAATTTTTTCTATAAAAAATAAAATTTTTGTTATAAAAATTTTTTCTATAGAAAAATTTTCGTTATAAAAATTTTTTCTATAGAAAAATTTTCGTTATAAAAATCTTTTTTGTAGAAAAATTTTCGTTATAAAAATTTTTTCTATAGAAAAATTTTTGTTATAAAAATTTTTTCTATAGAAAAATTTTCGTTATAAAAATTTTTTCTATAGAAAAATTTTCGTTATAAAAATGTTGCTATAGAAGAATTTTAGCTATTTAGCAAAATTTTTTCTATTGAAAAATTTTCGTTTTCAAAATTTTTTCTGTAGAAAAATTTTTCTTGTCAAAATTTCTGTTATAAATTTATTCTATAGAAAAACTTCTTTTATAAATTTTTTCTATAGAAAAATTTCTGTTATATAATTATTTCTGTAGAAAAATTATTATCAGTTATTTTAATTTCACTTAATTCTTAATCCTCTAGACAAATCATATTTTCCTAGCTATTTTTTTGCACTTACTTGAGTTCAATTTGATTAATGATGTTGCAATTATATTTCTTAAAATGCCTCCAGCTAAAGAATCAATACTAAACTAGAAAAAAAACCTCAATTTCAAAATTTTTTTATTTTTGGCTTGAAATCCATATGAAAAACTAAATAAAAAGACAACCTACAAATGAAATGAAATGCATTTGTCATTTACGTACAATCGAAATGCAATAAATGAATGAATGAGTGTAAGAAAATATGTGGGTATAGTAAGATAATCCTACATAGAAGTGCAACATCAAACCGTTTTAAAAATCTCAAACATACAACGAAACAGAATTAAATAGATATAAAATCTAACAAATAAAACCGAAACCAAAATTAAAACAAAAAATAAATAAAAGTAACACAACAACATTTATAAGACTTCTTCTTTAATTGAAACATGAAAACATTCGTAAATTGTAAGTAACAATTCGTAACTACGATGTAACAACAATTTCATAGTAAATGAACAAAAACAGGAAATTCATTGCCAACAAGGTGTGTCATCCACCCATCCATTCATCATCCATTCACATCCATCCACATCCACACATCATACACATACATTCACACTAACTCATCCAAGAATCTGAATATTAGCGGTTGGCTAATGAAAACAAAAGCCTTCTTGTTCCATCATTGACTTCCGTTTTCAAGAGCTTTTCCAATATTTGTATGCACAAACCTCAATCTTTCTTGTCTTTTTATTGGGTTATGACTTAAATTTGTTTTTGCTTCTTAGCCTTTGCATTAGATGATAAATGGATTGAATTTGGCTGCAGGCAATAGTTTTGAAATCAGGATATTGATCGTTTAAAATTGTTTCCAATTAAAATAGAAAATTAATAATGAATTTTGACAGGCAGTTTGGCAGAGATTATTATGGAAATTTGTGGCATAAGGAAAAGCATGTATGTATGCAAATATTGCCCTTTTGGTGGTCGGAGGGTTTTGATTAAGTCATTATTTAAATTTAAAAAAAATAACATTTGAAATTTTGACTATATAAAAGATGTGATTGAAAAAAGAGTTATACCAAAGATTCTATAATATAAAGATGTCGCACTACCATACATTAATTTGCCGTATGGTCGTTTTGAAAAGTCCTATAAAAAAAGGGAGTATACCATTTTTACTCTGATTCGGAAACAACTAGTGGAAAAGATTTTACAATTAGAGAAAGCTAAGGCACACATACGTGCCCATGAAATGTATGTTTGTTTGTACGTTTATTTTACATTGCTCTTTATCCACTTTAATTTCATATTTGACAGAAAAAAATGTATCTTTATATTTGGTCTTTGGTTATATGTACTATAAAAATTTATTCTTAACAGATTTCGATGTTGAAAATTCGGACTATGTAGAGATTTATATCAAAAATTTGAATAATACAGATTTTTACGCTCAAAATTTAAAAATTGATCTTTATAGAGTTTGAAAATATCGGAGCTGTAGTTATGTTCTTCCAAATCCTTTCGAGATGTTACATGTCACCGTGATAAAGTCAGTGGGTCTAAAGAGGCCGCCAACAAATTGATCTGTGAAATTTTGCAATTAAAGTTTTACTACTGAAAATTTAGATATATTGAGACGTAATCTGGATAATTGGACTATATAATATTTTTAGATGAAATTTAGATTGTAAACGATGGAAAATTTGACTATATAGATTAACGATTAAAAAGTTTATAAGGATCTATGATAGATAACACAATGATGAGAGCATATGGAACAAATTTTGACCTTATTTGAGGTGCTGAATTCAAATCCGTGTTTCGTTTTTCAAAATTGGTTCTAGTTTATAAGTCTGCGCATGTTGGCAGCACTGCGCTATCATATGACAGCCAGCTGTTGTCAACGCAAACCCCCGGATTTCAACCAAATAATCGACAGTTTGTGGCAAAATAATTGCAAAATAATTGCAAAATTGGAGCTCGAAGGTCTCTCAAAATACATTTTCTGCATTTCCATCTTAAATATTTTCCTGAAAGCAAGCGACAAGTGAGGAGAGCGACTACATCAAGATTTGGCGAAAATTGAAAAACGATACCAAAGATTTTGAAACGAGGCCATGATGAGCACTACTGATCCTAAACTCAGTTCGACTGCTTTTCACTTCTAATTTAAAAAAAAAATGGAGATTAACTGTCAAAATTTGTATAAAATGTGTTAATTTTATATCTCGAAAACTGAAAACAATATAAAACAAGTAAGAAAATGCTATGATCGGTCAAGCCCGGCCCGAACCGATACCCTTCACCACTAAGGTAGATTGATAGGTCAAAGGTGGTCTTTTTTTTTGTATAAAGACAAATATTTGCCATCATATAAATATTTTCTCAAAACTTGTATATTTAAGCTGTTTTCGTCATTTGGACTTACATGAGAGCTAGGGTCAAATGTGGGCCGATTATATCGAAATTTGGCAAATTACTAGTTTTTACAAAAATTATGTATGCAAAAAATAAACTCAAAATTTTCATTATCTTTAGATTAACGATTATTTTAGTGTAGTTTAGTGCATTTTGACAGAAGAGTTTGCATGGGAGCTATGGTTTAATGTGGACCGATTTCAGCAAAATTTTGTAAGTTGATTTCGGTTTACATAGGCAGTATTTGTTTTAAATTTCATGAAAAAATATTGATATTTGTGGCCAATATATCAATTCTGGGAAGTGGGACTATGGGGGTACCATAATTAATAGACCGATTTCGACGGATTTCAATAGCCATAGTCCCACTATGAAAAAAAAATATATGTTGCAAATTTTATCAAATTATCTTTAGAATTGCGACCTGTATTTTTATTACATTGTTTATATGGGGGTCCAGCCGGCTGGCTGGCTGACGGACGGACGGTCGGTCGGACTAACATCGCTAAATCGACTCAGATTCTAAGCCTATTGGTATACTAAAATCTGGGTCTAAGGCAAATATTTCTATGCGTTACATACATCAGCACAAACTTATAACACCCTTTCCATCTATGGTGGTGAAGGGTATTAAAACGGAGTGCAGATTCGGATTCAAAGCCCCAAATAACCAGACCAACACGAAGATCTAAAAAGGCCTACCATATTTTTAAATTACATGCGCTTCGATCTTGTGCGCATATTCTCCAATTTCGTATGCCAAGCTTTGAATTTATTTGTATGTCCCTGTAGACCAGTTCCAATATAAGACGGATACTAAGCTATTGATCAAATACAGAGATAAACTTGAGATTTAGCACTGAATTTATAATATAAGATGTATAATGCCTTGAGAACATTATGTTTTACCCAATCTGATACTTTTTAATTGCCAAAAACTCGGCTTGAAAAACGTATAAGGAGTTCCGAAAACTCTATCTATTTGAAAAATCTAGTAGAGGTAAAACTTTACAAAGGGCATATTTTGCGATTTTCTGAGTAAAACCCAAATGCAATTAGAATAATATTAACATTTTTAAAGTGAACTTTCTTAAACATCCTAAAATGATATTTTGAATACCGCTAATACTATTTTCACTAGTAATCACTACCTTAACTATTGTATTTCCTTTGCAACACAACAAAAATACCCACGGATTAACAAATTATGCTGTTGTAAACCTTTAAAACAAAATTTATTCAGGGTTTTAAATAAATCGTTAAATTATGGTAAAAACAACTTTATCAAAAACAAACAAACAAAAAAAAACGTTTAATATATGAATGATAAACTTTTTAATTACAAAACTGTTTTTTAAGAGGAAATTAAAAATAAACAAGTTTAAATTCTTTTCCTGTACGAAATTGTGTGCTTTTATTTTAAATACTAGTTTTACTTAAAGTTTTTTTTTTTATAAAGAAAATGTAAATGTTTAAATTTAAACTATTCCCGAGAACTGATATTAAATCAAAGTTAAAGTTTATGTTAAAACTTTTAGAAATTTGTTAAAAGATTTTTGAAAATTTTTATAAAATAAAACATAAAGATACCAGAACTAAGAAATTCGTATAAAGAAAGTTATTTTTAAATGTTTAGGCATAAATTAGCTATAATTTGTTATCTTCTTGGTATAATTAAGCAAATTATAAATTCTGTCCCTAATGCATAATTAAGTGTTTTGGTACTTATAAATCTTTAAGCTCTTGTCACTCTTAATTTATACGAGATCCTTGTCATTTTAACCAAAAGTCCTTCCATTAAAGGTTAATCGCTTTTATTATTTATTTATTCCTGTAAAAGGTCATATGTTAATTTTCACTCATTTTTGCTCTTATTTTAAATGTCAATAACTACTAAAAGTTTATAATAATAAATTTTATTTTATTAATTTTTCTTTCTTTATTTTTTTTTTTTTTTTGCAAAACCATTAAGGCTTTTATTCGTAATTGAAAAGACTTGACAAAGATGATGGATGAAATTGTGAGATGCAGATACATTTTGTGGCTAAAGATGAGCAGAAATACGTAAAATGAATTGTCATTGGACGAGTAATTGTTGGAAATTGTAGATACAAGTGTCAGAGGAATTTCCATTTAAATTTTAATGTGATGAATATTGATACAGTTTTCAATTAAATTTAATCGAATTGTAAAATGAATTCATTTATTTATATGCAAATTGGGAGTGTTTTTATTTATTTAAATAAATATTTAATAGATAATAAATGTTTAAATATAATGGCCAAAATGATTTAAGATTTTTTTTTATTTCGATAAATGTAAATTAACATTTTCATTTAAAAATAAGTAAGAAAAAGCCTTAATCGGTCAAGCCCGACTGTTTGATACCCTTCACTACTAAGGCCAAACAAGGACCAACAATTTAACAAATGATCATTAAGTCTTAGAGACATGCATGTGCTATTTTTTATACCCTTCACCACCAAAGGTGGAAGGGTATTATAAGTTTGTGATGATGTATGTAATGCATATAAATATTGGTTTTAGACCCACCTTTTAGTATACCAATACAATTAGAATCACTTCCTGACTCGATTTAACAATGTCAGTCCGTCCGTATGGTTGAACCGCTGGTTCAACCCCCATGTAAATCATGTAAACAAAATACAGGCCGCAATTCTAAAGATAATTTGATGAAATTTGGCACAGATCATTTTTTTTATAGTGGGGCTGTTAAAATTCGTCAAAATCGGTCCATTATTTATGGTAACTCCTAAAGGTCCCACTTCCCGGAATTGATATATTGGCCACAAATATCAATATTTTTTCATGAAATTTAAAACAAATACTGCTTATGCAAACTTAAATCACTGTACCAATTTCGTTGAAATCGGTCCACATTTGACCATAGCTCCCGTACAAACTCTTCTGTCAAAACGCACTAAATGAGACAAAAATCACTAAAACGATCGTAAATCTGAAGATAATGCCCATTTTAAGTTTATTTTTTGCAAACATAATTTTTGTAAAAAATATAATCAATTTGGTAAATTTCGAGATAATCGATACACTTTTGACCCTAGCTCTCAAATAAGTCCAAAAAAAAATTTATGTCTTGAGAAAATATTTGTATGATGACAAATATTTGTCTTTATACACGAAAAAGTACAGACCCTTGACGTAAGTGGTGAAGGGTATCGTAGGGTCGGTCTGACCGACTTTAGCACTTTCTTACTTGTTTTTTTTTTTAATTTCAAGATTTAAGTACATTTATGTCATTTCAGGCTAAGGGTCTGAATGGAAGGTAGGGTCAATTGTAGATCGATTGTTACCAAACATCGGTTATCGGTTTATATTTACAAAATACTTATCTGGATATTATTTAAATACAACTAAATTTGTGGATCCCTATAGAAATAATAATCTCATTTTGTTAAAAAGTAAAGGGGTCTTTCTCAGTAAGTGATTTTGAGTCGGTCGGTATACTCAGACCAACATTTCTACGATTTACATACATGGCATAAGCCCAATATACCCTACTACCTATAGCGGTAAAAAATTGAGTAATTTATTAACAATTGGCTGCAAAAATCGAGCCCTAACATTGAATTTTTTTTATAAAATTTGACATTTTTGTTTAACTATGTATATTTTAAGACCTATTTTTTAACGATTCAAGTTTTCCTTAAAATTATAAATGCTTCCTCGCTTCTCGCTGATACCGCTTAAAATAGCCTAGAAGATACTTAAATATACGTATTATTTTTAAGGGGGTAAAGTTCCCCTAATCTTATCCTCTTTTATTTTGTCCAAACTAATCTAGAAAGTTATACAAATACAACTCGGATAAATGCTGTTGTTTCATCCATTGTCACATGTCGATATAAAGAATTGGGTTTATTCCGATAAAACTGCCCCACACAAGTTTCTTTGATATCGTAGTTCTCTCCTATTTCGTATCTTATCCAAAAATCAACTCTATATCTTATTTACTAAGAGCCTGACACTAAGCGCAATATAGGGCTACAAAATTTTTACTACCTTTACTACCTCCATCCTTCTTCCCACAACCTTTTTTCCTAGTTCCATCACAATGCATATACACCCTGAGTGTTGGTCCAATGCAAAAAAAAAATATTTGATTTATTAGAAAAAAATATCTTAGATTTCTATCCTATTTTTATTTGTAGATCTCTTTATAGCTTGACTGTCAATCGTAGATCTCTATATAGTCTAATTCTCAATTTAAAAGACTTATGTATGTAATCAACTTTTAAATGCATCTCTGTATCAGTTCTATTATCAATTGTTGATCTCTATAAAGTCCAATTTTTTCTGTTTTATCTGTTTATATCTCTATATAGCTGAATACTCAATCATAAATCTTTATATACCCTACTAATTATCTGCATCAGTCCTGTTATTAATTATAAATCGCTATCCTATTTTTGACCTTAAGCCCCCATATATTTAATCCAATTCCTTTAATTTGTTTTTAGTCTACGTGGTCCATTTTTCAATTGCAGACCTCTACATTGTCCCAGAATTACCTTGACAAATAACTGAAGCAAATAACACCAACACTTGAAAATTTTATTAATAATCTATGGTAATTTTCTATACCCCCTATGTTAAAATTTGATTGCTTTCCACTACATTTTCCTAATTTCCCCAGCTATTAAAAGCAATAATAACTTGTAATCATAAATAATCTAATTTTTATGAACATTAACACGAAAATACGAAAAAATAAACGAAATATTCTTAAAAACTATCCCCAAAAAAAGCTCAATTATAAATTTCTATTAAAATTTTGCGACAAAACAGCAAAAAAAGGGGAGAAACCCAACAAATTACATTCAAATGGAAACAGGATTCAAATTGGGGATTTTTGTTCTTTTATATGAATTTCTATTTAGTAGTTTTTCTTATTTTACTATTTTATCATTTAATAGTTGAGATACATATTGTGGTTGTTTCATTTTACTATTTTTTTGTTAATATAAGTAGATTTGTATTGTTTTTCCAGTTGTTGTCGAGGCATTGACACGAAAGTATGTATTTAGCATAAATGGAATCAGAAGTGGGTCGTCGTCGTCGGCAAGAAGGAGCAATTTAGCAATCAGGATAATACAAAAACAACACAGAAGCAGCAACAACAACAAAATACATTTTACTCAACAGTAGTAGTGACGACAGCAGTGCAAAAATACTAGAAGTAGCAGCAGCACAAGCAGCTTGAGCGACAGCATTCAATTGTATAAAAGGAAAAATCGATTTTTTGGTTTTTGTTGTTCTTGCCAACTTTCCCAAAAAAAATATATCAACAACATAGTAAAAAAAAAACAAACAAATCCCTGATACACACACACATGAGTAATAAGTGTTTTCCGAAAAGGGAAAATGTGGTAAGAAAACTGCGAATACATGAAAAGTACTTTTAGGACTTAAAGGTATCATAGTCTAGTCATAGTCTAGTCATAGTCTAGTCATAGTCTAGTCATAGTCTAGTCATAGTCTAGTCATAGTCTAGTCATAGTCTAGTCATAGTCTAGTCATAGTCTAGTCATAGTCTAGTCATAGTCTAGTCATAGTCTAGTCATAGTCTAGTCATAGTCTAGTCATAGTCTAGTCATAGTCTAGTCATAGTCTAGTCATAGTCTAGTCATAGTCTAGTCATAGTCTAGTCATAGTCTAGTCATAGTCTAGTCATAGTCTAGTCATAGTCTAGTCATAGTCTAGTCATAGTCTAGTCATAGTCTAGTCATAGTCTAGTCATAGTCTAGTCATAGTCTAGTCATAGTCTAGTCATAGTCTAGTCATAGTCTAGTCATAGTCTAGTCATAGTCTAGTCATAGTCTAGTCATAGTCTAGTCATAGTCTAGTCATAGTCTAGTCATAGTCTAGTCATAGTCTAGTCATAGTCTAGTCATAGTCTAGTCATAGTCTAGTCATAGTCTAGTCATAGTCTAGTCATAGTCTAGTCATAGTCTAGTCATAGTCTAGTCATAGTCTAGTCATAGTCTAGTCATAGTCTAGTCATAGTCTAGTCATAGTCTAGTCATAGTCTAGTCATAGTCTAGTCATAGTCTAGTCATAGTCTAGTCATAGTCTAGTCATAGTCTAGTCATAGTCTAGTCATAGTCTAGTCATAGTCTAGTCATAGTCTAGTCATAGTCTAGTCATAGTCTAGTCATAGTCTAGTCATAGTCTAGTCATAGTCTAGTCATAGTCTAGTCATAGTCTAGTCATAGTCTAGTCATAGTCTAGTCATAGTCTAGTCATAGTCTAGTCATAGTCTAGTCATAGTCTAGTCATAGTCTAGTCATAGTCTAGTCATAGTCTAGTCATAGTCTAGTCATAGTCTAGTCATAGTCTAGTCATAGTCTAGTCATAGTCTAGTCATAGTCTAGTCATAGTCTAGTCATAGTCTAGTCATAGTCTAGTCATAGTCTAGTCATAGTCTAGTCATAGTCTAGTCATAGTCTAGTCATAGTCTAGTCATAGTCTAGTCATAGTCTAGTCATAGTCTAGTCATAGTCTAGTCATAGTCTAGTCATAGTCTAGTCATAGTCTAGTCATAGTCTAGTCATAGTCTAGTCATAGTCTAGTCATAGTCTAGTCATAGTCTAGTCATAGTCTAGTCATAGTCTAGTCATAGTCTAGTCATAGTCTAGTCATAGTCTAGTCATAGTCTAGTCATAGTCTAGTCATAGTCTAGTCATAGTCTAGTCATAGTCTAGTCATAGTCTAGTCATAGTCTAGTCATAGTCTAGTCATAGTCTAGTCATAGTCTAGTCATAGTCTAGTCATAGTCTAGTCATAGTCTAGTCATAGTCTAGTCATAGTCTAGTCATAGTCTAGTCATAGTCTAGTCATAGTCTAGTCATAGTCTAGTCATAGTCTAGTCATAGTCTAGTCATAGTCTAGTCATAGTCTAGTCATAGTCTAGTCATAGTCTAGTCATAGTCTAGTCATAGTCTAGTCATAGTCTAGTCATAGTCTAGTCATAGTCTAGTCATAGTCTAGTCATAGTCTAGTCATAGTCTAGTCATAGTCTAGTCATAGTCTAGTCATAGTCTAGTCATAGTCTAGTCATAGTCTAGTCATAGTCTAGTCATAGTCTAGTCATAGTCTAGTCATAGTCTAGTCATAGTCTAGTCATAGTCTAGTCATAGTCTAGTCATAGTCTAGTCATAGTCTAGTCATAGTCTAGTCATAGTCTAGTCATAGTCTAGTCATAGTCTAGTCATAGTCTAGTCATAGTCTAGTCATAGTCTAGTCATAGTCTAGTCATAGTCTAGTCATAGTCTAGTCATAGTCTAGTCATAGTCTAGTCATAGTCTAGTCATAGTCTAGTCATAGTCTAGTCATAGTCTAGTCATAGTCTAGTCATAGTCTAGTCATAGTCTAGTCATAGTCTAGTCATAGTCTAGTCATAGTCTAGTCATAGTCTAGTCATAGTCTAGTCATAGTCTAGTCATAGTCTAGTCATAGTCTAGTCATAGTCTAGTCATAGTCTAGTCATAGTCTAGTCATAGTCTAGTCATAGTCTAGTCATAGTCTAGTCATAGTCTAGTCATAGTCTAGTCATAGTCTAGTCATAGTCTAGTCATAGTCTAGTCATAGTCTAGTCATAGTCTAGTCATAGTCTAGTCATAGTCTAGTCATAGTCTAGTCATAGTCTAGTCATAGTCTAGTCATAGTCTAGTCATAGTCTAGTCATAGTCTAGTCATAGTCTAGTCATAGTCTAGTCATAGTCTAGTCATAGTCTAGTCATAGTCTAGTCATAGTCTAGTCATAGTCTAGTCATAGTCTAGTCATAGTCTAGTCATAGTCTAGTCATAGTCTAGTCATAGTCTAGTCATAGTCTAGTCATAGTCTAGTCATAGTCTAGTCATAGTCTAGTCATAGTCTAGTCATAGTCTAGTCATAGTCTAGTCATAGTCTAGTCATAGTCTAGTCATAGTCTAGTCATAGTCTAGTCATAGTCTAGTCATAGTCTAGTCATAGTCTAGTCATAGTCTAGTCATAGTCTAGTCATAGTCTAGTCATAGTCTAGTCATAGTCTAGTCATAGTCTAGTCATAGTCTAGTCATAGTCTAGTCATAGTCTAGTCATAGTCTAGTCATAGTCTAGTCATAGTCTAGTCATAGTCTAGTCATAGTCTAGTCATAGTCTAGTCATAGTCTAGTCATAGTCTAGTCATAGTCTAGTCATAGTCTAGTCATAGTCTAGTCATAGTCTAGTCATAGTCTAGTCATAGTCTAGTCATAGTCTAGTCATAGTCTAGTCATAGTCTAGTCATAGTCTAGTCATAGTCTAGTCATAGTCTAGTCATAGTCTAGTCATAGTCTAGTCATAGTCTAGTCATAGTCTAGTCATAGTCTAGTCATAGTCTAGTCATAGTCTAGTCATAGTCTAGTCATAGTCTAGTCATAGTCTAGTCATAGTCTAGTCATAGTCTAGTCATAGTCTAGTCATAGTCTAGTCATAGTCTAGTCATAGTCTAGTCATAGTCTAGTCATAGTCTAGTCATAGTCTAGTCATAGTCTAGTCATAGTCTAGTCATAGTCTAGTCATAGTCTAGTCATAGTCTAGTCATAGTCTAGTCATAGTCTAGTCATAGTCTAGTCATAGTCTAGTCATAGTCTAGTCATAGTCTAGTCATAGTCTAGTCATAGTCTAGTCATAGTCTAGTCATAGTCTAGTCATAGTCTAGTCATAGTCTAGTCATAGTCTAGTCATAGTCTAGTCATAGTCTAGTCATAGTCTAGTTGGTTTAGCCCTGAATGTTATATTAAGTACCAACTTAATATGTCCCTTTTTACCCCTATTAAAAATCCCTTTTGTATACTCGGCAAAAAGGAAGTCATCGCATTTTAATCGGAAGGAGGGGGCCGAAGTAAAGAGCACATACTTGTGTACATAAAAATTTTTGCCAGAAAACTTGTGCGCGCCCTTTAAATAGAGAAATATTAACGAATTTCTTATTTTTTTTTTTACACAAAAACAAATTTTCATTTGAAAAGGCCGTTAAGGCAATAAAACTATGACGGTAACCGAACAATTATTTTGAAATTTAATGAATGAAAAGCTGAAGTTTTACCCACCTTTTAATTGTATTTTGTAGATTCTCTTCTTTTCAAGGAAGAATGTCAAAATCCTTGTGACAAATGTTTGCAGATATTTTGTTTTTAAATTTGTTGAAGTGTTGTTTTAATTATTTTTTAAATAAATTTTATTTTGAAATTTTCGTTAGATTTTTCTTAAGACTGACTTTCTTTATTTTTTATTTTACTAGACTTTTTTTGCACAACTTCGATTTCTCTCCGTGATTACACAATAAATAATAAATGGAAAATATAGAAACACCAGAAAACTTTAAATTTGTAACTACAACAACAAAGACAAACACTTGCGATATTTTTTTATATTATTTTTATTTTAATTTATGACTTTTCTATTTACTTTAAATTACTTCTTTATTACTTTTGTTGCCTTTTTTGCTCTAAATTTGCCATTGATTTTTCTTTTACTTCATTTTTCACTCTTTCTCTTCACAAAATCTTAAATTCATTTTAAATTTTTGTTAAATTAATATTTTTTTTATATATTTCATGATCTGGGTATATAAAATTAACTATTTTTCAGGACGCCTTAACCTTTTAACCATTTTAATAAATACAAGATTTTGAAGCGTTTTGTGTGACTTCATCTGAACCGTCTAAAACAACAACTGTGAGCAAATAAAATATGTTTTACTATTTTTTTGAAACGGTCGTCGTTGTTCATGTGTTCCGTAGTCAGTCGGTGAGTAATTGAGTTGTTATTCTCGTTCGTTCGTTAAATTCAGTTGTTGTTTTTATTATTGTTCGTTAACGAAAATAACGTTTTTATACATTTGAGCAAGCGAGCGTTGCCAACCTTCTTAAAGTTACTACTATTTTGTTTTTATTTTTCTTTAACAGCAAAATCTCTAAAGAAGTTAGTGAGAGGATGATTTACCCTCTTTTGAGAAAAGTATTAAGCAATAACAATAAAACAAAAAGCAAAGAAGAATTAAACTTTTCATTTTGAAGTTATTAAGGTTAACATGAAGATACAGCGGTTTAGTGCTACAAAATTAATTTGTATACCCTTTCTATACCACATATAAATATTGGTCTGAGACCACCCTTAATTACATCAATTGACCCAGAATCACTGGCTTAGTCGCTATAACGGTTAGCTGTCCATGTGGTGTTTAACACTTAGGATGAAATTTTTGTGGACTGACATATAAATGTCAGACTTCGAACTAAGTCACCTTATGTTCGTGCATTAATTTTACAGCTATCGACCTATGATGGAACCAGGAATAAAGGCCGTGGGAAGGATGATAGATGGAGTAGTATTTATTGATATTCGATCTAGATTAAATAAGAGGACTTCACAAGAAACTGTGAGATTATGCACCAGACCATGTGTATTGATCCATCCCCAATTTTGTTGCTTCATTCCAGATGCATTTCCAGCTGATTGCTCCAATAAGGTACGAAATAGGTCCAAGTCACTTCATTGAGTTGGTTGTTTCTTAGCCTTATATATTTCACCATCTTCATAGGATGAATACTCCTTAGGTCGTCTAGATTCTAAAAGAAGTAAGAATCAAAGCATTTAAGGCGATTTTGAGATAATGCAATGCATATGATAAAGAATGTATCCACTTCTTTCTCATTGCACCACCTACACATATCATCATTGCCTAAGCTTACTTTTTTTAGTACCTTAGATTATTATACATATAATTCAACGACAACATTCCAATTGGAACAAGGGGTACTTCTCTCAGACAATGAGCTGCTTCCGATTATATTTTTAGACTCATTGAAAGGGACCTACGTTTTAACGCCGGCTCCGAACGGCAAATGCATTAGTTAGAGAAGTTTTACGTAGCTGAGTAATAAGGTGAACCGCCGCTTTTTCTGAAAAATGTATTTTTTTTTTCAAGTGAGTCTGGCCGAGGATTGAACTTGGGACCTCTGTTATGCTAGGCGGAGACTAACCTGCTATACCACGACGGTTGACACCTTAGATTATTATGCCCAGTGATAATACCTACATACTTACATCCCTAGTTCATGTTTATCCATATTTAGCATATTTTTCTGGGTATTAATATCTCTCGTCTGCCAAAGATTTTTCGTTTGAGCACAATGCTTTGAGTTGTTATTCCTTATATTTAGGTAAATATAGCTAAAGCCCGGAATAAACTTCATTACAAGCAGTATTAGGTTCCAGGTCCGCTCCATGTTCGATCTAAACCTTTGGATATCATAATTAGAAGCTAAAACTGATGCAGGAAGTTGTTCCACATTCATGCAGTGCGGCTAAAAAAACGAGTTTTCTCTATAGTGACTACAAAGGGATGAGCTCTTCTTGAATTGAGTGTGTTACAAAGAAAAGTTTCAGGAAAAAGATCGCTTATTTCTTTTAAGCACATACAATTATAGTAGCTATAGAACTGTGAAACATTACACATATTGAGAGTTGTCGAAGTCCACAATATAATTTTGGATAATCGCAAAGTGAAGTCGTTCGAAATAGCTATCAAAGCAACATGTTGGGTATATTGTGAACCAATGTTTGGGTATGTGAAAACTCGACTAAAAACAATATCGAAATTATGATTCTGAACGGTGTTTGGAGCTGTTCTATAGTAATAAACCAGTATTTGTGCGTCAATGTTCCTTTTTTAGGCCCTCAGCTCCACTAGGAGTCAAGAATAACATGGAACATGTCCCTATCATATTCCATTGGGATCCAATCTGCAGCAAACTTCAAAGAGAGAGATTCGCATCTTAAAAATATTCATCGACTATTAGAGGCTCTTTACGGAGCTCAACATAAATAAGTCTCCAGGGCCGAATGGCATTCCAGCACTGGTATTGTTGCAATGCTCTTCGACATTAGCTCTTCTATTAGCCAAACTTTTTGGCACATTATACCATGCCGCGAATATCCTCTTTGCTGGAAGGTTGCTAATGTTAAGCCAGTCCTCAAAAAAGGGAGGCTTATAACCTTAAATATTGCCTACTAATTGCAACTTTTGCACTCTCCAAAGTTATGGAGAACATGGTAAACTATCATCTTATTAATTCACTGGAGTCTAACAAGCTAATAAGCGACCGCCAATACGTATTTCGTAGCGGACGCTCTAAGGAACACTTGCTAGCCTTCCTATCGGCTAGTACTACACGGGTTCTAATAGATGGGATCTTATTAAACGAGTTCAAGATTAATTCAGGGGTACCAAACGGAGCCTGTTCTTTCTCCAACTCTGTTTCTTATTTTTCTGAATGACCTCCGCCAAACTTTCAACCCTATCTACTCTCTTGCATTTGACAGCAATATTTGCCTTTCATATTCATTCAATTGGAGACCCAATACTCGTTTTTCTTCTAAATCCATTTGTGGTCAACCGGCCAGTTGATCGCAATTTTATTACAACCTTAAGCATTACAATATTTTGTAAAAGATTCAAACAGTTTCACCAAGTACCAAATCTGTCAAAAAGGAGTATGGACATGGAAGGGTTAAAACGATTTTAAGTTAATTAAACACCCATTTAAAAACTGACATAAAAGTGGAAATTAATTGAAAATGTAAACAAAAGAAAAGAAAAATATAAATGGCACTAGAATGTTAATTGAAAGATCTTTATTTATATGTTTAAAATTAAACGAATCTACTTGTGACTTACCAAGACTGAATCATGAATTTGTAAATGAATACAAAGGGTTTATAAAAAAATATGAACAACGAAAATAACTGTTTTTTTATTTATACTTTTTACGTATTGCCAACCTTTTGTTAGCAAGAGAAAACTTTCAGGGTTGTATTTTTTAAAGCAGGGAAATCACTTAAACCTTAACCGTTACCATAGTAACGTTTTTTTTACTAAATTATATTAGAATTATTATTTTAGTACAAATCAAAAAAGTAAAAGCCTTTAAACATGGAAAGTGATTCATCCAAAAAGGAAACCATACAAGATATAGCCTATAAATTGGCCAAAGATCAACTGCATCACCTGCAGACGGAAAATGGACTGAAGGAGCGTACTGTCTTCATATTGGGTAGCCAGGGTGTGGGAAAAACCACTGCTATTAATACATTTTTTGATCGAGAGGAAGCTAGCAAACCTACATTGGCCTTAGAATATTCCTATGACAGGCGAACGGGGCAAATTTTGAATGTCTGGGAATTGGGATCTCTAGATAATTCTGAGAAATTGTTAAGAGTACCCTTAAAAAGTCATGGTATTTTAAATTTTGCTGCAGTTATAATGTTGGACTTATCGCAGCCACAGAGATTATGGAAGGATTTGGAGAGGGCCTATAAGGGACTGAAGGCAGAAAGTGATATTATCTTGTCCCAACAATCAGAGGAAGTAAGTGAAATGTTGTATGAAAAATCTAAGGAACGTGTTAAAAAAGATCATAAAGACTTGTCCACCTTAGAGCTAATGCCTTTTCCCATAGTTTTAGTGGGAGCTAAATATGATTTGTTTATGGGTTTTGGTAAGTTTATGGATGCACTTATTTGATATCTTAATTATTTAAAACCAAAATTTTCTAGAACCCGAGTTAAAGAAACATGTCTGCCGCTGCTTAAGATCCACGGCCCATTTGTTGGGAGGCAGTCTGTTATTTTACTCTAGTAAGCTACAAAAATTAGCCAAAACTTTGCGTGATACCATAAGACATTTAGGTTTTGGTACTCCGTCTAATCCTTTTCGAGTCCATTCAACCGATTACAATGATTCGTTGTCTATATGGTTTGGTACCGACAGTTGGGAAAGAATTTCAGACTTGGGGCCGCAAAGCTTTCAAAGCATTAAAACAAATCTTACCTTAGAAGTTAAGCAACAACAACATCAGGAAAGAGATCAAGAGGTTTTAAGTGATCCGGCTAAAGATCCTGGTTTTAGAGAGAGCATTATTGATGAAATGCGTTCACAAAAAGATGAAGAACTGGCGGGTCTGATCAAAGATGCAATTATGAGAAGTAAATTTCAAAGTGTGTCCAATTAAAAATATAAAAAAATTGTAGTTGTTTAAAGAAGAATAAATTTATGTAAATTAAAAAAAATATTTAAATTCATAAGAATAAACTAAAGGACTAAATGGTTTTTATTGATTGAAAACAAATTAAGGTAGTTTTTTTTATTTATCAGATTTAATTATTTATTACTCTATGCTTTTTTTATTGTTACATTTTTAATCGTTATTATCATTTTGGTAAGACTTTATTAAATTTTATTTATTAGCAAATATATTTTCAGTTAAGACGGGGGAATGGAGGAAAGTTGTTAGGGCAAAAAATTTGTTAGTGCAAAGTTATTTGGATACATTTTTTACTATTTTACAATTTATCAGTTAGTATGTCAAATTTATTGAAAAATGATAAAGATTTATATTTATATGCAAAAATGAAATTTAGCTTAATTTTTTATATTCTGTAAAACGAATTGAACGAAATTAAAATCGAAAACAAATTTAAATTCAAAATTATTTATTTTAATTTGTGAGGATTAACTAATACGAACGTTTGGTATTAGATTAAAACAAAATATGATTACTTTTTTTTAATCTATTAGCGAAATACCTCTCGAAAATGTGGTTAATAATTATTGAAAATATTGAATTAATTCTCACGATTTCAGTTCCTGGTAAATAATATTTAACCTAAAATATTACTTATTCATAAACGATTAATAAAATTATCAAAGGAGTATTGAATAAATTTTGTATGAAAAATTTGAATCATAAACTTGTCATAACTTTATTTCTCGCTTATGAATTAGGCGGTTACAATGCAAGTGTATCAGATAGTTTGTTTTTTTGCTTTTATTTAATCTATGTAAATTTTTTAAAACTATCATATTATATTTTATGAATAATAGTAGCTAAATATTACAACTATTTCAATTATTTATAAGTAATAAAAGCATTTTTTTGATATAAACAACAAAAGAGCTGCAGTTTTCCAGAAAAAAAGTTAAAACTTTAGACTAAAAAGGATTTAAAACACAACAAAATAAGGAAACAAGTTTTTAAAAAAGAAATTTAACAAAAAAAATAATAAACAATTTTGATATAAAATAAAATTAAAAGTGGCACTACTTAATATCTACAAAAAAGTTAAATTAAGATTAAAAATAATTCAGATAATTATCGAAAAAAGAAAACAGACTTTTAGAAAATCCAAATACTTTCTTGTATACTATCGTCCAGCTCTTCTGTGGGCAAAGCTTTTAAAGTCCTCAATGTTTCCATATAGAATGTTAGTTCAGAGGTTACCACTCCATGCTGGGGTCCTCCGTTATTATTGATATTCAATTTCAGTAATTGTTCCCTTAGTTTATCCTTGAAATTACTATGAACCAAACCATACATGGAGTGTATTTGTTGTTCAGGCAGTATGGGGGCTATAGCTTCATGTAGTTTTACCAAATGTCTTGAGATAATTCGAAAGGACTGCGATGGTATGGGCGGTCGTGCATCCCAAGCCTCCAACTGCATGGCTATGCGATCCATGACAATGGTATAGATTTTATTTTCTATCTCCTGGACATGACTGTGAAATTCCCGTTCGATGCCATCATAGCCTGTTACAGCTGACGAATCCATATTGTGGAAATGTTGTTTAATTTTGGGTAAAAGCCATAAAACCAATTGTAAAGCTCTTGATACCAAAGCCAAATTTGTGCTGGTTATAGTTTTTAAGCCAGCTACCCTTAAAGCTCCAGCTCCTATGACCAACTGACAAGAGCGTGAATTGAAATTTCTTAGCAAATCCACTACATTGCGGGACATATAGCCAGCCACTATCGGCAAACGTTGGGCACAACGGCAGTATTCACAAAGCATTTGTACCAGTAATAAAGCAGAGCCTACCAAAATGTAAGGTTTTCCCTCTACCAATAATACAGGATTCGCTTGGGAGGAGGAATTATGATGAGCTATGGTACTAACATGGCCATTTAAAGTACTTTTATGAGGCGCGTCTTCTATTAAAAACTCCTTATTTTCCGACAAACGATCGATAATCTTTTGGAACTCATTGGGTATATCCACCTGTCGCCAACGTTCAGAGTCCAACAACAACGACAACTTTCTCTTACGTTCTCCATGGAAACGATTGGCAAAACGTGAAGCTTGTACTTTCAGAGCTACTTTTAAAGGCACATTTGTTACACCGCAAATCAAATGGCAGCCGTCCGTGAAGTCTTCTACCAGTTGTGATAGTTGAGAGATTTCTTCGGCTGTGGCTACAAAATTCTCTAAACTTTGCTGAGATACCAAATTAGCACAGCGTTCATGACAGTAATGGCAGACAGCCACCAGTAATTCATTAAGCTTTTCATGCACAAAAGCCTGATCTGAATTAGTAAGAAAAGCTTCAGAATCTATAAGATTCACAGCAGCTTCTTGGCTTTCGGAATCATTGTTAAAAGAACGACCAGCCGCTGCATCTGTTGTTTGTCTCATTATATGTGTGACTGCCTGTATACGTTGCAACACCGAGAGTAAAGCCACTGTGGCTTTGGCCAGCAAGGCTATCCACTCACTAAAAGATAAGTTTTGGGCCTCTTCCCCAGCACCCGTTAAGCATATTTCCGCATCGCTTGTTGCTATAAATTCTATGACTAATTGTTTGATAATGGTACGTATCGTAACAATAGCCTCATCTTTATAGGAATCCACAAAGCTAAAATTCTTTTTCCTTAACAAACCCATAACTATGCAAACCAATTTATCTTCCTCGGCACAAACACTATCGGTTTCTTTTAAAACATCCTGTAAAGGTCTATTGAGTTCGGTGGTGGTATAACGTTCGAATTCAGTGGTTAACATTTTATCTATGAGCTTTTCCATTTCATTTAGTTGCATGGGTAAATGCTTAAAACAGTGCACACCTATTAGTTCCTGGGCCAAAATTTCCTGGGTTGTCCCTATCAAATCTAAGGCAGCCACATAGTCCTGGGTACCCAATAATAATTGCAGCATGGGTTGTGTTTTATGCACAGTTGCCATTAGGCATAGTTTATCTAGGACTTTTTCAAAATTTTGTCTTCTCTGAGCAAATTTTAAGACCTTGAAGGTGTCCACAACCACAGTTTCGTTGAGGGTATGCAAAGCAGATCTTAAGGCTTTGACCCTCTGAGCGGCTTCCTGCATTTCACTCATGATGGCATCTTGTGAGGTCATGGCATGAAAAAAGGCTGCTGACTTTTGCGAAACCTGTTGAGCTATTTTCACTTCCACAATATCCAAATAATGAGATAATTTTTCTTGTAGCAAACGACCAGTTTGCCTACGTTCTTCTCCTCCCGGATGTTGCATTAAGCCAGGAAACACCTGGGCAAAAGTGGGAGCATGTTGCAAGTTTAGAGTGTCTTTAAGAAAAATTTCGGGTATAGAATTGATATTTGCTTCGTGTGTGGGTGATGTGGGAACAGCTCCTTTGGGTAAAGTAGAATTATCTTCTATAAGAGATTCTGCCTGCTGAATACTAAGCCTTTCATGGCGTTTATAGCGTTTGCCAATTTTGCTAATGTACTTTTCAAAATCATCGGCGGTGATTTCAGGCAAACGTGGTGTAGCGGGGATATGACTGCGTTCTACAAAATCTACACCCCACTTTTTGGTAAACAAATTGCTTTGTTTGCCACGTGAGGGGTCATTTAAAACAGCCGGCAGATTTTGAGCCGCTGAAAACACAGACCATTCCGGAGGCATTTCACGCGTTTGCTGATTAACATGATATTTTGCTACGTGAGCATCGTAGTCCCTATCTGAAACACCATCCAATGGTAAGGAAGGGCAGACACCATTAAAGCCATAGCGACAAACAAACGAACCTCCTTCTCGGGTACAGTGGCGTTCACGTAAGTGCCTTAAATATAAGATTATTATGTTATAAAACAATTTCATTCCTGAGTACCTAAATAAACTTACTTTACAAATTCACTAACTGCTTTGAAATTTTCCCTAGTACAATAGTAACACGATTCCCAGCTGTTGCGTATGCCATTGCCAGTCAAAACAGTTTTGGCATTCACCTGTATCCCTCTACCACTTGACACTGACTCTCGCCTTGAAGAGTTTTCCTTCTTGAGGCTATTCGTTTCACTAACAAAAGATGATTGCCTCATTAGCGGGCTTTTGGCATCGTGTTCTGTAGCCATAACACATTCTTAAACCTTCCCGGTGATTAATTAAAAGAATTTAATCTTATTTTAATTAGGTTTCTTCGTGTACAATCTAATGGCTGGATAACAAACGATATTGACCTTATGTCAATAATTATTTTATGGTTGTTTTTGTAGTTGATTGCAATTTTATCTTGTTTTTATCACTCGCTACTTAATTTTATAGGTTTCTTCTTTTGTAAGAACTAAAATATATTTATTTGTTTAATTAAAATATTAAGAATTATTTGTTAATTTGTTTTTCCGCAAAATTTTATTTTTAATACAATCAATTTTTTGTATGAAAGAATTCCACAACAGCAAAAAAAAATTGTATTTTTTTTCTCGTATGTGTCATCTGTCAAAACATTAATGTTATGAGAAGAGTTGCCATTCGAGGTAATTGGGAAATAAATAAATTGTGCATGGCAATGCCGAAAGAAGCCGTTATGATAAAAAGGAATTTAAAATAGAATTGAGGTAAATAAAATGCAATTAAGATCTATTCGGAAAGATTTTATAAAAAATATCTTATATATTATGATATCTATATAAAACTGTTATACATTATCTTTTCTATAAAAAACAATTTTTTTTGTATTGGTCCAACACTCAGGGGATGACCCCTACGTATGCATATGCATCATGATGGAACTAGGAAAAAAGGTTGTGAGAAGGAGGATAGAGGGAGTAGTGTTTGTGGATTTTAGATTTGAACCTTTGGATATCATAATTAGAGGGAAGACTGATGCAAGAAATTTATTCCACATTCGTGCTATACGGCTAAAAAACGAGTTTTCTCTATAGTGCGTCGTGCAATCCACTGGAAAATCGACTACAAAGGGATGAGCCCTTGTTGAATTGCGTGTGCTACGAAGAAATGTACGAGTTTCTGGATCAAGATCCCTAATTTCGTTAGAGCACATGCCATTGTAGTAGCGATAGAACAGTGAAACGAAACCCACATCACGACGATACTCCAATGAGGCAATAGAATTGGCTACCCTACTGTCACCGATAAGCACCTTCGCTCTCTCTTGTACACGGTCGAGAAGCTCCAAAATAGACTTTGAAGCACCGGCCCATACATAAGAGTTGCATTTCACTTTCGGTAGGATATAAGTGGTATAGATATTAAGGAGATCAGTAGAAGTGAAGTATGTCTTACACCGCTTAAGAAAACCGAGACACTTGAATGCTTCTTTCGACACTTGAAAACGTGATTAGTCTAACGGATATCACACCGAATTTTCATTTGTTAAACTATTAAATTTTTACAACAAAATTTCTAAAACTTTTTAGCTTAAAACTATTACAAGAAAATATAAAGAAGTTATGCGGATAATTTTCTGTTCAAACAACTGTTATCACCCAAGGCTTCTAAAGAAAAAAAAATTTACTGAACTGTTATACTAAAGATCTGTTGAAAAATATATGGATTTTCTAACAGTTCTACTGAAAATCGTACAAAACTGTACAAAACGTAATTATTATGCAGAAAACAGTCGAAACAAGGAACTGTTCTGGTCGTTTTGAAAAGTCACATAAAAAAGAGTGACTAAAAGAGTACTCTAACTCGGAAACAACAAATGGAGACAATTATCCAATGAGAGAAAGCTAAGGCACACACACGTGCTCATATTTTTCATTGTTCTTTATCCACTTTAATTTGACATTTGACTGAAAAAAGTTTGGGGTGCATTGGTGTTTCTTTGGTTTTTGGTTTTTGTACAAATTACAAGTTAACAAGTAAAAGAAAATATTCTATTTTATATCAAAAAATACCTGTTTAAGAAGTTATTTGCTCATTGGAAATAATTACACATTATTTAAACTTTTTTTTTTAAATTTAATAATATTTTTTCTAAAAACTAAAATTGTAATAAATTATAAATTTTAAACAAAAACTAAAAAAAAAATCTAAATAATATATTTAAGTAGTAGCACATCACTAGATCACTTTGTATTAGCCCCAACCAACATCTGTTGAAAATTTCATGTTAAAACTGATCCAAATCGCTGTCTAAACTATTCGGATGAGATCTTCTTTTGTCCAACGAACTTTGAGGTTTTTGTTGTTTTCTGCAAGAAGACACGAGAAACAAAAAAAAGATAAGAACCAAAAAAATAAATAACAAGTAAATGAAACTGAATATAATGAAAATAATTGTTATTACTTCATCATTTTTTTAAAGTACAGTAGTTATTTGATATATGAAATTTTCGAAAGTTTTACAAAAACATTTATAATTTTATTGAATTTACATTTGAAACTACTTTTTAAAAAATGTTCGTTATTTTGTTAAAATTTTTATTTCTTTCTTTTGTATAGAAATTCGTTTATCCAGGAACTACTGTACAATATTTTACCTCTTAGTATTTTTTATCACTTCATTCGTGTATCTTGTCGTTTGTCTTCCGCTATGGTTAATGTTCTTTTTGTTGTTATTACATTGCTGTTGAACTGATGTTGTTGCTGTTTTTGTCTTATACATGGACTCATTCTGTCGCATCACCAACAACTTTTCCATATAATAATCGCTTAATGTTTCCCTTAGCGGCAATAATTTTGCAAAATTCGTTGATTTCGTTGCCCACAATGAACTAGTGCTCCAGAGATTTGCTTGTATTTTGACTAAATCAAGATTTTCCCGATCACTATCCCAATTGGGATAACCGCAATCGGAGATAATGTAATCTGGTATTTTGGTTAACATCTTGTTAACTAGAAATTTTCTGCAAAGAGAAGAACAAGTAATTAGTCCAAATGTGGGTTAAAAATTGGACAAATATGGCAGAGAGAAACACGATATGGTTGTGTTTATTTTTATTTTTAAGTAGATTAATTTAGTTAAATATAATAATTATGAATTCACTTAAAAGACTTGAAGAGTAAGTAGGTGGTTCTTAAGAACGAAGTAGGGGTTTTCTCATAAACAACTTTAAACAGGGATTTTTTGGTAATTTCTTAGCAAATGTTGTAATATATAAGATAAAAAACTAATATACTGTAATTGTTATACTAGAGATTTGTTATACAAATAACTGTTATATAGAATTGTTTTTACAACGAGTTATAGATGACCCTTTTTTAGAAAAAAAAACTGTTATACTGAGAATTTTTTTTAGTAAAAATTAGTAATCTATACAAAATATTTTATACTAAAAGTTTTCTATAGACAATTCTCTTATGAAGATTGATTTCTATAGAAAAAAACTATCATACTAAAAATGTTTGCAGAAAAAAACTGTTATACTAAAACATATTAACAAAAAATATTTGTATACTGAAATTTATAACGAACAATTAAGTATATAAGCTTAACCCTCTGCTACTGTCGTGTAGTCAAAAACTGTGTACAGAAAATTCATGTTATTCCAATAATAAAATAAAAGGGGAATTTGAGTTTTTAATTAAAAAATAACTATATATTTCAATAATATAATACACTCATAAACAATAAAATAAAATAGTTTTATTAGCTTTTCATGGAAGTAGTGTCTGGGATTCCATCATGTCATCAGAATTGTGAGCCGCAGAGGGTTAAGGCTCTCGCAAGGAAAAACTGTTTTACATATAGAGTTTTTTATTAAACTTCTATATAAAAAGGTTTCTATCTAAAACTTTGTATACTTTAGAACGAATTTAAAAACTGAATTTGAGGAAAAATCGAATCATTCAATATCGATCGAAAACTCAGACTTTAAAGCAAGTTTTGTGTAACATACCTTAGGGACTTTCAAATTTCAATATTTTGTCGAAACATTATCGTAGGCAGAGTTGCCATTTTTTATACTTTTAACCAGGGACCGTAACAGTTATAAGATAAACTACGAAACGGTCATATTTAACCATTAATGTCAATGAATTGATGTAATGGTTAAATTTAACCATTAACAAGGAATATATTTTATTTTGGTCATTGTTACCAATTTAAAAGTGAAATATTTTTTTTTGGTTAGAAATAAGCATTCGATCAACTAAAAACTTTTTTTGGTCTTTAATAACCATTATAGTAACCAAAAAAAATTTTTGGTTAAAAATAACCATTATCGAGATTTTTTTTTATTTTTTGGTTATCCTATATATAAAATTGTAACATGACTGACTGATTCATCATCGCCTAGCCCAAACGACTAAAGCTAGGAAGCTGAAATTTTGACAGCGGGCACGTTTTTCGATGTATAGATCCATTAAGAAGGGCTTTTTGAAAATTCGGTAGCAAAGGTGGTATAAAAGGAAAAACCAGTAATTCTGTATCTCCAGAAGTAAACGTGATAGGACCAAAATTAAAACTGCATTGGGATCAGCTACAAAAATTAGAAGACGCGTATTTGGTACTTTTTAAAAAATGGGCAAATAGAGGGTAAAACACCAAATTTAACCCAAAGGTTTTACGTACCCGATGTGGGCTACTTTGGACCACGGTAGAGAACACTGTGCGACCGATAGATACAAACATTGTTCTAAAAGCCTGACTCCTCTTCTACTGATGTTGCAAATTTCGTCAAAATCCGTCGAGTATTTTAGAAATTGCTGATTTGTTGTTATATAAATGATAACAAAAAAAATTTTTTGTTGGTCATAATGGTTATTTTTAACCAATAAAAGTTTTGGTTGAAATAGTGGTTATTCTTAACCAAAATATTTTTTTGGTTGATTTAATGGTTACTTATAACCAAAAAAAAAATTGTTCATTGTAATTGGTTAAGGTAACTAAAATAATATAAATGTGAAGATAACGGTTTAAAAGTACCAAATGCAGATAGAGGGCATTTTTGCGTAACCTTTTTGCTCTGAAAAAAGAAATAACAATTATTTCGGGTCTCTGCTTTTAACTTAAATTGGTATTTTATCAATATGTAGTTCTGATGTTTACAAAAAAAGTCTATACCTTTTTTTAATATTTTTTATCAAAAATTTTTTATTAAAAATTTTGTATACAACATTTTTTATCAACAATTTTCTATACAAAACTTTTTTATTAAAAAATTTTCTATACAAAATTTTTTATCAAAAATTTTCTATACAAAAATTTTTCATCAAAAATTTTCTGTACATAATTTTTGTATCAAAAATTTTCTAAAGAAATTTTTTTATCAAAATTTTTCCATGAAAATTTTTTTATCAAAAATTTTCTTTACAAAATTTTTTTATTAAAAATTTTTTTATCAAAAATTTTCACAAGAAGCTTGAAAATAGCTCTACTTAAAAGTTTAAAGGTAAATCTATAAGTAAACACCTAAATACAAATATTACTGAAAACCCTATTTCTTTTTATTTTGCTACTCGCTTGTGATTTGAAATTAAAATGCTACCAACCAAATATAGTTCACATATTTAAACGTGTTAATTTTTAATTGTAAACAAATAAAATAAATATTTTATTTTTCTATAAACCAGTTAATTTAAATTTGAAATGAATACCTAAACCATAACCTAATAAATATCTCAATGAACGCAAAAACTCTTATAAGGAAAATTTAAATTAACTCGAAATGCATTTATGACAGCACGTCTTTACATACGAGTAGTCTTAGAGGCGATAGTTATTTCACAATTTCAAATATTTAATAGTGTCGAGCAGGTGAGGTGGATTTTTAAGAGTGAGGCGAGACTTAAAGATAAGAATTTCTGTAAAAAATTGTATTTCCAAAAAAATGTTTATGGTGATAGATTTCCTTTCCTTCTCTTTCAGTTTTGAAAAAGTTTATACTTAAGTGAACTTTTAACACTCATGTGTTCATCCCTCATCCATTAAATGCATCTTAAATTGATTTATAAGCCGGTTTTTAATACATATTTAATTCTTTGTACTTTAAAGTAATTCTCCTTTTGTGTAAAAGTAATATAAATTATTCTAGTTCTAATCATTAAATTAGTTAATTAACACTTCTAAACTGGTCTTTCAAACATTTAAGGTTTTTCAATAAAAATATTTAATTTCAACATTTTTAAACACGTTGTTGTAAAATAGTTGTCAGTTATTGCAACATGTTTTTCTTTTGTTGTATACATGAGCGGAGCTAGGAAAAGTTTCATGGAATTTTCTATAAAAAAAAATTTTTTCTGTAGAAAAATTTTCTTAATGAATTTTTTTGTATAGAAAAATTTTCTTAATGAAATTTTTTCTATAGAAAAATTTTCTTAATGAAATTTTTTCTATAGAAAAATTTTCTTAATGAAATTTTTTCTATAGAAAAATTTTCTTAATGAAATTTTTTCTATAGAAAAATTTTCTTAATGAAATTTTTTCTCTAGAAAAGTTTTCTCAATGAAATTTTTTCTATAGAAAAATTTTCTTTAAGAAATTTTTTCTATAGAAAAATTTTCTTAAAGAAATTTTTTCTATAGAAAAATTTTCTTAATGAATTTTTTTCTATAGAAAAATTTTGTTAATGAAATTTTTTCTATAGAAAAATTTTCGTAATGAAATTTTTTCTATAAAAAAATTTTCTTAATGAAATTTTTTCTATAGAAAAATTTTCTTAATTAAATTTTTTCTATAGAAAAATTTTATTAATGAAATTTTTTCTATAGAAAAATTTTCTTAATTAAATTTTTCTATAGAAAAATTTTCTTAATGAAATTTTTTCTGTAGAAAAATTTTCTTAATTAAATTTTTTCTATAGAAAAATTTTTCTTAATGAAATTTTTTCTCTAGAAAAATTTTCTCAATGAAATTTTTTCTATAGAAAAATTTTCTTAATTAAATTTTTTCTATATAAAAATTTTCTTAATGAAATTTTTTCTATAGAAAAATTTTCTTAATGAAATTTTTTCTATAGAAAAATTTTCTTAATGAAATTTTTTCTATAGAAAAATTTTCTTAATGAAATTTTTTCTATAGAAAAATTTTCTTAATGAAATTTTTTCTATAGAAAAATTTTCTTAATGAAATTTTTTCTATAGAAAAATTTTCTTAATGAAATTTTTTCTATAGAAAAATTTTATTAATGAAATTTTTTCTATAGAAAAATTTTCTTAATGAAATTTTTTCTATAGAAAAATTTTCTTAATGAAATTTTTTCTATAGAAAATTTTGTTAATGAAATTTTTTCTATAGAAAATTTTGTTAATGAAATTTTTTCTATAGAAAAATTTTCTTAATGAAATTTTTTCTATAGAAAAATTTTCTTAATGAAATTTTTTCTATAGAAAAATTTTTTTAATGAAATTTTTTCTATAGAAAAATTTTCTTAATGAAAAATTTTCTTAATGAAATTTTTTCTATAGAAAAATTTTCATAATGAAATTTTTTTATAGAAAAGCTTTCTTTATGAAATTTTTTCTATAGAAAAATTTCTTCTTGAATTCTCATTTATAGAAAGTTTTTTATATTAAATGTTTTTCTATAGAAAAACGAAACATTTTTATATTCAAATTTGTTGATATAGAAGATGTTTTTCCACCAAAAAAGAAAATTTGTTTTATAAAATTTTATTTGAAATATTGTTTTTCCTCGAATTTCAACAGATTTATATTACCAGGCCACTGCTTTTGCACATTCTTGTTGTGACGCTCAATTATGTTAAATATAGTTTGAAAATAACAAAAAAAGAACTTAAGCCGCCTTTTAAATCCAATCACCTTTTCGGATTCTCTTTTAATATAAGCACCAGCCGTACGTACCCCTGACTATTTGAAAATTTCACAAGAAATTTTCCAAGAAAAAAGAAACCTCAAGAATCGACACAACAAAAACTTTCACTTGTAATTCAATAAATGTTTTCTTGTTAATTATGTTATAAATAATTTCTTAACGAAAATTAACATACTTTTTTTAATAAAAAATTTAATTAAAATTATTTTAGACTTAACCGAAATCGAGTTCTGATTTTATTTTAGAGCATTTCTTTTGTAACAAAATCTTTTTTCAATCAAACAAAATTTTTTCTAAAAATTATTTCTTTTGTTTTTAATTATCTTAACGTTTTAAATTGTATCCAAACACACTCGACTGATTGGTTGGTTGGTTCTTTTTAGAAAGCCCGAATGCAACTGATTCTTCTTGTTGTTTATTGACTGTTTGCAAGACCCATCCGTCCGTCCGTTCCTACATTCATCCATCTATCCCGTCCGTCCCGTTCCCACTTCTGTCTTTCTGTGCTTTTAGTTTTTTGTTATTTCTACACCTAAACATGTTTTTCTGCCGTTTATTTTGTTTCTCCACTCTTTTGATTTTACAATTTTTATTTGAAATTCGCTTCTCATGTTCGTTTGAATTTTGAAAATTTCAATTCTCAATTTTGTTTTTAACTGTTGGGTTTTGGTTAATATCTTCTCCATAAATATCTTGAATGGTATCTTTTTCTCATTTTCAACTAAAAATTTAGTTTTCTACCTTTTTTTGCTTGATATTAAAATTTAAAGAATGTATTCGTTACCAGTTCATTATTCATTCAAAGAAGATCTATTTTAAGTTTTGAGAAATTTACATAAAAAATTCCGGATTAAAAATGTGTCATGATTTGACATTTTAAGCAAAAGCTGGTTTTATTAACGTCATTGCTAAAATTTCGCTACTGTTAAAACTTGTGATGAAATTATCGGAAAATTTTCTTAATAAAATTTTTTTCTATAGAGAAATTTTCTTAATAAAAATTTTTTTATTAAAAATTTTGTTTATAGAAAAATTTTTGAATAAAAATTTTTTTCTATATACTAATTTTTTTAATAAAAATTTTTTCTATAGAAAAATTTTCGTAATGAGATGTTTTCTGTAGAAAAAATTTTTTAATGAAATTTTTTCTATAGAAAAAAATTTTTAATAAAATTGTAAATTATAATTATAAAAAAAAATTAATAAAATTTTTTAATGAATTTTTTTCTATCGAATAAAATATTTAATGAATTTTTCTCTATAAAAACAATTTTTATGATGTTTTTCATACAATTTTTACAATTTTCTAATGAAATTTTTTCCATAGAAAAAAATTTTAATGAATTTTTTTTTATAAAAAAATTTGCTAATTAAATTTTTTCTATGGAAAAAAATTGTTAATAAATTTTTTATATAGAAAAAATTTTTTAATGAAATTGTTCCTATAGAAAAAATTTTTAATAATTTTTTTCTATAGAAAAAATTTTTTAATGAAATTTTTTCTATAGAAAAATTTTTGATTTAATTTTTTCTATAGAAAAAATTGTTTAATAACATTTTTTTTATAGAAAAATTTTTTAATGAAATTTTTTCTATAGAAAAATTTTTTATTGAAGTTTTTTCTACAGAAAAAAATTTTTTATTGAAATTTTTTCTATATAAAAAATTTTTTAATGAATTTTTTCTATAGAAAAATTTTTTTCTATAAAAAAATGTTTAATGAAATTTTTTCTAAAAAAAAAAAAAATTTTGTTTATAGAAAAATTTTTGAATAAAAATTATTTTCTATATACTAATTTTTTTAATAAAAATTTTTTCTATAGAAAAATTTTCGTAATGAGATGTTTTCTGTAGAAAAAATTTTTTAATGAAATTTTTTCTATAGAAAAAAATTTTTAATAAAATTATAAATTATAATTATAAAAAAAAATTAATAAAATTTTTTAATGAAATTTTTTCTATCGAATAAAATATTTAATGAATTTTTTTATAAAAACAATTTTTATGATGTTTTTCATACAATTTTTACAATTTTCCAATGAATTTTTTTCCATAGAAAAAATTTTTAATGAAATTTTTTCTATAAAAAAATTTGCTAATAAAATTTTTTCTATGGAAAAAAATTGTTAATGAATTTTTTCTATAGAAAAATTTTTTAATTAAATTTTTCTATAGAAAAAATTGTTTAATAAAATTTTTTTTATAGAAACATTTTTTAATGAAATTTTTTCTATAGAAAAAATTGTTTAATGAAAATTTTTCTATAGAAAAATTTTTTATTGAAGTTTTTTCTATAGAAAAAAATTTTTTATTGAAATTTTTTCTATATAAAAAATTTTTTAATGAATTTTTTCTATAGAAAAATTTTTTTCTATAAAAAAATGTTTAATGAACTTTTTTCTATAGAAAAAAATTTTAATGATTTTTTTTCTATAGAAAAAAATTTTAATGAATTTATTTCTATAGAAAAAATTTTAATGAATTTTTTTCTATAGAAAAAATTTTAATGAATTTTTTTTCTATAGAAAAAATTTTAATGAATTTTTTTTCTATAGAAAAAATTTTAATGAATTTTTTTCTATAGAAAAAAATTTTAATGAATTTTTTTCTATAGAAAAAAATTTTAATGAATTTTTTTCTATAGAAAAAATTTTTGATGAAATTTTTTCTAAAAAAAAAAAAAATTTAAAGATTTTTTTCAATAGAAAAATTTTTAAATGAAATTTTCTTCTAAAGAAAAAATTTTTTAATTTTTTTTTTCTATAGAAAAATTTTTTAATGAATGAAATTTTATCTATAGAAAAATTTTTTAATGAATTTTTTTTATAGAGAAAAAATTTTTAATGAATTTTTTTCTAGAGAAAATTTTTAAATGAAATTTTTTCTATAGAAAAATTTTCTTAATGAAATTTTTCAATAGAAAAATCTTCTTAATGAAATTTTTTCTATAGAAAAATTTTCTTAATGGAAAAATTTTCTTAATGTAAATTTTTCTATAGAAAAATTTTCTTAATAAAAATTTTTTTAATAAAAATTTTTCTATAGAAAAATTTTCTTAATAAAATTTTTTCTTTAGAAAAATTTTCTGAATGAAATTTCTAGATTTTGAATTCATTCTTTCAAATCTTTCTTTAAATACTCAAAAGATGCGTAAGCGAATTTCCTCTTTTTTGCTTTCTTTATTACATTTTGGCCCCAATTTTTAAATTTAGCTTGTTTTGGCTTAAAATCGCAGCATGTGGCGGAATTGTCAAGCGGTTACAAAAATAAAACACATCGGAGCAAAACTACTGAAGTATAAGAAGAAGTGTGGCTGCATATGGATGCAATGCGTTGATGGATGAGTTGATAGATGAATGGATGATTTGTTTTTATTCAAAACTTTTTTTTTAGATATTGTTGTTTTTTTATGTATGAGAAAGCAATAAAATGCTATTTATGTACAACATAAATAGATAATAAGATATAATGTAATTTTGAGGTGTTTTTTGAAATAATGATCCATATGTTAAAGTTATGTAATGTTAAACAAAATTTTTGGATATTTTTAAATATGAGAGTAATAAAATTTTAAAAATAAATTATGTTAAAAAAAAAATTGAATTCTTAAAACAAAACTATTTTTTTCCAAATTTCAGTTTAATAAAAATTTTAATATTTGAGTTAATTCCTTTTGTCTAATAAAACTTTTATTTCTAAAATTAAAATTTTCAAGTACCTCAACATTATTTTTCCTTTGAATGTTAATATACTTCAATCTGGTCACTTTATTTATTAAATATGGGTGCTACCATCTCTTACATAGGTTTGTGTCTTTGATAATGATGTCGTAGTGATGCCATATGAAAATAAGTGGCAATATCCCATTGTCTAGACTAAAATTTGCAGTTTGAAATATAAAGTTGAAGGTCAAAATTATGGATTATGGAATCATGAGGATTTTAATATGCATAAACGCTAAATAGTCCATAAATTTTTGAATAAAAAAATCAATCCATAAATTTTCAAATTTAAAAAATCATTCTTTATTTTTCAAAAAATCTTCTATAAATACTTTCGCCTAAAATGTTACAGTTTTGAAACTCTTCATAGAATTATGAAAATTTTTATATTTTCCAAATTTTAAAAATTTATCAATGTATACTTAAATTTCTGAAATTTTTTTATATATAGAATTTTTAAATATTTTCTTTAAATGCTATAAAAATGAGATTTTTTTTAATACTAAATTACGATTTTTTTTTTTTTTTTTTGAAAATCTGTTGTTCTAAAAATCTACTTTAAAATGAAATTTCAAAAATTATTTTTTACAGTAAAAATTCTTGAATAAGTTACAAATTATAACCCCCTAATTCATAAATGAAAAATATAGCTATGATAAGCTTACAATTTAAATTTTTCATACAAAATTTCTACCATAAGACTTTGATAATTTTGTAATTCGTTTATGAATTAGGGGGTAAATTTAAAAAATAGTTTCAATTTCTAAAATCATTCCAATGATTTAAAAAATAATTTTATATTTTTCCAAAAAATCTTATTTTTTTATAAAAATCGAAATTCTAAAACCTTTTTAAATATGTACAAGAACTAGAATATTTTTAAAGTTTTTAATGTATAAACAGATTTTTTATTTTTTTATATGGAGAAATTTCAAATATTTTCTTTTAACGCCTGGGGCCAAATTACGGCATTCGATATCGATCGAAATCTTAGATATTTTCAAAACATTGGTATAGCATACTTTAAGGATAATCAAAATTATTTAAAAGATGCACAGTTTACTATATTTTTTGAAGTTATTTGCCAAAAGATGAACAATAGTAAAAGAGTTTTAATTGAACTATATATTTTTAGAAAACGAATCAAAATGTATACCAAATTTCAATAAACTTTTTGCATCGAAGTAACTTTGAACATCCCTAAAGTATACTTCACAATATTCGCTTAAAAGTCTGAGTTTTCGATCGATATGGAATTTGGCCCCTGAATTTTGCAAATTGGTTCATACATGCTCAGTAATGTTCGTCCATTCGTATCTTGACAATAATTTTATAAAAAGGGAACATTTTAAAAATTTACTTACCTAAATGGCCAATATTTGAAACCTGTTAAGGTCAAATGCCGAACTTATTTTAGAATTCCTTGCACTTCGATCTTGTGAGTGTATTCTCCGATTTCGTTGACCAGGGGCCAAATTACCGTATTCGATATCGATCGAAAACTCAGACTTTTAAGCTTATATTGTGAAGTATACTTTAGGGATATTCAAAGTTACTTCGACGCAAAAAGTTTATTAAAATTTGGTATCCATTTTGATTCGTTGTTAAAAACATATAGTTCAATTAAAACACTTTTACTATTGGTCATCTTTTGGCAAATAAATACATAAAAATAAAGTAAAGTGAGCTTCTTTTAAATAATTTTGACTATCCTTAAAGTATGCTATATAAATGTTTTGAAAATATCTAAGATTTCGATTGATATCGAATGCTGTACTTTGGTCCCAGCTTTGAAAGATTTTCCTCTACTTGGTCTTTTCATAAGGGGACCGTTTTATTCCAATTTTAGCTTTTTCATAGTAACTGTTTTTTCAAATAGTGGAAAAAACAATACCACGAGGAGGTTGGTATCCATAGTTGAGATGAAGGATAACCAAGATAAGTCTGGGCTTTCCAAATTAAGACCAATCAGAACCGTTGCTTGGTATCTAACATTCACTAGATCACCTAATAACAATTTAATTTATAAAAATTATCTTTTAATATACAAATTTAAAAAAATCAAAAACAAAAATCTTTAAAGTTCCTTTACAAAATTTTGTACATACTTACAACTTTGTATTAAACCACTTAAAATTTCTCTCTGATCTTTAATTTCCTTGAAATCATAACCATACACTAGTTATTACCGACCGCTACCAAGGTTGGCCAATTTACTCATTTATCCATGTAAACCGTTAATTTAAGACAAGTCTTTACAAATGACTAAAATCGCTGTCTCTTTAAGTCAGTTTCGTTTTCATTTATTTCATATTCGAGGAAAACTATTAATTATATGTAACATATACACACAACTACAATTTACTTACCTCTAGCCACTATGAAATCTAACTGGACCTACTCTACGGGTACTTAACATGATCATATAATTTGGTTAAGTGACTGACAAAGTGATCAAATGAATCATTCTTTAATCATAGTGATGATTGTGGTTAATCAAATGTAACTCCACTTATACACATTCAAACACATTTAAGCGGTACCCAACAGCAAGTAAAGACCATAATGCACTTGTTTCGTTTGTACAACTTTCAATTAAATATTTTTGTTGTTGTTTAATGTTTTTAAGTTATAAACAATTGCCCTAAGAGGTTTTTTGTAGTATTTTAGCTCAAGTCAACGCCCAATTGTTGCTTATTATTCTGAGTTTTGTATTAAAGAATGAATTTCAGTTTTCTTTTTTTTTTTTGTTAAGTACTATTTCTTATGGTTTTTGTTGTTATTGAAATTTTTATTTAAACATTTTTTATTGTTGTAGTTTTTATTGTTATTTAGTATCTTTTTTTACCTACTGACCTCAATCAACAATCAGTGCATACTTGTTGAATTTGATCAAGTAGAAGAATGGCTGGATGATCATATGAATGAGCAATGTGTGAGTGTGTGCTTAAAAAATGTTGCATGAAAGAAAAATGCCCACGTCTTTATGCCACAAGTGCCGCATGAGCTCTATTTATTAGCTGTTACTACTGCTGTTGGTGCTATTGCTGTTGCCTTAGTTTTATGTTGGTATTTTAAATACAAATTGTTGATAAAAAAAATAAATGACTGAAGCAACGAATGACTGCAACAATGACTGGATATTCCTGTTCTTGATCGGTATTCAAATTTCTAAAAGGATAAAAACAGCAATCAGGCTGATTACCCACTTCTTTTGCTACCACAAACTTGTTGTGCTATTTTCCATAGATTTCTTCTTCTGTTACTTTTTTCATTTCATGAATGTTGTAATTATTTTTTAATATGTAAATTCTAGTATTTTAACCTACTTACAGGTGGCTTATACTTGCTTCATAAATCACTATTTATAAATATTTGTGTTTTTTTTTTCAATTGATTTGTTTAATATTTATTTAAATAATTCCCAACTTTTGCCTCTTGTGTGCTTAGAATTTTTAATTATTTTCTTTTTTTACCCCAAGAAAAAAGAAAACAAATATTATTTAAACGGTTTTTATTTGGCATATTTGGTGTATTAAACATTAGTTTTTTTTAAGGCCAAATAGGCCAAACTTATTTTGTATTGAACGTCAACGAGTCATACAATTGTCTTTAATTTAATGTAAAGAAGAAAAAACTAAACAACGGATGTCTCACTTTTTCCATTTCTATATAAAGGAGGCCATTTCCGTTAAGAACTTTTAACTCTGAGACGAACAACTAAAGAAGTTTGTTGCTTAAGTCTTTAGTTTATTTGCAAAATATAACTAAAGTTTGTAGCTTAAGTCTTTTGTTTTGCAGTCCTGGGCAATGACATGTGTGCAAAGTAATAAAATTGTGCCAAAATTATATTTAGGCAGGTGATATTAAGTCTTTTGTATGAATACTTTTTTAAATTTACGCAGTTTTTTAAATATTAAATGCCAACAGCTGTCAAATAATTTATCAATATTTAATAGGAGATTTTAAATGAAATTTCGATTAACGCAATAGTCTGAGGGGTTTTTCTGGAATTTCTATATATTTTCTAAAAATGTTAACTAATCCAAAATCAATTTTCTAATACTTTTAAGAAAATATTTGAAATTTGAGTATTTTAATTAATAGCAAATTTTAAATTTTTTGGTTTTAGTTTTTGTATGCAGCCTCTGTCGAGTTCGAAAATCGAAGATAATTTTCAAACTTCTACTACTATTTATAAGAGAATTTTTTAAATTCATGTACTTATAGAATAATTTTTTAAAATAGAGTATTTATGGTATAATTTTAGAATTTAGAGTTTATAGAAAATTTTTTAAAATTAAATTATACTCCAGTTTAAAGGAGAATTTTTAAAATTCCAGTTCAACAGAAGAATTTTAAAATTATGTTTTAATAGGAGAATTTTATAAATTTGATCAATTGTAGTAGAATTTTTGAAATAAGAGTTTTGTGGGCAAATTTTGATATTTGTGAATTTTTCAAATTTCATTTGAGGGATATTGGATACCAAGCTACGGTTCTGATAGGATTTATCTTGGTAAGCTCTGACTTATCTTGGTTATCCTTCATCTCAACTGTGGAAACTGACCTCCTTCTGGTATCGCCCGGGGAACTAAGTAAATACTCTTTAATATAGTGAGCTAACATGTGCAGAGAGTTCTCCTATAAAAACTATAAAAGTATAGGTTAGGACGTCGGGCTAGTAACCCACTTCTGGAAAAAAGTCTATGAAAAAGGTACAATTTGAATAAAAACGGCCCCGACGTCCGATACCTCGATGGAAAAATTAAGAAATGGAAAATATTTATGTTGATATTTGTTGGACACAATAATTCGTATTTATTCTGTCCCTCAAATAAGATATAATGTGTGGTTTTCGCTCTGTCTAGAATGAGGGATAATCCTACTAAAGAAGATAATCTAACCAACCATCGAAACGCGTCAGGAAAGTTTTCTCCACCAACATTTTTCTGGTTTAATCAAAAAACTATTTATTACAATAACAAATAATTGTAATAAATTAGGATCTTAGTGCAATACACTACAGTTAAACTTGAAAATATTTCAAGCTTTGCCTAAGAAATTATACGCACAAGATCAAAGCGCAGTTAATTCTAAAATGTGATCGGCCTTTGACCATAATAGGTTGTAAATATAGACCATTTAAGTAAGTAAATAAGAAAATTTCTAATTCGATTTGAGTTTGATAGGAACATTTTTAAAAGTCGAGACATATAGGATAATTTTTATAATTAAAGTTTTATTGTATATTTTCAAAATTGGAGTTTTATAGAAAATTTGTTTAAATCAAATTTTTATAGAAGATTTTTTTAGAGACTTTCATGAAGAATTTTCGAAATTCGAAGAGAAATTTTTCAAGTTTTGGTATTTATAACAAAATTTTAGATATTTGGGTATTTATAGGAAAATTCAAAATTTAAGTAAGAATTTATTATATTAACGTTTTAATAAAGAACTTTCATATTTAAGAACTTCTCAAAATTGATTTTTATAGGAAAATATTTAACTAAATTTGAATTTTTTTTAGGAAAAGTCTTAAAAGTTGAGTTATAATTTAATTGAGCTATTTTTAATGTTGAAGTATAATGGATTTTTTTAATGAAGTTTTATAGAAGAATTTCAAGAAGAATTTAGAAATTCGATGAGAAATTTGCAAGATTTTTTTTTTCAAATTATAGCACAATTTGTAAAGTTTTGTCTTTTATAACAAAATTTTAGATATTTATTATACGAAAATTCAAAATTTTAAGGAGAATTTATAAAATTCCAGTTTTATAGAAAAACTTTTAAATTCGAGAATTTTTTGAATTCGTGTTTTATAGGAGAATTTTCAAAATATGAGCTTAATTGCAACATTTTTAATTTGAAATTAGTTTTATAGGAAAATTTTTACAAGTTGAGCTTAATATAACAATTTGTTAAATTCGAATTTAAATTTATTCTTTTTATATGAGAATCTTTTTAAATTTGAATAGAAGAAGTTTTAGGAAAATTTTAAGACATTTTTTTGGAATTTAAGTATTTTTAAGAAAATTTTAGAAGTTTGGGTGTTTATTAATTCATTTATTTATAGAAGAATTTTTTAGTTTAAGCATTTGTAGAATTTAAGTGTTTTAGTGGCAATATTTTACTTAAAAATTTAGAGTATACGATGTCTTGAAATCGAGATAATTATAATAAAGATTTTTTGAAGTCATCGATATTGAGGCCTGTTATGAAAATCACTTTTATGTGAAATTGGTATATTGAAAAGGCTCCAAATTCCATAATTATTAATTTTTTTAACCCCTTTATTAATTAGTAGTTAGGTATTCTTTTTCTTAAATCTATCGGATTATAAAAATATAAAATTGGTTTGATCTTTAGGAAGAATGAAAATGATTTTTAGAACTAACAGTATCTATGATCATTTTTAACACAATAAAAAGAACTAAATTTTCTATAACCCATTATATGTTTCAAAAACACAATAAAAAATGATTTAGAGTTCATAATTTTCAAACTAACAAAAAGTTTTTTCTTTCATAGAAATCACGATAACGTCATTTAAAATGATTTACTAGATCACTTTTCTTCTATAAACTTTTATTGAAAACATTTTCCTTTAAACAATAACAAACCAGCTATAAAAAGGCGGCCTTTTCTTTCGTCTATTTTAACGCTACAATTAAAGTGGAAAATAACGTAAAATATTTGTTTAACATTCGTAAAACGAGTCTAGCCAGACAGACAGACAAACATTACAACAGTTAAAGGAATTTACCCAACAACATTAAAAGAAAAAAATCAAATTTCCTGGTAATCCAAAATTAAATCGCCCAAAAGGCACCTTCCTTAATATGTATGTATGTGTTGCGTTTCGACAAACATGCTTAAGCTGGTTAATCCCTACGCACAATGTATTGCACTAGCCATTCGAGGCGATTAAGTGAATTTGGAAATTTTTGGGTAAAATGCCTGTTTGCATGAATAACTTAGAAAAAAGGCCTTTTTTAGAAAAAATATTGTAATTTTTCTAAATGAAAAATGGGAAAATTGAAAATGAATTCACACGTCCCTTTTCAAATGTGAAACAATAACAACAAGAGTTACTAATAAAAATCTGTTTATTTTTATATGGTTATTTTGTTGTAGCTGCCAGAGTTGTTGTAACACTCTATTGATACTCTAATGTTTGATCTTTTCTCTGGTTGAAGTCTTAAAGTATTTTATTTTACCTGTTTATTTAGTTAGTGCTAAGAGAGCAATTCGCCTTGTTTTAATGGTTGAATGAGTAAATTCGCTTCAGTGTGTTTGGCTTGAAGTGAGAATGTCAATTTAAGACAAGGTACTTTTCGGGAATGGAAAGTACTTAAAGCTTATAGAAATATCTAAGAAAAAAACTGTTTCACTTTTCTGAAAAAAAATCTCGCAGTTCAATTGTTTTACAGATAATTTTGGAAACTTAAAATTCTTTAGATTTTCCTATATAAAACTAGCCAAATTTTATTCAGATAACTGGAGCCATTGTCTATTAAACCAACTGTAGACAATTTTTTTCAATGTTTCTACCGAAAACCCATCAACAACATCTTCATAGAAAACTTTTTCCATCCACAAATTTTTTATTGAAACTTTTCGTATTAACAACTTTTCTACAAAAACCTCTTCATATCGACAACATTAAGAACTTTTCTATAGAAAACTCATCCCATCTACGACTTTTCTATAGAAAACTCATCCCATCGACGACTCTTCTATAGAAAACTCATCCCATCGACGACTTTTCTATAGAAAACTCATCCCATCGACGACTTTTCTATAGAAAACTCATCCCATCGACGACTTTTCTATAGAAAGCTCATCCCATCGACGACTTTTCTATAGAAAACTCATCCCATCGACGACTTTTCTATAGAAAACTCATCCCATCGACGACTTTTCTATAGAAAACTCATCCCATCGACGACTTTTCTATAGAAAACTCATCCCATCGACGACTTTTCTATAGAAAACTCATCCCATCGACGACTTTTCTATAGAAAACTTATCCCTTCGACGACTTTTCTATAGAAAACTCATCCCATCGACGACTTTTCTATAGAAAACTCATCCCATCGACGACTTTTCTATAGAAAACTCATCCCATCGACGACTTTTCTATAGAAAACTCATCCCATCGACGACTTTTCTATAGAAAACTCATCCCATCGACGACTTTTCTATAGAAAACTCATCCCATCGACGACTTTTCTATAGAAAACTCATCCCATCGACGACTTTTCTATAGAAAACTCATCCCATCGACGACTTTTCTATAGAAAACTCATCCCATCGACGACTTTTCTATAGAAAACTCATCCCATCGACGACTTTTCTGTAGAAAACTTATCCCATCGATGACTTTTCTATAAAAATAACTCATCCCATCGACGACTTTTCTATAAAAAAAAAACTCATCCCATCATCAACTTTTCTATAGAAAACTCCATCTTCAACTTTTTGTAGAAAACTCTTACCATTTTCAACTATTTTTATAGAAAACTCTTCCCATCATCAACTTTTCTATAGAAAACATATCTCATTATCAACTTTCCATAGGAAACTCTTCCTAATGATAACTTTTCTTAAGAAAAATCTATCAATCGTCAAATATCATAAACATTTTCGAAGAAAAATATTCTCATTTTTCATTTTCAATAGAAAATTCTAAAATTGTATAAATTTTTGTTCTCAGTACTTTTGAAAAGTACTTAAACAGTACCTTTTGAAGTCTTATCTCTGTAAGATTAACACAAGACACTATGATCGCCTTCATTAACATAAGAAGCCGCACACCTTTAGTCGTTATTTACCTGTTGCCACAGATGCACGTATTTTTGTCGAAAGAGCGTAAAAACTCACAAGAAACTGAACAAAATTAAGGTACAATTTTAATAAAACAGCCGGTTGTGGAAAAAAAAAACCTCAAGACAGTGAAAAATAAGAAAAGAAAAAAAACCAAGACATTCCTTAACCAGTTAACAGAAGAAAAAACTTCAATAAATTTATATATATGTAAATAATGCAGGTTTAAAAGAGAGATTTAAAGGTGTGAGTGAGTGTGTGTGTGTGCTTGAAAGAGTGTTAATGTATGTGTGTTAAAGAGTACGTGTTTGTGTGTTTGAAAATAAATGTTGTGCTTAATATTTTCTTACTGTATCTTTTAAACTTAAAGTTGTAGATTGTTGGTATTTTACGTTGCTGCTGTCGATGGTTTTGTTGTTTCTTGGTCTTTTTGGCATTTTGTTGTTAAGAAATTGTTGTTGTTTTTTTGTTGTCTTTCTATATCTGTAAACTTGTTTTTACCACTTTATTAAACCACACGGCGAGTGCTTTGCCAGGCCAGTGTAGTTTTAAAGATTTTTATTAAAGCAAGTTTTAGTGAGTGTTTGGCCTTCGTGGGGTACGGTACAGTAAACGGATAAGAAATTGTATACTATAGCTAAAAAGTACTTAGCTTCTGGCTGAAAGTACTAAAATTAAGACAAAAGAAGAGAGTGTGTGAATATAGAGAAATTAAGAAATAAAATTGTGAGTGAAAAAAAAGAAATTAAAATGTATAACAGTTTTTTAAAAGGATTAAAAGAAAAAGAATTAAAAATTATAAGAAAAATAACTGGATCTAAATAAAACTGCAGAAAAAGTCTATTGGATAATTAACAAATTGGAAATATAAAAAATAGATTAATTACTAGATTAATTAAATTTTATTAAAACTTTTCAAAAGTGCTTAATAAAGGAAGCAAATTACTTGAATTGTGTCATATGTCTTTGATTAAATGTGTTTAAATAAAATTATAATTTTTCTCTTAAACTAATAAAAAAGAAAATTAAATTTTTTTGAAAAAAAGAAAATTTTCTATACAGAAACCAAAAAAATATTTATAAGCCTCAAAATGCAACTCCATTTTGCAAAAATCTTTAAAAAAAAAAAGCCACAAATAGACAGACAACAGCAATAACATAAATAGCAACAACAAAACCAAATGCATTTATTGTAATGTAAATTCAACAAGTGTTACTTGGAATTTCTGTTTATCTTTTCTTTACTTCTTGGTTTTTTCTCTGGTTTTTGTTTTTAATACAAATGTTCAGGTATATAAAAAGAACAAATAGAAAACCATATAATAGAAGAAAATTGAAAAATAAAAACTCACATTGCAACAAAACTTTAAGAAACACATTAAGAGGAATAGAAAAATTTAAGAAAAAACGTTATAAAGTTAGAAAAAAATGCATAACAACAGCAACAAAACCCAACTCCACTTTAAAATAAACTTTTAACAAGACTTTAAAAAAAAAGTTTCTAAAAAAATTTACACACAAAAATACAAAAAAATATATTCACAAAATTTTATAAAAAAAAACAAGAGTTAAAAGAACAAGTTTCTTGCTTAAGTCTTTCGTTTAGTCACACTAGGAAAATCGTTATCTCGCTTTTAATGAATGACTTCAAAAATAATATAAAAATCATTAAATTTTAGATATTATCATTTGAAATTCCGAAGACTTGAGTTTGTTTCTTAAAAAACTTTAGTTATAAATTAGCATAATTTGATTAGTTGTTTTTTTTGTTTTCTTTTAAAAAATCTTCAATTTTTTTTGACATCACTTTTCTTAGATATTTCTAACAAAAGGGAGTGGCTGCCAGTGGTTTCTTATACAAAAATTTCTGACATAAATTTAAAGCTCGGTCAACACAATTCAAGTAATTTTAATAAAATAATATTCAAATAAGATCTTCATATAAAATTTTAGCATTTTAACGTATTAAAACAACAAAATTTGCCATAAAGGATACACAAGGATATTAAACGCTCAAGCAAACGTTTATGAAACATTTAATGGAATATTATTTTTAAGAACAAAAACCAAAATACCTTCAAGGTAGGTGTAAAGTAATTACAAAATGAGAACTCAATTTCAAAAACTTATTACAAGAAAAACTAAAATATGTTTCTATACAAAACTCCACGGAAAAATTAATACTAGGATATTAGCAAAACTTTTTATGGAAACTACTAAATTTCGCAATATCAGCTTTTTTAAAGAAAACTTCCTCTCGGTTAACTTTTTTACACAAAACTTCACCGTCTCCTAACTTTTATGTAGATATCTTGTGCTTCCATTAACTTTTCTATAGAAAACTTGTTCTTCCATCAACCATTTTTGTCAACTTTTCTATAGAAAACTTGTCTTTTTGTCAACTTTTCTATAGAAAACTTGTCTTTTTGTCAACTTTTCTATAGAAAGCGTGTCTTTTTGTCAACTTTTCTATAGAAAACTTGTCTTTTTGTCAACTTTTCTATAGAAAACTTGTCTTTTTGTCAACTTTTCTATAGAAAACTTGTCTTTTTGTCAACTTTTCTATAGAAAACTTGTCTTTTTGTAAACTTTTCTATAGAAAACTTGTCTTTTTGTCAACTTTTCTATAGAAAACTTGTCTTTTTGTCAACTTTTCTATAGAAAACTTGTCTTTTTGACAACTTTTCTATAGAAAACTTGTCTTTTTGTCAACTTTTCTATAGAAAACTTGTCTTTTTGTCAACTTTTCTATAGAAAACTTGTCTTTTTGTCAACTTTTCTATAGAAAGCTTGTCTTTTTGTCAACTTTTCTATAGAAAACTTGTCTTTTTGTCAACATTTCTATAGAAAACTTGTCTTTTTGTCAACTTTTCTATAGAAAACTTGTCTTTTTGTCAACTTTTCTATAGAAAACTTGTCTTTTTGTAAACTTTTCTATAGAAAACTTGTCTTTTTGTAAACTTTTCTATAGAAAACTTGTCTTTTTGTCAACTTTTCTATAGAAAACTTGTCTTTTTGTCAACTTTTCTATAGAAAACTTGTCTTTTTGACAACTTTTCTATAGAAAACTTGTCTTTTTGTCAACTTTTCTATAGAAAACTTGTCTTTTTGTCAACTTTTCTATAGAAAACTTGTCTTTTTGTCAACTTTTCTATAAAAAACTTGTCTTTTTATCAACTTTTCTATAGAAAACTTGTCTTTTTGACAACTTTTCTATAGAAAACTTGTCTTTTTGTCAACTTTTCTATAGAAAACTTGTCTTTTTGTCAACTTTTCTATAGAAAACTTGTCTTTTTGTCAACTTTTCTATAGAAAACTTGTCTTTTTGTCAACTTTTCTATAGAAAACTTGTCTTTTTGTCAACTTTTCTATAGAAAACTTGTCTTTTTGTCAACTTTTCTATAGAAAAATTGTCCTTCAATTTTTGTATTCAGAAAAATTGTTCTTCTGACAACTTTTCATGTCCTTTCGTCAACATTTTATATAATTTTTTCAATAATCATGCCCTTCTGCTAATTTTTTGTAAAAACTCTTCCCACTTTCTAACACTCTTAAGAAGCTTTTCTTTGTAAATTTTTGAAGATTTAAGAAGATAACTTTTTACTTCATTAGTTATTATATAAGTTGATTGTTTAGCCCTGTTTTTTTGAATTTTGTAATTTATCATTTTATAATCTTAATTTTGAGAATTGTAGAAAGTTGATTTTGTTATGAAAAAATTGGATTTTTTTCCAGAATTTTTTTTCACTTAAGATTTAATACCGTAACAATTAAATTTAATACGTTAAAGATGAAAGTTAACATAATTTCTAAAAATATTTAAGAAAATATTTCAAAATTTTTTGCAAACGATTAGGGGCGGTATAGACGAATGTGAAGAGCACAGTGGCAGGAAAGTAAAAAAATGTATTTATAGTTTTTCTAAAATAATAGAAATTGCTTATATTCTAGATTTTTGGTTTAATTATTTCCCGCTTTCTCTATATATCTGTTTATATCTCTCTAAATAGGCAACCGATTTTAATGATTTCTTCAACAAAAATATCTAAGGGAACTTGTTCTTTTGATCAACAGAACAAATAGATAAATCCATTTCACATCAAGGTCAAGTTTTTTGACAGACTCTTTTCACAAACAAATTTCATTTTATATTGTAAAATTTTGTGTATACTTATTAATTTTCTTTTGGTATAATAAGGAGTCCTTTAAAGTATTTTGAAACTTGTATAAAGTAAATTACCATAAAATCTTATAATCATTGATTTCTCTTTTGTGTATTAACTTTATAGATTGTATCATAATTTTAGTATCCTCTTTAAATTTAAAATTTTTATTTAAGCTTCCATTTAAAATTATACGTCTATATAAGCTCTAAAATTACTGGGTGCAATTTACTGGGTTTTTTTTCTTATCAAGTGAAATCATCTTTAATCAATTGTATTCAATCACTTTTGTTTATAAACATTTCAATATTTTCATTTTTGCTAAGGAAATAATTACATATGAAAGACAATTTATAATAATGCATCTTTTGTAATTTTAAGCTATTGTTCTAGTAGACACTTCAAGTGGAATTTCTATTTTTACAAGTCTCGTTTCAAGTTTGAAAAAATTATGCACAAAACGAATTGATCACAGCAAAGTTATTAAGTGAAATCGATTACAAATCATTTCATGCATACCTTTATCAAGCTCACAATAGGTACTTTATTTTGACACCCCTATAATTTGAAACTTTATTTTGAATTTCATCTCGATATATTCATGTTACTAAAATAATTTCAAAACAAAAGAGAAAAGAAGATACAAAATTAATTAATTTTGATAATTTATTTTTGAAGTCAAATGACTCACAAAAAAGGTTGAGTGAGGTTTTTAGCTAGAATTTATAAATTGTTTAAATTTTATTTCAAATAAAAGAGAGAAATTATTATTCATAAATTATTTATAATTTTAAAAAAAAAATTTACACATGATTTCACAATTTTTGTTGGGTTGATGTGCTAAAGATGACGTTTTGTTAAGGTCATGAAAAAAATTGTGATTAGAAAAATATTAGCTAATATTTTTGCAGTTAGCTAAAGTTATTTTCAGTTAAAGGTTTTTTTTTAATTTTATAATATTTTCATTATGATATAATTTTGTTTGTCATGCAACTGATGACATTTTATTTTTAAAGTTGTCAATGAAATTTCAATATTTTTAATTTTAAAAAACATAAATATTCAGTTATTTTTATATGAATATGTATTCAAAAATCTTGCAAAATTCAATTTACAATTTATTACAAAATGTTTCAAATAAGACGGCTATATTTTTTTTATATAATCCGTATGAATATTTTATAGACAAATTATCTGTATAAAATGAATGCAATTATCATTTTTGTACAAAAAATTTAGCACACTTTCGGGTTTTCTATAAAAAACTTGTCCTACTGTCCAGTTCTCTATAGAAAACTTGTCCTACTGTCCAGTTTTCTATGAAAAACTTGTCCCACTGTCCAGTGTTCTATAGAAAACTTGTCCCACTGTCCAGTTTTCTATAGAAAACTTGTCCCACTGTCAAGTTTTCTATAGAAAACTTGTCCCACTGTAGCTTTTTTTTTGTGCCACTGTCAAGTTGTCTATAGGAAACTTGTCCTACTGTCCAGTTTTCTATGAAAAACTTGTCCCACTGTCCAGTTTTCTATAGAAAACTTGTCCCACTGTCAACTATTCTATAGAAAACTTGTCCCACTGTCAACTATTCTATAAAAAACTTGTCCCACTGTCAACTTTTCTATAGAAAACTTGTCCCACTGTCTTATTTTCTATAGAAAACTTGTCCCACTGTCAACTTTTCTATGGAAAACTTGTCCCACTGTCAACTTTTCTATAGAAAACTTGTCCCACTGTCTTATTTTCTATAGAAAACTTTTCTATAGAAAAGTTGACAACTGAAGAAGTTTAATGTAAAAGTAGTTTGCATTTATTAGTGTTGTTGTCTCTGCTAAGTTTTCTCACTTATCCAAGACTACATCCATATAATTGGCCAGAACAAAAGTACTTGCGCTTAATGCTCATATCTCTGTAATTTATGAACCGATTTAAATAAGTTCTTCGGCAAAAATAATCTAGAGAAATTGTTCTATCGTTTGGTTTAACATTAAGAGTCAAAATTTTACAATGGCCCTAAATTATTCGTCACAATCCAGAATATTTAATTTATTTATTGAGTTTACAGATTTTTTTACTTAATGAATTAATATAAGCAATTTTGTTCGTAATATTGTTTATACAAAATTCTTAAAACTGAATTAATTAAAATCTTTTAAACAAAGAATTTCTGCTTTTTTTTGAAATGTGGTTAATGATTAATAAATTTTGTACTTTGAATTCTTTTGAGTCTAGGTCATATATCCGTCATAGTTTATTGAATTTTTTTTGCAAAATTTGTTATAGTTTCTTTTCAAAGATTTATTTTGAAGAGATAAAAGACTAAATTTTAAAATAATTATTATTTTATTATTAATGAAAAAAACTAGTTTTGTTGTTAAGAAAAAAAAACATACTGGTTTTTTTTTTTAAATCATACTCCCTTTCTGGGAACGAAAGACAGCAAATATCAAAAAGTCTTTATGGGTTTTGATTAAAATAATATACCAGTTTTATTAAAGCTTTCGATTTTTATGACTTTGTTCAAAAATACAAAAAAAAAACTCAATAATAGTTAATAATCGAAATAATTTAACAAAGATTTCAGAGAAAAAATGTCAGCACAAGTGTGTTTCTTTCTGACTGGAATTTTTAGTTAAACTTTAATGGCAGCTGTAAGAGTTGGGCTTGTAGCGTTTTTCAATGATCAAGAGTTTGAGCTTAAAGCAGATTTCAACAGCTAACAAAAGACTTTTAAAGCATGATCATATTTTAAACAAAACAAAAAAGTGGTATATTGACGAATCTTTAGCTAAAACCAGTTGATCAAGTTAAATGAATAAATAACAAAACCCAACAGCAGAGCAGACTCTTAGTCATTTTTGAAATAAAATAAGTATAAGTTTTGAATATTAATATTAAGTCAAATGTTTTAATTTAAATAAAAATGTTTAAAAATAAAAAAAAAATTTACTTTCATAACTTCAAAATGTCAATATTTCCTAAAACCTAAATTTCACATTTAAAATGTTTTTTATATTATCATTACAACAGCCTCCTTTCCTAATTACCTTGTAACACCTTTTTTAATTTGCGGGAAATCAAAACGATTATTTCATTTTTCAAATTTCGTTTTCTTTAACCTTTTTTTCTCTTTCCTCATCAGAAAAAGGTGTAAAAAGTTCACATAATATTAAATTATGATTATTATATTAACCCAATTTAAGTTTGAAGTTGTTTTTTTTATAACTCTATGGACATTCATTTTTTTAACATTTTTTTTATAAAATTTTCAAAACAATACTGAGATGTTGATCTCGTGTGACCTTCATAAATGTTTCAACTTTTGATTTTTTGTTAAGGGGAAAAAATAATTTAATTTAAACTACAGATGGTTTATAACACATTGAGGCAATTTTATTAATACCCAGATAAAAACCTATAATTTCCTTTTAATTTGTTAAAGATTAATACAAAAAAGAGACAACAACAATAATTATAATATTTTTAAAGGCTTATCCAGACTTAAAATCTTCAAATCCAATGAAAAAATTGTATGAAAATTAGGTCAAAGTGGAATTTAGACACAATCAAAACGAATGCTGAAGACTCTACAATCAACATGAGATTGATTTTGTAGACAATAAATTTAATATAGTTAGACCCTATACTAAATGATCATGATCACTTTTAATACTTTGTTTAATAAAATAGATTTTCAATAATTCTAAAAATAGACAGCTCTTGCTGTATCACCGAAGATCTTGATTTTTGTATCAAAAATTTTTCTATAGAAAATTTTTTTATCAAACATTTTTCTATAGAAAATTTTTTTATTAAAAATTTGTTATCAAAAATTTTTCTATAGAAAATTTTTTTATCAAAAAATTTTCTATATTTTTTTCAAAAATTTTTCTATAAAAATTTTTTTTATCAAAATTTTTTCTATAGAAATTTTTTTATCAAAAATTTTTTTGATCAAAAACACTTCTATAGAAAATTGTTTTGTTAAAAATATTTCAAAAGAAAATTTTATATCAAAAACTTTTCTATAGTGAATTTTTTTATCAAAAATTTTTCTATAGAAAATTTTTTTATCAAAAATTTTTCTTTAGAAAATTTTTTTATCTAAAATTTTTCTACAAAAAATTTTTCAAAGAAAAATTTGATATTTTTTCAATGTGTAGGTCTAACGTTTTAAAAAATTTTAAAAATATGTTTATCAAACATTTTTTTGATCAAAAACTCTTCAACAGAAATTTTTTTTATCAAAATGTTTTCTACAGAATTTTTTATCGAAAATGTTTCTATAGAAAATCAAAAATTTGTCTATAGAAAGTTTTTTACCAAAATTTTTCTGCAAAAAATTTCTTTATCTAAAATTTTTCTGCAAAAATTTTTTTATCAAAATATTTTTCAAAGAAAAATTTTTGATAAAGAAATTTATTAAAATTTTTTTTATAGAAAATTTTTTTGGTCGAAAATATCTATAAAATATAAAAATCTAAAATTTTTTAATATTTGAATTAATTTCTGTTTTTAAAAATATTCCCAATATTAACATAAATATTCCCTATGTTTACAAAAATAATAGTGTCGTGGCAACAATGTTCGATATAATATTTCTTTGTTCTTTCGAACCATGTATGTATTTTATTGCTATAAATTGAATTTTATTTAAATCGAAATACAAATTATGAACCTCTGTTAGTTGGATGTTGACTTAGATGAGTCTCTAATAAGCAGAGACACAAATACTTAATAACAATATTGAGGATTTTGATGATTTTGATGATTTTTCTTTAATATCTCAGTTATTTGAAAACCTTTTTTATGATTTCTTCAATGAATTTTATGTATAAAAAAAGTGTTCTATAAAAACTTTTGAATAGTTTTTTTATTTATTCAGTTTTTATTTGAACAGTTTTTTGATTTATTTTTATATTTGTAACTCAATGTTTGGTTTTAACTCAAATACATACATATTTATATTGGACAAAATCTTCTTTATTTTTGCTAACTTAGAAAACAATTTAAGATTATTTTAGTCAGTTTTCGTTTTAAGTTGGAAAAGTTTTTGATTTAAAGTAAATTTAAAAATGTCTTTCAAAATATTGATGTTGACTTAGATGTGTCTCTGCTAAGCAGAGACACTTATACTTATTAACAGTATTGGGGATTATGAAGACTTTTCTTAAATATCTCAGTTATTTAAAAACCGATTTTAATGATTTCTTCAATGAATTTTATGTAGAGAAATTGTTCTATAAAACGTTTAATATAGTTTTTTAAATTATCCAAAGTCTTGAATTTTCTAAGTTATAATTTATATTTTGGTTTCAACTCATATATATTTTGGACAATTTAGATTGTTTTAGACAATTTTCGCTTAAATCTATAGTATACAAATTTTTAAGTTGAAGTCAATTAAAAAAAAACCTTTCAAAATATAGTTGGCTTTTTTGAAAATCTATTGAAAAATCTTAAACTCGCTTTATAAATTCCGGAGATATGCTCATAAATACTAGAATTAGGAGTTTAAGTATTTCCTATACTAAAATTCAAAATATTTATAAATTCCATATAATTAGTGTTTACAAAAACCAATATTTAGTATTTGCTGAAAACTTTGTTTTTGTCTCCCTCCCACATCTCGCCAAAGATAATGAATGGGTATCGAAAAATACCAAAAAATTTAAAAAGAAACAAACCAAAATGAAACTACAATCAAGCTGAAACCAGTTTCAATATAACAAAAAAAAATTAACAAAAATTTAGCAAAAAATCATAAAAAACCAACAATAAAACAAGAAAAATGTTTGGCATTTTTGTTTAAAAAAATATACATACGTATATTTTTCAATTGTAATCAGAAAAGCCAACATAAGAAAAATTACTAAAAAAAATATAACCAGGGAAACTTTTTTTCACGTAAATTTATTGAATAAGAAGAGAGTGTAATCAAAACTTAGTCTTATAATAAATGCACTTGAGCATAATGAAGTTAACGAAGAAACCAAAAGACAGACAAATTGACCAAAAAAAAACCTAATGTGATCACATAAAAAGCCAACTTTAGATTGAAGACAAACCTGGTCTTAACAAAACACATACATACACACACATAAGTATTTATATGCCTAAGAAAATACAGGTACTCATGAAGTGCTAAAGTGAAAGTTCATATGAAAGTGTTTGTTCATTTATTGACAGAGAAAATACAAATATTTCTTATAATACAAAGACAAAAAAAGCACTAACACATACAAACAAAGAAATGTTTCGTTTTAAAACTTAAGACTGAAAACGTTTGAGTTGCTCTTCATCTTGATTATCTTTTCAAAATTTTTTTGTTGTTTCGTTCATATAAAATAACATCAAGACAAATTGTCAATTGTTGGAGGTAATACGAGTAGTAGAGTAGAGTAGTTGATATATTTGTTTACCATTTGTATAAATGTTAAGATACATATTAATACTCGTACATTTGTAAGGTGGATTTTTTGTGTTTGTTTTTTTTTTTTTTTTTGTCTATAAAAGGTGCGTCTTTTAATTCCCACGTTTATGGAAGACAACAATTAAATGTAAACAGTGTTGGCTTTAAGAGACCATCATAATTTGTAGCTTTGGAAATCATAATGCATTAGAGTTTTATACGCAATAATTATTAGCTGATGAAACTTTGACATTTCGAATGAGATTTCTAAGATGTAAGACTTTAATTTACATCATAAAATTTATAGAAAATCATATTTTCTTTAAAGAAAATCGGTTTGAGATACATGTTCTTTAAGAAAATCAATTTGTGACAAATTTTCTTTAACGATTATCAGTTTGAGACAAATTTTCTTAAAAGAAAATCAGCTTGGGACAAATTTTGTTAAAAGAAAATTAATTTTTCTTTAAAGAAAATCAGTTTTGGAGAATTAGAGTTTGGAACAAATTTTTTCTTAAGAAAATCAGTTTGGGACAAATTTGTTTAAAAGAAAATAAGTAAGGGATAAATATTTATAAAATAAAATTAATTTGGGACAAATTTTCTTTAAAGAAAATTAGTTTGGGATAAATTTTCTTTAAGGAAATTTAGTTTGGGACAAATTTTCCTTATATAAAATTAGTTTGTGACAAATGTTGATGCTCAAATTTTTATTACAAAATTTTAGATAGAAATATTCGATGAAGAAATTTTTAATGTTAAAATTTTTTATTGAAAATTTTTGCTGTTTAAATTTTTTATAGAACATTTTCGATATATAATTTTTTTTAGAAAATTTTCGATGTTATAGAAAATTTTTGATATTAAAATTTTTTATAGAAAATTTTTGATATTAAAATTTTTAATAGAAAATTTTTAGTATTAAAATTTTTTATAGAAAATTTTTGATATTAAAATTTTTTATAGAATATTTATGATATTAAAATTTTTTAAAGGAAATTTTTGATATTAATATTTTAAATAGAAAATTTTTGGTATTAAAATTTTCCATAGAAAATTTTTGATATAAAATTTTTGATAGAAAATTTATGATATTAAAATTTTTTAAAGAAAATTTTTGATATTAAAATTTTTGATAGAAAATTTTTGATATTAAAATCTTTTATAGAACATTTTTGATATTAATGAAAATCAGTTTGGACAAATGTTCTTAAAAGAAATTTAGCTTGGGACAAATGTAGATGTTAAAATTTTTAATACAAAATTTTTTATAGAAATATTCGATGAAGAAGTTTTTGATGTAAAATTTTTTTATTAAAAATTTTTGCTGTTTAAATTTTTTATAGAAAATTTTCGATCCTTAAATTTTTTGTAAAAAATTTTCGATGCTATAGAAAATTTTTGATATTAAAATTTTTTATAGACAATTTTTGATATCAAAATTTTTTATAGAAAATTTTTGATATTAAAATTTTTTATAGAAAATGTTTGATATTCAAATTTTTTATAGAAAATTGTTGATATTAAAATCTTTTATATAAAATCTTGAAAGGTAAAATTTTATATAGCAATTTTTTTATGTTAAAAACTTTTATAGAAAATTTTTGATATTAACATTTTTTATGGTAAATTTTTGATATTACAATTTTTTATAGAAAATTTTTGATATTAAAGAAAATCAGTTTGAACTAATTTTCTTAAAAGAAATTCAGTTTGGGACAAATGTTGATGTTCAAATTTTTAATAGAAAATTTTTGATAGAAATATTCGATGAAGAAATTTTTAATGTTAAATTTTTTTATTGAAAATTTTTGCTGTTTCAATTTTTTATAGAAAATTTTTGATCTTTAAAGTTTTTCTAGAAAATTTTTGATATTAAAATTTTTTTTACAAAATTTTTGATATTAAAGTTTTTTAGAATTTGTTTTTTTTTTTTTTGTTTAAAGAAAATCGTTTTAGGACAAATTTTCTTTAAAGAAAATCGTTATGGGACAAATTTCTTAAAGGATAATAAGTTTGCGACAAATTTTCTTTAAACAATATCATTTTTGGACAAATTTTCTTTGAAGGAAATCAATTCGGGGCAATTGTCTTTAAAGAAAATCAGTTTCGGACTATTTTTTTAAATAAAATCATTGTGGAATAAATTTTCTTTAAAGAAAATAAGTTTGAGACAAATTTTATTTCTAAAAAAGAAAATCTGTTTGGGACAAATTTCGATTCGTATATGAGAATATTAAAAAGAAAACATGAAAACCTTAAGCACAACTTTTTAAATTTTATTCGAATTTGATATTCGTTTGATCAAACCATTGTTTAAGTAATTTGATAACTATAAATAAAAATATTTAAAAAGTTCTCATAAAAAACTAAGTAAAATTTACACATGTAAATATGTTAATAGTTATTTCCAGTTATAGCCATAAGTGTTTTATCAAGACATCTCCAACAAATGTGAAATAAAATAAATTCTATTGTTTAACAGTTGTTTAGCCTTCGCGTTTGACTTAGATTTAAAACTGAAAAAAATTAAGTTCCTTAAACAATTGAAATAAAGTTGTAAGCTTGCACACAATAAATTTACAAGTTTTTGTTGTTTTTTTTTTTTGTAAAAAATAAAATATTTTCCAAATCACCTTGAAATGTCTTGTATATTTTTCGTAATATTTTCAAAAATTTATTAATTCATCAATATTTTTTTATCTTTCTCTTTGCAGTTATTTTACAATTGTTGAAAATTGTAAATCCAAAAACATATAATCGAAATAAAAGTTTTCAAATTTTGTTGTGATCATGGGAGGCTTGACGGCGGCCAGTTTAAAATGGCTGTCCGCTTTCTTGTGTATAGTTTTATTAGTGATCGCCGGTAAAGTAAAAGCTGTTGATGATGCTTTTTCATGTCCAAATGGTAAGTGCTTTTTTTTCTTTTTATTTATGTTATTTTTATTATTTTTAGAAAATTATAAAATACACAGAAATTGTAAATTAATTTTTTACCAATACTTTTGTAATATAAAAGATATACTGTAAAACATTTATATTATTTATTATAAATTGTTCAAAATCTGAAAAGTGTGCAAATTTGTGCAGCTGCTGCTTAGCAGTACTTTCATAAATGCACCCCACATAACATACATTAATACATACATACAGATAATTTCTATAAATTTTTATTACACAGTGGCTTACATTTTTTCGATTAAAGAAAGAGAAGGAGTAACATCAGTCAAATCTTAATGGAAAGTTAAATCTCAAAAACTTTTAAATATATACAAAATTAGTTTGGGACAAATTTTCTAAAATGAAAATTAGTTTGGGACAAATTTTCTATACAGAAAATTAGTTTGGGACAAATTTTCTATATAGAAAATTGCTTTGGGACAAATTTTCTATATAGAAAATTAATTTGGGACAAATTTTCTATATAGAAAATTAATTTGGGACAAATTTTCTATATAGAAAATTAATTTGGGACAAATTTTCTATATAGAAAATTAATTTGGGACAAATTTTCTATATAGAAAATTAATTTGGGACAAATTTTCTATATAGAAAATTAATTTGGGACAAATTTTCTATATAGAAAATTAATTTGGGACAAATTTTCTATAGAGAAAATTGGTTTGGGACATCAGTCAAATCTAAATGGAAAGTTAAATCTCAAAAACTTTTAAATATATACAAAATTAGTTTGGGACAAATTTTCTAAAAAGAAAATTAGTTTGGGACAAATTTTCTATACAGAAAATTAGTTTGGGACAAATTTTCTATATAGAAAATTAGTTTGGGACAAATTTTCTATATAGAAAATTGGTTTGGGTCAAATTTTCTTTACAGAAAATTGGTTTGGGACAAATTTTCTGTAGAGAAAATTGGTTTGGGACAAATTTTCTACATAGAAAATTAGTTTGGGACAAATTTTCTACATAGAAAATTAGTTTGGGACAAATTTTCTATAAGAAAATTAGTTTGGGACAAATTTTCTATAAGAAAATTAGTTTGGGACAAATTTTCTATATAGAAAATTAGTTTGGGACAAATTTTCTATATAGAAAATTAGTTTGGGACAAATTTTCTATATAGAAAATTAGTTTGGGACAAATTTTGTATACAGAAAATTAGTTTGGGACAAATTTTCTATACAGAAAATTAGTTTGGGATAAATTTTCTATATAGAAAATTAGTTTGGGACAAATTTTCTATACAGAAAATTAGTTTGGGACAAATTTTCTATATAGAAAATTGCTTTGGGACAAATTTTCTATATAGAAAATTAATTTGGGACAAATTTTCTATATAGAAAATTAATTTGGGACAAATTTTCTATATAGAAAATTGCTTTGGACAAATTTTCTATATAGAAAATTAGTTTGGATCAAATTTTCTATATAGAAAATTAGTTTTTGACAAATTTTCTATATAGAAAATTAGTTTGGGACAAATTTTCTATGCAGGAAATTAGTTTGGGACAAATTTTCTATATAGAAAATTAGTTTGGGACAAATTTTCTATACAGAAAATTAGTTTGGGACAAATTTTCTATATAGAAAATTGCTTTGGGACAAATTTTCTATATAGAAAATTCATTTGGGACAAATTTTCTATATAGAAAATTAATTTGGGATAAATTTTCTATATAGAAAATTAATTTGGGACAAATTTTTTATATAGAAAATTGATTTGTTACAAATTTTCTATAGAGAAAACTGATTATATAACAAATTTTCTGTATAGAAAATTAGTTTGGGACAAATTTTCTGTATAGAAAATTAGTTTGGGACAAATTTTCTATATAGAAAATTAGTTTGGGACAAATTTTCTATATAGAAAATTAGTTTGGGACAAATTGTCTGTATAGAAATTTAGTTTGGGACGAATCTTATATATAGAAAATTGGTTTGGTACAAATTTTCTATATAGAAAACTGGTTTGGGAAAAATTTTCTATTGGTCGATGTCGATTCTCTATCGAACGGCCTTGAAATCTCATTTTGCCCAAAAAGTGAATAATATCAGGTTTTCTATTAAGCCGATGATATATTGCTAAGAAAAGCTTTTTCTTATGATTTGTACTCTAATGAAAAATTAGGTTTGTTATGAATTAAAACTGATTATATAACTTTATATTAATTACCTATGAGAAATTATAAATAAAATTAGTTTTTAATTTTTTTAAATATCTTTTTATACGCCAATTTAGCTCTCACCAGTCCTTACATAATTAATTCATGTTATCTCTAGGAAAAAAATTCAAAGCTCAGTTAATTATAATGAGTCTGCGAATAATGAATTTTTGTCTGTCGGTTTGTATGTTTAAATGCAAAAAGTAACTGAAAATATTATATTACAAATCAATCAAACATTTACTCTTACTTACCGTGATTATATAAAAAATATTCAAATAGACAAAAAAAAATCATTAAAAAGAAATAAATATAAAAATAAAATTGAAAAAAGTAAGCCGTAATGCAGGTGTGTTGATTGAAAAATTTATGATTGAGATATAATTTTTGATCATTGAAAAATATTTATCTACAATCTCTAAATTTGTTTGCAAAACCCAAGGGGATCAAGTCTATATGATGTTAAGCTTAAAACTTTTTACTTCAAAAAACATATAAACTGGAGCTATTTATAATTTATTACATTTCTTTCATTCTATTTATTTGATTTCTACTTTTTTCGAAATTCTATAGGAGTTAAGTTTGAAACTAAACCAACTAGATTGTTTTTTCATTTGTTCATTTGTTAACGGTTATTTCTGTTTTCAATTTAATGCTAACCACTTGCAACATTTTGTTGTTGTTGCTACTGATAAAGTTGCTGCTGCTGCTACGACTCATATTTGTTAGTCGTACAAATTAATTTTTCTTAATATTTGTTGTTGGCGTATCAATGTAAATATACATTTCTACTTACATGTGTAAACTAAGTAAATAATCAGGTATAAGAGTAAATAAATACAGATTGTCTAGATGTTTGTATAGTGTGTAAAATATTTTTTTTTATTAAATTCATAAGAAGTTGTTTGCTACTCGTATAACTCTAGATTTCTGTAGAAGTGTATAAATAAATGGAAAAAAATAAATAAAACATGCAATGAAACTACTCTTAATAAATACCTACAATCTTGTATTTTAAATTTTTTTTAATCATTTTTTATTATTGTATGTATTGTAGTTGTTTCTGTGTTACTTTTAATGGTTAAAACTAGTTGAATATTTTTTTATTTCTATTTTTTATAGTTTTTTTCTATAATTTTTCTTTTTTAATAATGTATGAATATTTATACAATTAGTTAAGATTTTTAGTGGTTTAGTAGTAAATTTTCTTGACAGATAACAGAGTTTCTGTGTTTTTAATTAAGAAACCGGGTATTCAAGATTCATAAGTTATAACAGAACTTATTCATACTAATTCAAACAATTGAAAGCTTAAAAGTAAATAGATTTTGACAGTTTAATGAATTTGTTATTAATTAGATGCAATTTGGGATACCCATAATTTTTAATAATTCAAAATTTGGAAATTTGGTTTGTCTTTTTCGTACATATTTTTTCCGAAATTATAAAATTATTGCCAAAATATGCTCCATCAATCAAAAGACTTAAACGGCGAAATTGTTAAGTGTTTTGTATCTTAACAGATTGGACAAATTATGTTGCTTAAAATAAAAAGAGTTTTAGGTCTGTTTCTTTACTTTTTGGGTGAGTTCGGACAAATGAGAGAGATTAAGAGTTACTCTCTCAAACAACAAAACTTAGAACGGAAATACAAAACAGGAAAATTTTATTCCATAATTGATTTAACTCAAAGACTCAAACCAAAACTGAGTATAGAAACGCAAATGGGTAAGTTTTGGGTAACTTCAGACTGATTAGTGTAGTTTCGTAATCGTACGGGAACTCAACTTTTATTTTTAAAATTTAATTTATTAAATTTTAGAAGTTATTGAGTCGTAAACTTTGCCAATATTTCACAAAAATACCTGAGACGTCCTACTTTGGAATTCTATAGAATCTAAACGATATAAGATATGGAGCTTTTTTTACACCATATAATCTCCGGATTTTATGGTGTAAAAAAAGGAGAATATATATTTTGAGTATAAACGAAATCGAAGAGATTCAAACAGGGCTGCCAGAAATTTTTTGTGAAAAATCGACATATTTTTCCAAAAAAATCGGCATTATCGGCAGTAAATTTTCAGAAATCGGCAAAAAAAAATCGGAATTGTCAAAAATATATTACAAATATAGGCAAATATTAAAAAAATATTCATTGAAAATGTTTCTATAGCACAAACTTTTATTGAAAATTTCTACCAAAATTTTGTGTTAAAAATTCTTCTATACAAAAATCTTATATTGAAAATTTTCTATGCTAAAAATGTTTATGGAAAATTTTTCTATACAAAAAATTTTAGATAAAAAATTTTTCTACACAAAAATTTTTATAAATATGTATATAAAAAATTTTTCTATACAAAAAGTATGGAATACAAAAAAATTTTGTGTTGAAAGTTTTCTATGCAAAAAATTTTTTTGGAAAATTTTTCTATTCAAAAAATTATATATGAAAAATTCTTCTTTACAAAAATTATATAGGAAAATTCTGAAAATGGAATGGAAAATTTTACTACAGAAAAAAATTAAATATAAAGTTTTTCTATAGAAAAAAATTTATATATTGAAAAAAAATTTTTATTATAAAGTTTTGAAACAATTTTAAATGGAAAATTTTTTCATTGAAAAAAATTTATATTGAAAATGTTTCTGTAGAAAAATTTTTATAATAGCACAATTTTTTATTAAAAAATGTTTTTTCGTTCCCAAATTTTTACTCTGTAAATTTCAATGTATCGGATTTATTGAAAACTTATATTGACTTTTAATCTCTGGTTTGTTACATATGTTAAAAAAAAACTTTTAGAACTGTAAAGCTGGGTTGGTTTTCGAAAATATCTTAAAAATCCATATTTTTCTAGCCAAAATCTACATATCGGCACTTTACTATTTTTCGCCAAAATCTGGCAATCCTGGATTCAAATTATAAATCTCTATTTTTGGAATGAAAATTTTTAAAATCATTGCTTTATCTGTTCTTTAGAAGAAATAACTTTTAACCGCATAATTCTGGTACTAACTGATAAGTGATTACCGATGCTTGGCTACTAACAACATTTTATGGAAAAATGAGCAATTACTTTTATTCACAAACCAAAAATAAAGCTATGACTAGCTTATATTGATAATTTTATAATTCGTTTATAAATTAGGGGGTCAGATTTTCAGAACGTATGGAAATATGGACTATTTATTTTGTATGTTGTTGTCATTACTCTTATATTTAAGGTAAAATTAACAAAATATACAAAATTTCTATTAGATTAAATTTTTTAATAAAGCAGGGAGGGGCCTTAAAAACGAATTTCGAAAATTTCAAAAATATTTTACTAATAAATATTACTCACTTTGCTCAATTAATTATTAAAGTGAACAACATTTTTTTCCAAAATCTTAAATAAATATTGAATTAAATCATAAGTGCTAAAAAAGAGAAACCCTAAATAAAAATTTTAATAAACCAAAAGAATTTTTTACTTACACTAATACACACACACAAACAAACAAACGCCAGCAGCAAAAGCTTAAGAATTACGTGAGTGTTTTAAACAGGTTCGTTGCTTAAGTCTTTTGATTTGTCTTACATATTTATTTGCTGGATTTTCATTATGAAGTAGTTTTTTGTTGTTTTTTTTTCGCGGCTGCTTGCATTAAATTCCGTTCTTTATGAAGTGATTTTTTTTTCTTTCTTATTAATTTTGTTGTTGGTTAAATACATATAAGAGTACATAATTTAATGTTATTTTTATAGACTTAAATATGAGTTTCGTTTCTTTTTTTGTTTCTTCTTAACGAGGAAAAAAGTGTGGTTGTATTTTTTTTTTAGCAGAAAATAGGTTAGTTCAATAAAATAACTAGGTTTTTATTTATTTTACTTTTTCTTCAATTTTTTTGCAAGCAAAGTAAATAGAATTAAATAAGAAAGAAATAAATTTTTAAAAGTAAAGAATTCAACAGGATAAACAGGTTTGTTGAGATATAAAGAATATGAAGATTTATATGTATATACCAATAAAAAAATGAAAATTCTTACAACAAACAGTTATTTATTTTTTTTGTTTTTTGTACATATAAAAAGATTTATCAATAATTCTTATTGTAGGTTAAATATCATTTGAATTGTTATAAGAAAATGAAATTGGAAAAAATCTAAATCATTAACTCAAGACAACACCACCTCTACACATTCTAACATTCTTATTTGTTTAGTCAGCCATGCAATTTTTTGCTTGTTTTTGTATGTATGTTTATTTTATTTAGTTTTATAGAAAAGATGAAATTAACTGTTTTAAACTATTAGCTTCAGTTGAGGCAATTTTGTGGCTTTTAAATTTTGAGTAGAAGAAAAAATAAAAAGACATATTTAAAGCTATTAAAAATGATTAGAAATCAAAAAATTTTTAAATGTAATAACAACTTTTGTTACTCTCCCCCAATTTCTTATAAACCCTTTAGTTCAGTGAACTTTTTTTTGGAAACCAAAATTTTAGTTGAAATTTCACACGCATTTCATTCAACCGTAAATAAGAAAAAAAGACAAAAAAACAAACTAAACCTAAAAAAATAAACACAAAACCCAAAACAAACTCAAATAAAACTATCACCAAAAAAATGGTTATATGAATGTAAAATGGAAAAAATTACAAAAAAAATAAAAATTAAACCATAACTAATTCCAAGAGCTTTCAAAGCAAAATTAAAATTCCGCAAAGACACCATTTAACTTCAACAAACCGCCATTAATATAAAAAAATGTCTTTAGCTCTAAGTATTTGTATCACCAAGACAATTTACCCCACCCTCATTTGTAAACCAATTCCTCTGTAAATAAATTGTATATAACACACTTATTTATTAACTGTCAGACACAGAAAATTACTTGTATTTATACAGATAACCCACAAATTTTACAAACAATTATTTCTTTTCATTTTTTTTTCTACAACATGTTAATATTGTTCTATTAACAAGTGGGTAACTTGTTGTTGATCTTCAACTTAATAGCCAGTCTTTAGGCCACAACCAGTCTTTGTTGCTTTTATACCTCCATTTCATTCTTATTCCTAACCAAAGACTCAGTTATTCATTCTAAATCATGCTTTAAGTATTTGGCACTTGTTATTTGTAAGCAATTTAGAATTTGAACACAAAAATACGTTAACATAAATAAAATCCAAAAATAACTGTTAATTTCTAAACACTCATACACATGCAAAGAAATACTTTACATGTGTATCAATAGCCTGATTGATGACACTCATAATTTTTGTGGATTTTTCTTTTTTTTTAAAAAATGATTAATTTGTTTTTAAATTTAACATAACCGTTCTAAGTATTAAAATATATTCGTTAACAAAAAGTATTTCCAATTATAATAAAGCAAAGCTATTTAATTTGAAGGTCTTTTAGCTTACAGCCAAATTATTGAGAGAAAATTTGTAAAAATCTTAGAACTGTTAACGCAAGATTTTAATTGGTTAGCCGAAATTTTAATTTTTTAAAAAATTTTTGAAATTTTTTTTAATTAATTTTAAAAAGTGAAAAATAACATGTTTTTAAAGAATAAAATCAAATTGATTTTTGGTGTTTTATTATAAGTTTATGTGTATGACTGAAGCAATTATTTAAAAAATTCCATAATTCTACAGTATTTCCTCTATAATCTACCTTTATTGCTATGAAGGAAATATCTTTTTTAGGTTTTTAATGATTAATGACTTCACTTTGCATTTTTGTTGTTTAAGCTTAATAAATCTCCAAAATCTTTTTAATTAAAAATTTTTAAAATATTCATCTTAAATTTTCTTTAACAGAATAAGAATTTCTATGCTTTTAAGTCTTTTGTTTTATAAATAATGAAAAAATTTTCCCAAAATTATCTTAAAAAAATTCTAAAATGTTTGCAAAAAATGTTTTGTTTGTCTTTTTCACACATTTTTAACAATTTGTCAAAATTTTCTAAAAAAAATCAGAAAAATTTTTTATTTATGATTAAATGTATGCAAAGCAAATCAAAAGACTTAAGAAACAAACTTGATGATATGTTGTTGAAAGTTCGTTGTTTAAGTCTTTTGATTAATCTTTAGCAATATTTCGAGAATTTTAGAATATCGTCGACTTAATATAAAAACCTGCTAAGGGGCTGTTTACATATTAAGTAACGCTCTTAGGGGGGAGGGAGGTATGACTTTTGTTACGTTGGAGGAATTTTAAAATGTGTTACACAGAGGGGGGTTAAAATCTGCAAAAATAGCGTTACGTAATATGTGAACAGCCCTTAAGTCCACTTTTTAAGTAAATTGAGATTTTGATGCCATGTGGTAGAAAAAGATACTCTCCATCGAGTAGAATTTAAGTTTTCTTTACTTTGAGTTTGAGAAAAAGTTCGATAGGAAAAACTGCAAAATTTACAAATAAACAAGTAAGAAAGTGCTATAGTCGGTCAAGACCGACCATACGATGCCCTTCACCACTAAGGTCAAAGGTGTTCTTTTTCCTGTATAAAGTCAAATATTTGCTAAATTTTGCCGTCATACCAACATTTTCTCAAAACTTATATATTTAAGCTGTTTCCGTCATTTAGACTTATATGAGGGTCAAATGTGGAGCGATTATCTCGAAATTTGGCAAATTGATTACAGTATTTACAGAAACTAAGTATCTAAAAATAAACTCAAAATTCTCATTATCTTCTGTTTTACGAGCGTTTTAGTGATTTTTGTCTCATTTAGAGCGTTTTGACAGAAGAGTTTGGATGGAAGCTATGGTCAAATGTGGACCGATTTCAACAAAATTTTGTACAGTAATTTTGGTTTACATAAGCTGTATTTGAAATTTCATGTAAAAATATTGATATTTGTGGCCAAAATATCAATTCCGGGAATTGGGACCTATGGGAGGTGCCATAAGTAATGGACCGATTTTGACGAATTTGAATAGCCAAGGTCCCACTATCAAAAAAATTATCTGTGGCGAATTTCATTAAATTATCTTAAAAATTGCGACCTGTACATTGTTTACATAGGGGTCCAGCCATCAAGTCGTCCAGCCAGACGGACGGACTGACATCGCTAAATCAACTCAGAAAGTGATTCTAAGTCTATTGGTATACTAAAAGGTGTAAGACATACATTTCTTTTCGTTACATATATCAGCACAAACTTTCCCTTTCCACCTTTAGTGGTGAAGGGTATAAAAATGTTTGTAAGAAAAACTGCTAAATCTACTATATTTTTTTTTTGGAAATATGAAAAATATAAAATATAATTTTGAAATATACTAGGAAAAGTGCGTTAGCAGGTTTGCATATTTAGCCGACGATATGTTTAAGTATGAAAAATTCTAAAATGTTTAGCTAAAAAATCAAAAGATTTAAGAAGCAAACATGTCAAATATTTATAAGTAGTTTGTTTCTTAAGTCTTTTGTTTATCTTTTTCACATATTTGAAATTTTTCTTTTTATTTTTCAAATATTTAAGCGAAAATATTTGAAAATTTAAAAGACTCAAGCAACAAACTTGTAAAATATTTATATCAAAAAAAAGTTCGTTGCTAAAGTTTTAAAAATTCCTTAGTCTATTTTTAGCACACATTATTTTTTTCAAATAAAATTTGATAAAATATTTAAAGAACAAATCAAAAGACTTAACCAACAAACTTTCTAAAATTTTAAGTAATAAAGCAATTTACGTTGCTTAAGTCTTTTGATTTGTATATTTCCTTACTAAATTTTTATAGCACAATTTTTATGCCCAACAAAAATATTTTTTTTTACAACTTTTAAAACCATTACATATATATTTACAAGATTTTCACTTGTGGCCAAAGTTCAAAACAAGCCCTTAAACCTAATAAACCAAAAGCTATAAGCCAAATTTTTAAATAAACGGCCTAAAATGCTAAGTGCATTAACAAATATAATAAAATTAAATTAACTGCACCATTGAGTAAATGAAAGTGAGTCAATGCAGTCAGTCAATCAGAAATAGCTTAAAGGGAACTTTCTATTAAACAAATAAAAAATTAAATGAAATTGAAAGTCATTAGGGTTTTGATATAAAATCAATATTTATTTGTTAGTATTTGTTTAGATGTTTTGAAATACTTTTTGGTAGTTTGAAAAATTGAGAGTTTTTACACTTAAATTGGGAAATAATATAAAGTTTAAATAATTATGCCAAAGAATTTTAAAATTGTTTATGTTTTGTTGAAAGTAATTTGAAAATTTCATTACAATTTTGCTTTTATTCTGTTTTTTTTTTTAGATCAATTAACTAATGAAATATTAATTTCCGTTTTATTACCAGTTAAATTATTTCATTCAAATCTCTATAAATAGTAGTAATAACAAATTATTTTCCGAAATCGGAAACCTTCCTACACAACCTTCGTTGACAGGTTTATGTATTTTTTATGAACAAATATAACATAAGTAGAAATATTGTACTTTTCAGGCTTCTTTACTTGTTTAAAAAATTAAACAGTTTTGAAACAAGTTAAATACAATTTTAGCTTCCGGTTTTTGTAATGAAATACTCAAGAAAAGGAATTAGCGTTAATATTTCTAGAACATTTTGAAATTATAGAGTAAAAATTTGCTATATTTTAAAGCACTAAAAGGACAAAAAAAAATTCTTTCCTAAAGAAGATTAATTTTATTATTACTAATCTCGTATAAGAATCGGTTTCTTCAAAAAATATGTTCAAGTCAAATCAAAAGACCTAAGAAACGAACCGGATAAAATGATTCAAAAAGTTTGTTACTTAAGTCTTTTAATTAATGCAAAATGTTTATAAGGGGCTGTTCACATATTACTTAACACTCGAGGGAGGAGTGGTATGACTTTTGTTACGGTGTAAGAATTTTGTATACGTATTTCTATTACAATGTGTTGCACAGGGGGGGAGGGGGTTAAAAATCTCCGAAAATAGCGTTACGTAATATGTGAACAGCCCCTAATATAACTTGATTTGTTTTGACAGAATTCTACAACTTTTGGTTAAATAATAACAAAGCAAATCAAAAGACTTAAGTGACGAACTTTTTAAATCAATTTCTTATGATTCAAAAAGTTCGTACGAAATGTATTTTCAAGTTCGCTGTTTAAGTCTTTTATGTGATACCGATAAAATAAAAATTTATTTTCTTTGATAAAATTTTAAAACTTTTCCTAAAATATTTGCGAGACAAATCAAGAGACTTGTGGTACAAATTTGACAAAACTTTTATACTTATAAATAAATTCTGAAAAATGTATTTTTAAGACAAATTAAAAGACTTAAACAGCAAACTTTAAAAAACTGTTCATCAAGTTCGTTTCTTAAGTCTTTTGATTTTGCATATTTTTAGTATATTGAAATAAAGTGGCGTAAGGTAAAGCTCTTAACGATAAATAAGTTTGTTTAGATTTTGAAATGATTTATTAGTTGACTTACAAAATTTTCAATTTATCCTTCATTTTTCAAGATTTGTTTACTAACAAAACTATTTATTTAACAGCCAAATTTGTCTTAAAAACTCTACACCCAAGATGGTGGTTACAAGTTAAATAAATAATAAAAAAAAACATAGTGTAATTCATTGAAACTGATTTAACTTAATTTGGTAATCACTTAAAGTCAACAATGTAATGAACAACAACAACAACAAAAACTAACAGCTAAAGTCAAAGCCAATAAAGCCTAAACTTGACTTTTGATTTTATTGCATTTAAGACACATACGAATTGGTTTCGTTTTCATTTTCGAATTTCAAGTGTTTGGAGCTGTAATAAATGTACAAATACAAGTTTGGTCTTAAAGCCAAGGAAAGTTTGTTTTTTGTTTTGTTTTTGTGTATTTTGAAAATTTTAAGGCATGATTCCAAATGATTTGAAATGAATTGTCATATTTGAAGCCTTGATTGACAGCTTTCATTGTAATGAAAGTAATAATAGCTAAATAAAAAAAAAAATACTGTTGAATGGATCGATCGATGTATGAGCAAATATCTTATAATACTTAATTACACACTTTGTTTTCGATTTTATTAAAAAGCTAACAAATTAATTGGCTGCGTATTCAAAAAGCATGGCCATGATATCAAACGAAAATTGTCCAAAAATTTCTAAAGAAATTTAAAAGCAAAAAAGTAAAACACAAAAGAATTAGTCACCAATTTTAATTTTGGGAACACCAAAAACTTTTGTTTTTCATAAAATTTTTGTATAAAAGAAAGTTTTTTTAAATTTTAAAAATAACCTCCCTTTAATCGTGAACCTTAAGTCAGTCATTGATTGGACTATCGATTTGGTTTGCGGCTTTAATAAGTTTATAATAAATATTTTCTAAATGAACATGTTTAAGCATGTAAATGCATATTTATTACCCAGAGTATGTGTTGTTTAGTGCATTTAGGCCTTTTTGTATTTTTCTTTAAAGTTTTTTTTTGAGAAAGTGTTTAAGGTGAAATTCTGGTATTTAAAAGCGCGTCTTGTCGTTTTCTTATTTTATAATGTTATATTATGTTAACGTTTTTTATTATACAAAGCGACAGACGGACGGATGAACGAACAGTTAAACAGACAAATAAATAAATATTTTATTTTCTTTTCCAATAATTTGTTCATTTGTACAATGAAGATATGTATAAATAAATGTATTTTCATTTTCCTTTCGTTAAACTGGTCAAAAGCAGCAGAAGAAAGTCCAGACCATAAAAAATATTTTATGGTAAAAAAAAATCAAGCTAAGTTATTTTTAAATAATGCAGCTTAAAAATCTTAACATGATTTTTAAATGATTTATGCTTTAAGTATTTATGTTAATATTTGTTTTAAAATTTTTATCAATGTCTTATTAATTTTATGACCTATTGTTTCTTCTTTTTTTAGGCTGGGAACTACGTGGCTTACATTGTTATAAATATTTTAATATCAAACATTCTTGGGATAAAAGTGCCGAATTATGTAGAAGGTGAGTTGGTTTAATTAATTTCTTTGTTTATTTTAATTTAAAGAAATTTTCAACATAAAGTTCGAATATTTAGGTAACCATTAAGAAAGTTCTAAAGTTGGTAAAACCATTCAAATTTTTTTTTTTTAATATTAACTTTAAGCACTTATAAGTTTTTACTGTAGAATGTTCAAAATTTTATTTTTTTTTGTAAAAAACTTTAAATCAAAAAGATCGGGTTATATAAAGATCAGATATTAGTGAAAAAATCGGTACAGTATGAGACAAAAACTAAGAATTGTATTTTTTAAAATCGAATATCTTTAAAACCGCAAGAGATAGGATATGCATGTTGCCATGATTTTTGTAGATATTGACCCATATATTTGTTATATTGTATGATTCATCGATTGGGTAATGGCAATTATATATCGTTTCCAATGACCAAGTCAAATCAAAATTTTTTTTAAACAAATTTACAAACATTTTCTCAAAAACTCTTCAGAATCAAAAGAAGTTCGTTGCTTAAGTCTTTTGTTTTGCATCTTTTCAGAAACTCGAATTTTTCTCGAACTTCAATATTTTGGAACCAAATTTCAAAATTATGGTGATTAAGAATTTAAAAAATCCTACCAAGCTACACTTAATAAGAATCTAAAATTTTTAAATACACCTGTACCTCGGTTTACGCGGTACTCGGTTTACGCGAATTAGAATTTACGCGGTTTATAAAAAAATATTTAACTCAAATCAAAAATTTTTGTACACTTACTGAACCACATTATCTCCAATTTCGATGAAGTTTTCGATATAAAAACGTTTGTAGACAATTTTCGGAATAAAAATATTTATAGAAAATTTTTGGTATAAAATTTTTTACAGAAAATATTGGGTATAAACATTTTTATAGAAAATTTTCGGTATGAACATTTTTATAGAAAATATTTGATATAACAATTTTTATAGAAAATTTTTGGCTTTAACATTTTTTAAATAAAATTTTTGTCATACAAATGTTCTTAAACAAAATTTTCGATATAAACAAATTTTTTTTTTTAGAAAATTTTTGGATAAATTATTTTTAGAAAATTTTCCGTATAAAAATTGTTTATAGAAAATTTACGGTATAAACATTTTTCATAGAAAATTTTTGCAGACAAATTTTTTTTAGAAAATTTTCGTATACAAAATTTTTTATAGAAAATTTTGGGTATAAATTTTTTCTATAGAAAATTTTCGATATAAAATTTTTCTATAGAAAATTATTGATATAAAATTTTTCTATAGAATTTAGATTTAAACAAATTTTTTTAGAAAATTTTCGGCAAAAAAAATTTTTTATAGAAAATTTTTGGATAAAATTTTATTCGAAAATTTTCCGAATGAAAAATTTTTTATAGAAAATTTACGGTATGAAATTTTTTGATGAAAAATTTTCGGTACAAAAATTTGTTATAGAAAATTTTCGGTATAACATTTTTTACAAAAAATATTCGGTATATAAATTTTTCTATAGAAAATTTTCGGTATAAAATTTTTCTATAGAAAATTTTCGATATAAAATTTTTCTATAGAAAATTTTTGATTTAAACAAATTTTTTTAGAAAATTTTCGGTAAAAAGTTTTTTATAGAAAATTTTTGGATAAAATTTTATTCGAAAATTTTCCGTATGAAAAATTTTTTATAGAAAATTCACGGTATAAAATTTTTTTATAAAAAATTTTCGGTACAAAAATTCGTTATAGAAAATTTTCGATATAAAATTTTTTTACAAAAAATATTCGGTATATAAATTTTTTGAAGAAAATTTTCGGTATAAAATTTTTTATAGAAATTTTTTGTAGAAAAGTTTTCGTATGGAAAATATTTTATAGAAAGTTTTATGTATAAATTTTTTCTATAGAAAAATTTCGGTATAAAATTATTCTATTGGAAGTTTTTGGTATAAACAAATTTTTTTAGAAAAAAAAATTCATAAAAACTATTTTGAAAAAGAACAATGAATAGTCTTTAAATTTTATGAATAACTACTATATGTAAAATATTTTAATAACTGAGTAACTAAGTACTCATACCCCAAGAATGTCTTATTAATGATTTTATGAATGAAAGCTACCATTTCTTGTTGTTACTTTTCTTTCTCATAACTTAAATTTGTTTGTTGAACTTCTACTACAAGTAAATATCAGACACATGAAATACGATATTCTATTGTTAAATCTGTACACTTGTCTTTTATAGGTCCGGCTAACTCTTGTTTCCAGTATTTAAATCTCTTAAACCTTATCTGTAATTCATCTCTAGTTATTTGTTAAGCTCTTTAGTCATACTCTCTTGGCTTTTGATTGAAGTCGTTGTTGGTTTTTTTTTTCATTCATTCATTAACTTTTAAGAATTCGTTTTTGAATTTGGGTTAACCCAACAGGTTAAACCAAAAATATTTTTAATAAATATTTTTTAAGCCACAAACACTTAAGCAGAAAAATCCAAAGATGTGGAGGGAAAATAAAATCACATCATGTACATACGATTATTTACATTATACACTTTCTTCTTCGAAGCTTGTTAATAAAAAAATAAAAAAAACTTGTCTGAAAGTTTTCAATAAACAAAAATAATTTAACCGCATACACATAAACACAAGTATCCATACACATATGTACGTACATAATTTTTTACATTATATATAAAGTACTTTAAGGCAGGTATCAAATGTTCATATACATATCTTAACATACCAGTGTATGATAAGGTACAGTGGGTAATAAAAAATTAATGATTCTTTTTAAATTCTCAATAAATTTGTCGTGTTATAGAAAATATTGAAAAACCTTAATTTTTACATTTATAAACTTTAAAAAGTTTCAAATTTTTATATTTCTAACTCTTCTTAGCCACTGTAACTTGTCTTTTATAGGTTCGTCTGAAACCATAATGTGGTTAATCAATATCAAAATAAAAACAAATAAATTTATAAATTACACATGAGCAATTCTGCTGGTTTAATGTATCTCCAAATACTTTCATGTGTTTTTAAAAACTTAATTTTTTTGAATCATTATTCAATTATTGTATAAAAATTATTTGCATACTAAGTAAATATTTTGTAGGTATGAAATGTAAAATAGCAGTTAAGTTCAATAAACTTAAGCTAATCAATATTAGGAGGAAAAAACTTTAAAGTTGAAAGTGATGTCATAGAAAAAAAGAGATTTTTAAGGGGAATTGGACACAAATTTTAAAAATTTTTTACTTTTCCTTTTTTATTTAGGACCAGCACTCAGGGGATGGCCCCTACTTATGCTATGTATTGTCTTGGAACTAGGAAAATAGGTTGTGGGAAGGAAGTAAGAGTGAGTAGTGCTTGTGGACATTAGATTTAAAATTTCCTATATTGCAACTGCCAAGAAAAACTACTGCAAAAACTGAGTTACATATACTCACTGTACGGCAAAAGGGCGAATTTTCTCTTTAGTGTGTTGTTCGGTCCACTTTACAATCAACCACAAATGCATGTGATCTAACGGATTGACGTGTGTTGCGTAAGAATCTTCAGGTTTCGGGAACAAGGTCCCTGATATCGTTAGAACACATAAAGTATTGCCGATAGAACAGTGTTTCACAACCCACATTGCGGCGATGCTCCAGTGAGTCAATAGAGTTAGATACCCTACTGTCACCGATAAGCACTTTCATCCTCCCCTGTACGCGGTCAAGAAGCTTCAAAATAGACTTTGAAGTACCGACCCATACATGAGAGTTGTATTCCATTTTTGGTCGGATATAGGTGGTGGAAGTTTTAAGGAGATCAATTGTAGTGAAGTACCTCTTACACCGTTTTAGAAAACCTAGGCAGTTGAATGCTTCTTTCGACACTTGAAGATGTGCTTAGTCCAACGGACATCACAATTCTCATTCCCAGAACATCAACAACATCTGATTCCAGAATATTTATACCATCTATGGATACAGATGAAGTAACACGATCTGTCGTGCGTTAAAGTCGACTCTATTCACACGACCCCATTTGGAAACGGTTTCGAGATCGCGATTTAATGATTCATTCATGTTTTGTCTTATAGCCACAATCTGTGGAAGACCCGGTCTATGACTAAATGAATACGAATTGCAAATGCTACTTAAATCTGCAAAAGAATAGATAGGATTGGAAGTTTGACATACTTAATAAATATAAGAAATAGAGTAGGAGAAACAACAGAGCCTTGCTATACCCCTTAATTGATCTTGAACTCGTTTGACGAGATCAAATCTACAACAACTCTTTCACACATTATTGGTTCTGCTTGCCCTTTTTTCCAAAAAGTACCAATTATTAGTTTTCTTATTATTTCATCTAAACAAAACGCAATTTAAATTTTGTTTCCATAACTATTACTTTAAAAGTTATAACGTTACCAATTTTTCCCCTTTTTATCCCCCAATTCAAAAAAGTTCCATATCCATATTTGGTACTTCTTTGGTACCAATTGAATGTGGTACCTTTAATTAAAACATTTTGTTTATATTCATATAACTTTTTCAGAAGTTATTATTTTATCCCTTGTTTACCCATTTTACCCCCATAAATCAGAAAAGTACCTAATACGTGTTCAAATTTGTTTCACATGTATTGACTTATTTTGAATTTGACAATACCAAGTGTATTTGGTAATGACATTTTTATTTCCTAACTTCAAAAAATTCCATATGCATTTTTTCAAAAAGTACCAATTATTCATTTTCTTATTATTTCATCTGTTTAAAACGCAACTTAAATTTTGTTTCTATGCCCATTACTTTAAAAGTTATAACGTTTTTATCCCCTAATTAGAAAAAAGTTCCATATGTATATTTGGTACTTTTTTATTAAAACGCAGTTAGCATTTTGTTTCTATTCATATTACTTTATAGGATGTTATTTTTACCCCTTGTTTACCCATTTTACCCCCAGAAATCAAAAAAGTACCTAATACGTGTTCAAATTTGCTTCACATCTTTTGATTTATTTCGAATTTGAAATTTTTTTAATAGATTTTCGCATTCTAAAATTCTCTTAGAGATACTCAAATTTCACAAATTTTCATTAAAAACTGGAAGTCCGAAAGATCTCCTATAAAATTTTATTACAAAAACTTAAGTTTCAAAACTCAATATTCTAACAACAAAAATTCTTCCATAAACTCAAAAGATTTCCCTAATTAATACAATTTTCAAAATTTTCCAACAAAAAAAAAATGTTGTTGTCATTAATGTTTTATGACATCTCATTTGTAAGCTTGAGTGTTTTGATATTAGCGCCAACAAATTAATAATCACGTTTCAAATGTAAAAATATTTTTCTTTTAGTTTTTATTGCTCATAATCATCATCAATGGAAATGAAAGTTAATTTAAATTAACTTAAAATTTGTTTTTGTATTTTAGTTTTAATTGAAAAACATAAAAAAAACCCATCAAATTTTAATGTCTGAAGAAGCAACATAAAAATATTTTCATAATTATTTGGGCAGTTAAAACCACTGTCTTGGTTTTGTCTGTATTTGGGCCAACAATTATTTCCCTGCAGTAAATGCCGTCAGAGAAACAATACTGTTTTGCTATTGACAATGTCTCCAGTACTACTTGCCTATTTTGCCCCATCCAATGTTATTTACTATTGACATTTAACATTTAGAGTTCCTACGAAATCTACCAGTAGACATTACCACTATTTACTTAGTATTGACTTTGTAGTTCTTTTGGTCCAAATGGAGACATTGAGATCAAACCGGGGCCTATTAATATACATATATGTTGACACATTCGTTGACAATGTCACCAGATATATACTAGAATAGTTGTCTCTATATATTCACTATTTCAGTACTGAACTCAAATTGGGGACATTTGAATTGATGTTACACAAAGTGTTGACATGGAGACACATGGTTCCAGTTTTACTACAGGGTTTGAACTCAACTCATACTTAACAAAGCCAAACAATACACAACAAATCACTTAAATAGAATTAGAAAAAGAAATAGAAAGTAGTTAAAATTATTTAGTTATATTTGTGTTATTAGTTCAATTTCTTTAGAAAAATTAACAAAACCCAGCACACACATTCAAAGAAGTTTTTGTTATTTTATACCCAAATTATTTAAAGCAATTGATTTGATTTTTTTATTGTAGGAAAGAAAGTGTTAATGTGTCAGAACATTAACACTCTTCTTAGAAAAGAAAAAGTTTTATTTTAAATGAATTACTAACAACATAATTTCCCTTTTCTTTTCGTTTCTTTTAAGGTATGGAGCTGATTTGGTGGCTATTGACACATTTGCCGAAAATAATGATACTTTAACGATAGCACGTTCAAATGACCCCAATCATCGGGCTTCCGATAAATATTGGCTGGGCTTGGCTTCTTTAGATGAATTGAGAACCAATACCTTAGAGTCGGCCTCGGGTGCCTTGATTTCACAATATTCGGGCTTTTGGTCTTTACATCAACCTGATCCCAGGTCAGGTGAATGTGTGGCAGCCACATTTGCCTCTACTTTCCAATCCTGGGATTTGGGTACCTGTGAAAGTCTTTTGCCTTTCATGTGTCGTGCCTCGGCTTGTCCCTCAAACTCCATTCACTGTTCCAATGGCAAGTGTATTAATCAAAGTTTTAAGTGTGATGGTTCCGATGATTGTGGTGATGGCTCAGATGAATTGGATTGTCCTAATCAGTGTCACTATCATATGCAGTCTGGCGGTGATGTTATTGAAAGTCCTAACTATCCTCACAAATATGGTGCTCTCTCTCAATGCAAATGGACTTTGGAAGGTCCCTTGGGCAGCAATATTATTTTGCAATTCCAGGATTTCGAAACCGAAAAAACTTTTGATACTGTTCAAATTCTAGTAGGAGGACGTACGGAAGATAAATCTGTTTCCTTGGCTACTTTAAGTGGCAAACAGGATTTGACTACCCAACCCTTAGTATCAGCTTCAAATTTCATGATTGTTAAATTCACCACTGATGGCAGTGTGGAACGTAAAGGTTTCCGTGCCACCTGGAAGACAGAGACCAAGACTTGCGGTGGCACTTTGAAGGCTACTATGCAAAGACAAACTTTAACCAGTCCTAACTATCCTAAGCAATATCCAGGCGGTTTGGAATGTTTGTATATTATTAAGGCCCAACCCGGTCGTATTATTTCCATTGAAGTAGATGATTTGGATATTAATGAGGGCAGAGATTATATGCTGATCCGTGATGGTGAATCTCCCATGAGCCGTCCCATTGCCAAGCTAACGGGCAAAACTCATAACAATGATAAGGTCATCATCTCTACCGGCAATGCTTTGTATTTGTATTTCAAATCTAGTTTGGGTGATTCCGGTAAAGGCTTCAGTTTGAGATATATTCAAGGCTGCAAGGCTACTATTTCGGCTCGTAATGGTACAGTGACCTCTCCCGCCTATGGTTTGGCTGATTATCCCAAAAATCAGGAATGTTTCTTTACCATACGCAACAGCATGGGTTCACCTTTGTCTTTGAAGTTCGATAAGTTTATGGTGCACAAAAGCGATAATGTTCAAGTGTTTGATGGTTCCTCTACTTCCGGTTTGAGACTGCACTCAGGAGATGGTTTTACTGGAACCACAGCTCCTAAACTTACTTTAACCGCTTCTTCAGGAGAAATGCTTATTAAGTTCAGCTCAGATGCTTTGCATAATGCTGCTGGGTAAGTTTGATTAAACCAAAGCCATTTACTCTATATTAATTATTTTTAAATTGCTTTTATAGATGGTCTGCCACCTTCTCTGCTGATTGTCCTGAACTAAAACCTGGTATTGGAGCCTTAGCTTCTAGCCGTGATACTGCTTTCGGCACTGTTGTTACCTTTACTTGCCCTATTGGCCAGGAATTTGCCACCGGTAAAAGTAAGATTGTCACTGAATGCTTGAAGGGTGGTAACTGGAGTGTATCTTATATACCCAAATGTCAAGGTAAGATAAATCTTTACATCATCTATTAAAACCTAAACATAACAAATATTTCCCTTTTCAGAGGTATATTGTGGTCCTGTACCACAAATCGATAATGGCTTCTCCATAGGTTCTTCTAATGTTACCTATCGCGGTGTGGCCATGTATCAATGTTATGCTGGTTTTACCTTTAGCACTGGTGCTCCTATTGAAAAGATTTCTTGTTTGCCCGATGGCCGTTGGGAGCGTAAGCCCACGTGTATGGCCTCTCAATGTCCTCCTCTGCCCGAAGTTCCTCATGCCAATGTTACCCTTCTGAATGGAGGTGGACGTAGTTATGGCACTATTGTGCAATTCGAATGTGATCCAGGTTATGAACGTAATGGTCATCCCGTTTTGATATGTATGTCCAATGGCACCTGGAGTGGTGAAGTTCCCAGATGTTCACGCAAACGTTGTTTCGAGTTCCCTAAGATTGAAAATGGCTTTGTAGTAGATTCCGATCGTCCATATTACTATTCCGATGATGCTCGCGTTCAATGTTTCAAGGGTTATAAATTGATTGGTAGCAATATTATCAAATGTAATTCCGAACAGGTCTTCGAAAATCCTCCTACTTGTGAGGATATCAATGAATGTACCTCAACTCAATGTGATTTGGCTACTACAGAATGTGCCAACACTGCAGGATCTTTTCATTGCAAGTGTCGTTCTGGATTTGCTCCTACAACCGAGTGCCGTCCCGTTGGAGATTTGGGTCTTAGCAATGGTGGCATTCCCGATGAAAGTATTATGACTTTTCATAGTGAAGAAGGTTATACCAAGAGCCAAGTACGTTTGATGTCAGGAGGTTGGTGTGGTGCTTCGGCTGAACCTGGCGCCAATTGGGTTATGATTGATCTTAAAGCTCCCACTATTTTGCGTGGTTTCCGCACTACTTCCGTGCAACGCAATGATGGCAATATTGCCTTTACCTCTGCTGTTAGATTGCAATATAGCGATGATTTAACTGATACCTTCAAGGATTATACTAATCCAGATGGTACTGCTGTAGAATTCAGAATCCTAGAACCTACTCTTTCCATCTTAAACTTGCCCATGCCTATTGAAGCCCGTTATGTTCGCTTCCGTATTCAAGATTATGTGGGTGCTCCCTGTATCCGCATGGAAGCCATGGGCTGTACCCGTTTGGATTGTGTTGATATTAATGAATGTTCCAAGAATAATGGCGGTTGTGATCAGAAATGTGTCAACTCCCCTGGTAGTTTTGCTTGTGCCTGTAATACTGGCTATCAGCTATATACCGCTAATGGTACCGCTGGTTTCACAATTGAAAGAGCCGAAAATGGTGAAAGAGACGGTGATATTTATCAACGTAATAAGACTTGCGTACCTGTAATGTGCCCTTCCCTGCAGGAACCTGAGAATGGAAAACTGTTGACTGATAAAAACGATCATCATTTTGGTGATATTATAAAGTTCCAATGTAATTTCGGCTACATCATGTCTGGCAGTTCGTCTTTGCTCTGCTTATCTAGTGGACAATGGAATGGTTCGGTACCAGAGTGCAATTGTGAGTATTACATTTGTTTAAGTTAAAAATTTACTTACTAATTCTTCTTTCTTTCTCCTTCTAGATGCTAAATGTGTTTCTTTGCCTGATGACAAATTGGAAGGCTTAACTGTAGTACGTCCTGATCCTGAATCTGTTTTGGTACCCTTCCGTGACAATGTCACTATTGCTTGCAACTCTCCTGGACGTCAATTAAGATCTACTGCTTCCTCAGGCTTCCGCCAATGTGTTTATGATCCCAAACCCGGTCTACCCGATTATTGGTTGTCTGGTTCTCAGCCTTCCTGTCCTCGTGTGGATTGTTACGAACCCATGCCTACTCCAGGCGCTGAATATGGTCAATATGTCGATACTCGTTTCCAAAGCAATTTCTTCTTTGGTTGCCAAAACACTTTCAAATTGGCTGGTCAGACTTCGCATCATGACAATGTTGTACGCTGTCAAGCTGATGGTATTTGGGATTTCGGAGACTTGCGTTGTGAGGGTCCCGTTTGTGAAGATCCTGGACGTCCTAGTGATGGTCGTCAAATAGCCAAGAGCTATGAACAAAGCTCTGAAGTCTATTTCGGCTGCAACCGCCCCGGTTATATTCTCATCAATCCCAGACCTATTACCTGTATACGCGAGCCTGAATGTAAGGTCATTAAGCCTTTGGGTTTGACATCTGGCAAAATTCCTGATTCTGCCATTAATGCCACCTCAGAACGTCCAAATTATGAAGCCAAGAATATTCGTCTTAACTCGGCTACTGGTTGGTGTGGCAAGCAAGAAGCTTTCACCTACGTCAGTGTTGATTTGGGTCAAATCTATCGTGTTAAAGCTATTTTGGTCAAGGGTGTTGTCACCAATGACATTGTTGGCCGGCCCACCGAAATACGTTTCTTTTATAAACAAGCTGAAAATGAAAACTATGTAGTTTACTTCCCCAACTTCAACTTAACCATGCGTGATCCTGGGAACTACGGTGAATTGGCTATGATCACTTTGCCTAAATATGTGCAAGCCCGTTTTGTCATCTTGGGTATTGTCAGCTATATGGATAATGCTTGCTTGAAATTCGAATTGATGGGTTGCGAAGAACCCAAGAAGGAACCACTGCTAGGTTATGATTATGGCTACTCTCCTTGTGTTGATAATGAACCACCAATTTTCCAAAACTGCCCACAACAACCCATCATTGTAAGACGTGATGATAATGGTGCTATTATGCCCGTCAATTTCACTGAGCCTACTGCTGTTGATAACTCTGGATCCATAGCTCGTTTGGAAGTTAAGCCACAAAACTTTAAGACTCCTTCTTATATATTCAAGGATACCGTGGTAAAATATGTAGCCTTTGATTATGATGGTAATGTTGCTATTTGCGAAATTAACATCACCATTCCCGATGTCACTCCACCTCTATTGCAATGTCCTCAAAGTTATGTTATTGAATTAGTGGATCGTCAGGAAAGTTATGATGTCAACTTTAATGATACCCGTAAACGTATTAAGACTTCTGACGAATCTGGTGACGTGCGCTTGACTTTCTCACCCGAACGTGCTAGAATTGTTATTGGAGCCTTCGAAAATGTTACTGTCACCGCTACTGATAAGTTTAACAACAAAGCTTATTGTAACTTCCAGGTTTCTGTGCAAGCTTCTCCTTGTGTTGATTGGGAGTTACAGCCTCCAGCTAATGGCAACATCAACTGTTTACCGGGTGACAATGGCATAGAATGTATTGCCACTTGTAAATCTGGCTTCCGCTTTACTGATGGTGAACCTATAAAGACTTTCAGCTGTGAAACCTCTCGCTTGTGGAAACCTACTTCTGTGGTACCAGACTGTGTATCAGAAAACACTGAACAGGCCGATTATCAAGTTACTGCCTCTGTTACGTACCGTGCCAATGGTGCTGTAGCTCAATCTTGTTTGGGTAAATACCAAGATGTTTTGTCTCAAAATTATGCTGGCCTTAACCAACTTTTGTCACAACGCTGTTCTGCCGTTAATGTCAACATGAACGTTACCTTCCTCAAATCTGTTCCCAGTTTATTGGAAGAAAATGTTGTCAACATGGACTTTATCTTGTCAATCTTACCTGCCGTCAGACAACCACAATTGTATGCTCTTTGTGGTTCAACTTTAAATTTGATCTTCGATTTAAGTGTACCTTATGCCAGTGCTGTTATCGATTCTCTGTTGAATATCTCTAACATTGGAAATCAATGTCCACCTTTAAGAGCCTTGAAGAGCAACATTTCCCGTGGATTTACTTGTAGTATTGGTGAAGTCTTAAATATGGATACTAGCGATGTACCAAGATGTTTGCATTGTCCAGCTGGTACTTATGTTGCTGTTGGCCAAAATATTTGCACCAACTGTCCTCGTGGCTACTACCAAAATCGTGACCGTCAAGGTACCTGCTTGCGTTGTCCAGCTGGTACTTATACCAAAGAAGAAGGCTCTAAGTCATTAAACGATTGCGTTCCCGTATGCGGTTATGGTACTTACTCTCCTACTGGTTTAGTGCCCTGTTTGGAATGTCCACGCAACTCTTTCACCACTGATCCTCCTACTGGAGGTTTTAAGGATTGCCAAGCTTGTCCTCAAAATACTTTCACCTTCCAACCTGCCGCCTCCAACCGCGATATGTGCAGACAAAAATGTACTCCTGGTACGTACTCATCCACCGGTTTGGCTCCTTGCTCACCTTGCCCTGTAAACTTCTTCCAAAGTTTGGTAGGCTCTCAAACATGTAATGAATGTCCTTCCAATATGCGTACAGAAGGTTCTGGTACTAAGGGACGTGAGGAATGTAAGCCTGTTATTTGTGGGGAAGGTGCTTGTCAACATGGAGGTCTATGTGTTCCTATGGGTCACGGAATCCAATGTTTCTGCCCCGCTGGCTTTTCGGGCAAACGTTGTGAAATCGATATAGATGAATGTGCTTCTCAACCTTGTTACAATGGTGGGTCCTGTACTGATTTGCCTCAAGGTTATCGCTGTGATTGTCCTCCTGGTTACTCTGGCATCAATTGTCAAGAAGAAGTAAGTGATTGTGCGGAAAATACCTGCCCTGCTAGAGCCATGTGTAAAAATGAACCTGGCTTCAAAAATTTCACTTGTCTCTGTCGCAGTGGTTATACTGGAGAAGACTGCGATGTTACCATAGATCCCTGCACTGCCAATGGAAATCCTTGCTCAAATGGTGCCAGCTGTAAGGCTTTGCAACAAGGACGTTACAAGTGTGAATGTTTACCTGGATGGGAAGGTTTCAACTGTGAAAGCAACATCAACGATTGTGCTGAAAACCCTTGTCTCTTGGGTGCCAATTGCACTGATTTGGTAAATGACTTCCAATGTTCTTGCCCTCCCGGCTTTACCGGTAAACGTTGTGAGGAAAAAATTGACTTGTGCTTGTCGGAGCCCTGTAAACATGGTACATGCGCAGACAGACTCTTCGATCATGAGTGTGTATGTCATCCCGGATGGACTGGTCCTTCTTGCGATATTAATATTGATGATTGTGCCGAACGCCCATGTGCTAATGAAGGAACTTGCGTAGATTTGGTTAATGGCTACAGCTGTACTTGTGAGCCTGGCTATACTGGCAAGAATTGCCAACACACCATTGATGATTGTGAATCTAATCCTTGTCAAAATGGAGCCACCTGTGTAGATCAATTAGATGGTTTCAGTTGCAAGTGCCGTCCAGGATTTGTGGGCTTAAGCTGTGAAGCTGAGATTGATGAGTGTTTGAGTGATCCATGCAATCCCGTGGGCACTGAGCGCTGCTTGGACTTGGATAACAAATTCGAGTGTACGTGCAGAGATGGCTTCACCGGTGAATTGTGCGAGACTGATATTGATGACTGTGCCAGCAATCCATGCATGAACAATGCTCAATGCCGTGATCGTGTTGGAGGTTTCGATTGTGTTTGCCAAGAGGGATGGAGTGGTTTGCATTGCGAAACCCAAATTACTACATGTAGCACCATGCTACCTTGTCAAAATAATGCCAACTGTATTGATTTGTTCCAAGATTACTTCTGTGTTTGTCCCAGTGGTACTGATGGTAAGAACTGTGAAACTGCTCCTGAACGTTGCATCGGTAACCCTTGCATGCATGGAGGTAAATGTCAAGATTTTGGCTCTGGTTTGAATTGTACCTGCCCTATGGACTATTCGGGTATTGGTTGCCAATATGAATTTGATGCCTGTGATGCTAATGTTTGTCAAAATGGTGCCACTTGCATTGATAATGGTGAGGGTTATACTTGTGCCTGTCCTAAAGGCTTCACCGGCAAGAATTGTGAAGAAGATATTGTAGACTGCAAAGACAACTCTTGTCCTCCTGGCGCTACTTGTGTTGATTTGACTAATGGTTTCTATTGCCAATGTCCCTTCAATATGACCGGTGATGATTGTCGCAAGACTATTCAAGTGGACTATGACCTTTACTTCAGTGATGCTTCCCGTTCTACAGCTGCGCAAGTAGTACCATTCTTTACTGGCGAATCTAGCAGTTTGACCATAGCAATGTGGGTTCAATTTGCCCAAAAGGATGATACTGGTATCTTCTTTACCTTATATGGCGTTGAGTCTCCCAATATGGCCAGCAATAGACGTTTGATGCTGCAAGCACATTCCAGTGGTGTACAAGTTTCTCTCTTTGGCGATTACCAAGATGTCTTCCTATCCTTTGGTGAATATACCTCTGTCAACGATGGTCAATGGCATCATGTAGCTATTGTATGGGATGGAGTTACTGGTCAATTACAATTGATTACTGAGGGTCTTATTGCAAGCAAAGTGGAATATGCCCAAGGCCAAGTGTTACCACAGTTCTTATGGTCTGTTTTGGGACGTCCTCAACCTGATGATTCTAAATACGCTGTCTCCTATTCCGAAACTGGTTTCCAAGGTACCATCACCAAGGCTCAAGTATGGGCTCGTGCTTTGGATATTACTTCCGAAATTCAAAAACAAGTACGTGATTGTCGTTCTGAACCTGTGCTCTATAATGGTTTGATTTTGAATTGGTCTGGCTATGAACTCACCTCCGGAGGTGTTGAGCGTACAGTACCTTCAATGTGTGGTCAACGTAAGTGTGCCAGCGGTTATACCGGACCCAACTGCCAACAATTGCTAGTAGATAAGGAACCACCAGTAGTGGAACATTGTCCTGGAGATTTGTGGGTTATTGCCAAGAATGGCTCTGCTGTTGTTTCCTGGGATGAGCCTCACTTTAGCGATAATATTGGCGTTACCAAGATTGTAGAACGTAATGGTCATCGTCCTGGTACCACTTTGTTATGGGGTTCATATGATATTACTTATATAGCCTCAGATGCCGCTGGTAATACAGCTTCCTGCAGTTTCAAGGTTTCTCTGTTAAGTAAGTGTTTTATAGATATAATTGGAAAAGGGATATTTTTATTAATCTGTTCTCTTCTTTAGCTGAATTCTGTCCTCCTTTGGCTGATCCTGTTGGTGGTGTCCAAGTTTGTAAAGACTGGGGTGCCGGTGGTCAGTTCAAGGTTTGTGAAATTGCTTGTAATCAAGGATTGAGATTCTCCGAAGAAGTTCCCGAATTTTATACTTGTGGTGCTGAGGGCTTCTGGCGTCCTACTCGCGATCCTTCTATGCCTTTGGTCTATCCATCTTGCTCACGTAAGCTAACATTTTTAATTCTTTTAAAAAATTACTTTATTCTTTCATTTAACTTAATAGCTTCCAAACCTGCCCAACGTGTATTCCGTATTAAGATGCTGTTCCCCTCAGATGTTTTGTGTAACAAGGCTGGCCAGGGTGTTCTCAGACAAAAGGTTACCAACTCTGTTAACTCTCTTAATCGTGATTGGAACTTCTGCTCTTACTCTGTTGAGGGTACACGGGAATGTAAGGATATTCAAATCGATGTTAAGTGTGATCATTACCGCGGCGGACAAAGCAATCGTAACAAACGTCAAGTCAAAGATGGTGGAGTTTATGTTTTAGAAGCTGAAATTCCAGTACTAAAGTAAGTGGTTTCAACTTGTTTATGGATAAAAGTTAAAAAGGGAAAGAGAGTTGAGTTTTAAATAATAATCTCTTCAAATTCTTTTTAATAAGTTTATGTTTTTGTGTTTTCAACTTTTTGTTGGAATATTTCAAATATCCCCTTAAGGTATTAAAAAGGGGTACAAACAATTTCATTCCTTTTATGTTTCTTGTTATAAGTTTATGTATAAAAGCATGCTAAGTGTTTTAATGTTAATATTCCCAAAACTTTATAGTGAAGCCGATGAGCCGGATACTCGCAACAGACAAGGACGCCAACAAACTGGCGGTGATACATACACGCTGGAAATATCTTTCCCGGCAGTGAAGTATGTTTAAAATTCAAATTAAACAAATGCTTAAAGCTTTCAGCCGCTTAAATTCCTTCAAAAAGCTTTCAAAATTTAAACAAACCTAACCAAGAGCTTTTCATAAGATGCACAACCTTTTGTTATTGTTTAGCTTAATATCATGGTGTAGAGCTTTTACTAATTCATCAATCCCCATTTTATTGTGCCTAACCCAAGCTTTATTTAACTTAAAAACGCCATTTAAAAACTAAACTAATGATAATTTATTTGTTCTATCTAGCGATCCTGTCATTCATGCCTCCTCGGGTGAACGTTCTACAGTTAAGACTTTATTGGAAAAATTGATTTTGGAAGATGATCAGTTTGCAGTTCAGGATATCTTACCCAATACCGTACCCGATCCTGGTTCTTTGGAATTGGGCTCTGAATATGCCTGTCCTGTAGGTCAAGTAGTCATGATACCCGATTGTGTTCCATGTGCTATTGGTACTTTCTATGATTCGACCAACAAGACCTGTATAGCTTGTGAACGTGGCACTTACCAATCAGAAGCTGGCCAACAGCAATGCAGCAAGTGTCCTGTTATTGCAGGAAGACCTGGTGTAACAGCTGGTCCTGGTGCCAGATCCGCTGCCAACTGTAAGGAACGTTGCCCAGCTGGTAAATATTTCGATTCGGAAACTGGTTTGTGCAGACCTTGTGGTCATGGTTTCTATCAATCTAATGAGGGCTCCTTCAGCTGTGAGTTGTGCGGTTTGGGCCAAACAACTCGCTCAGCTGAGGCTACCTCACGTAAAGAATGTCGCGATGAATGTTCTTCGGGCATGCAATTGGGTGTTGATGGTCGCTGTGAACCTTGTCCTAGAGGTACTTACAGACTGCAAGGAGTACAACCCTCTTGTGCCGCCTGTCCTTTGGGACGCACTACCCCTAAAGTGGGCTCTAAATCAGTTGAAGAATGTACCTTGCCGGTATGCTCTCCTGGTACTTATCTTAATGGTACCCTTAACATGTGTGAAGAATGCCCCAAAGGCTTCTATCAATCTGAATCACAACAAACTACCTGCATACACTGTCCTCCTAATCATAGTACAAAGATCACAGGAGCCACTTCAGCCTCCGAATGTACCAATCCTTGCGAACAAATTGCCGAGGGCAGACCCCACTGCGATCCTAATGCTTATTGCATTTTGGTACGTGAAACCAATGACTTCAAGTGTGAATGTAAGCCAGGCTTCAATGGCACTGGCATGGAATGTACTGACGTTTGCGATGGTTTCTGCGAGAATCAAGGCAATTGTGTCAAGGACTTGAAGGGTACTCCCTCATGTCGCTGTGTAGGCTCCTTCACAGGACCTCATTGTGCTGAAAGATCAGAATTTGCTTATATCGCTGGTGGTATTGCGGGAGCTGTTATCTTTATCATTGTCATAGTTTTACTCATCTGGATGATTTGTGTGCGTTCGACCAAGAGAAGAGATCCCAAGAAAATGCTTTCGCCTGCTATAGATCAAACGGGTTCGCAAGTGAACTTCTATTATGGAGCTCATACTCCTTATGCGGAGTCCATTGCTCCTTCACATCACAGCACCTACGCTCATTACTACGACGATGAGGAAGATGGCTGGGAGATGCCTAATTTCTATAATGAAACCTATATGAAGGATGGTAAGTGTCTAAATGGAGTGTTATCAGGAGGAGTAATAAGAGAAATTTATATGATTTTGTTTAATTTAAAGGTTTACATGGCGGCGGCAAAATGAGTACCTTAGCTAGATCGAATGCCTCTCTCTATGGCACCAAGGATGATTTATACGATCGTCTTAAACGTCATGCCTATACAGGCAAAAAAGGTATGTAAAAATGAAGTTAAACGCTTAAGAGGAAAAAATACTATTAGATATACGAGTATATAAATTTTTGATATTAATGTAAGGAAAGCTTAACATTTTTATCTTTTTAATGTTTGCGTTAATTTAAAAAAATTAAACCGCCTTTACTGCTATAATTAAGAAGAAATTTATCACCAAATTTCCAAAATCCAGAAGCAAAACAATTTTGCCCTTACAATAAACTTTTTATTATGTTAAGCCTAAAACTATGCTTTAATTTTTGAACTTTTTTTATTTCGTTGCAGAAAAGAGTGATAGCGATAGTGAAGTACAGTAAACATCATAATTAAACCAACAAACAGCTTTAGTATTAAATCCAGCTAAGATTTGAAAACATAATTACGAAATATTTAAAGAAAAGGATTTACATTGCTTATGGACTTTTATGCCTACAAACGCACAGTGGGTGGTTGGGCATGTATATACAAAATATAAAATAATTAAAAGATGAAATTTGATAGAAAGCTTTATATTGATTTGCTGTAATTTTTGTGTAAATTAATCATTGGAAAATGTAAAATTGTCTTTTATTCTTCATACTAACGAACTTTTATTGTTTTCTTTATTACTTTAAATCTTATTTAAAAATTTATTATTTTTTTATTTTAATTATTTTTTTCATTTCATAATTTAAGTAAAATTAAGTCAAAAAAAAGAAATTACTCAGCTTAATGTAAAGCTTTTAAAAAGCTATTTACAAATCTTATTTCGAAACACAAAACTTTCAAAACAAAAATATGCAATATGTTTTAACAAACAAACAAACAAATTTTAATTTTTAATTTCATATTTTAGAATTGAAAATATTTTCTTTATATTTTTCTTCATAAAGAAATATTTAAATTTTAAAAACATTTTAAATTTAAAAAAATAAGAGTGCATGTGCTTCTAGTTCGTATTAAATAATTTATAGGTTTTATTAATATATATATATTTTTTAAATTTCAAAAACAACGACTATTTTATTTTTATTAAAAAACCCATTTGTACTCAAAATAACGTTTATTTTTAAATCATTGTTAAGAAAATAGTTTCATTTATTAGAAGAAGAAAAAACACACATCAATAAAATTATTTAAATATTGTTAGCAATATGTTTTTGTACCATAACTCAAAAAAAAGAAAGACTAGTTTTAAAGAAATTGTTTTTTTTTAACTTTAAATATAAATATTATATAAATTAATACGATAATTCAAATTATTTTTAAAAATCTGACTACTCTGTAATTGTATTTTTAAGCTAAAGAAATGCAATACAAAAAGAAAAATAAATTAAATTTTATTTTTTTAAATAAATAAAACACAAAAAATTAACAAAATCGTGTTAAAAATTATTTTCAATTAATTTGGGTTCAGAAAATGTCTTTAGGCTGGTAATAGTATTTATAATTAACAAAAATATAAAATCGTATAAAACCTTTTATATTGAGCCCAAATGTATGCTTTAATTTTATTAATTTTTATTTTTTCCAAGAAGGAGGAGAAAAATCAAACTAGGGCCCAGTTTGGGGCTGTTCATATATTACGTAACGCTATTTTCGCAGATTTTAAATCCCCTCCCCCCTGTGTAATACATTTTAATAGAAATACGAATACAGAATACCTCTACCGTAACAAAATTCATAAACCCAACAAAATTCATAAACGTTATATGTAAACGGCCCCTTAAAGACTATAACATAAAGATGTTATACTTCCATACATTGATTTGCCGTATGGTCGTTTTGAAAAGTCCCATAAAAAAGAGAGTATACCGCTTTACTCTAATTCGTAAACAACTAATGAGGGAAACAACCAATGAGAGAAAGCTAAGGAACACACTCGTGCTCATGAAATGTACATATGTTTGTTTCTGCGTTTATGTGATTTTAATTGTTCTTTATCCATTTTAATTTCACATTAACCTCAAAATTGAAACAATTTCTAAAAAATTTTCAAATATTTTTCTTTTTATTATTTTCTTCTTAATTTTTAAAAAGCTTTTCATTCTATTCACACAACATGTTCTTAATAAATTTTATAATTACTTTAATCTAAAAGAGCAAAAATATCTGTTAAATATACAACAATTATAGTACATAGATAAAAATGTTTGACAGATCAGTCAAACAACTAATTGATACGATTGCGAAACGTAGAGTATAATGAATGTAATGATATCAAAATAGAAAAGGATACAATTTTTTTGAGAACAAAGTTTTAAGGACTTAAATAACTAATAAAACTTAAATAAATACAACTAGAATTTGATTTGAGTTAGAGGCTTCAGAAATTTAGTTTTAAATTTTTAAAATTATTTAGAACTTTTATTTTACAAATTTTTATTTATCTATTTTTTTAAATATAACTTAAGACTTAATTAATTTTTAATAAACTGAAACCATAAATAATTAATATTTTTATTAACCTCAAAAATATCTAAAGAAAATGACCTGAATGTTTTCTTTTTTTCGTCAGCAAATTTTATCATTAGATGAAATGTAAAATCGTTAAAAATGTTGCTTTAAAAAAATTATATGAATTTTAATAATTTGATTTAAAAAATTGTCGATTAGATTAAGAATAATTTGAAATTTCAGTTGTATTTCAGAACATTTAAAAAAGAACGTTATTTTTAATAAGAGAACCTATTTAATTCTGAAATTGACAACTTTGCTTACTAATATTTTTTCCCGAAGTATTATATTTGAAAAAGTTCCTTCGTTTGTCAATCACTTTTGGTTCTTTTTGTGAAATTTTTGCACATAGAATAAATAAATACCTAGAAAGTCAACGAAACGTCAAAGTACACCTGGGACCTGTCAATAGTACGGATCAGTAATAGTGTATTGGTAAGCCTAAAAAGAGCTTTTACTTTTCTTAATGAATACAAACAGTTGCACAAAAAAGTATGATATGATGGGACGAAAATTTTCTTCAAGATTTTCTCCGTAATTTTAAGAAATTTTCTTGAGAAATCCATATTTTAAGGCATAGAATGAGTTTTACTTGATTTTAGGATAATTAAAATCTATAAACAATTTTTTAATCTAAATTTCATTATTTTTTTTAATACCAAAAATTGCAGCCCTACTTGTTCAATACAAATTAAGCAAAAACAAAAAAAAGAATGTCGAAAGAAAACAAAATAAAAAATTTTCAGTTTGTAAAAAATAAAAAGTGTTTCGACATCAAAATAATGTTAAAATATTTAAAAAAAAAATAACATTTTATGTGTGCAATTTAGAACAGTGCGTTTCATTCAAAATAACGCGTAATTTTTCAAACAAAATTTTGAGTACAAAAAGCTTTTCTGTTTGTCAAAAAAGCTTTCATTTCGTGTACGTGTGATTTAGTAGAATACTAAATTTTAGTGGATCAGCTGACGACCTTCTATATATTCTTCTATGTTTTTGCAGTAGAAATAAGAAAAGGTTGAAAATATCATAGTCGGTGGCTTGTGAAATTTTTCGGCGACATTATTTTTTGACAGCGACTCAAAATATGTCTTACAAAAAACCTTATTATCTCAAAAATTGCGACGTGTACTTTTATATACCCAGACGGACATCTTTAAATCGATTTAATAAGAGATTCGGAGTCGAACGGTATACCTAAAGGTAAACCGATCGAGTCAAATCGACACAAACCCTACATACCCTTTAGATTTATGGTAGTAGAGGATATACATTTAAAACAACTTAGGACAAACCAAAATTTAACGACGGTAACTTTTTGAATAGTTTGGCTTTGTAAACTTAAACGGTAAAATCTAGACAGTTAAAATTTGAACATACAAGAAATTCTGAAATTCGTCGTTATTTCTAAAGCGTAAAGGAAATATGGACACCTATTAAAAATGTATTTTGATCTACTATAGGAAAATGTTGACACATTTTGTAATTTTTTGTCTTGTAAGAGGTAAAAGACGACGAAAACTATTTTCTGGTGCTGTGGCATAGTTGCTTAGCACGTTCATCCTCGTTTTGAACCCCAGTTTGGGGATGACTCCTACATATGTAAAACATTGTGTTGGAACTAGGAAATTAGATTAAGGAAAGGAGGATAGATTGAGTAATGTCTCTTAATATCTGATGATCCACATGATTTTTCGCGTTTCGGGAACCAAATCCCTAATTTAATCAGAGCACTTGCTATTGTAGTAGCGATAGAACAGTGAAACACATCCCACATTGCGACGATGCTCTAGTGAATCTATAGCGCTGGCTACCCCACTGTCACCGATGAACACCTTCGCTCTCTCCTGTACGAGGTCGAGAAACTCCAAAATAGACTTTGAAGCACCGGACCATACATGAGAGTTATATTCTATCTTTGGCCAAATGTAAGTGGTATAAATACTAAGAAGATGAGATGGAGTAAAGTACACTTCACACCTATTTAGAAAACCGTGGCACTTAAATGCTTTTTGCGACACATTAAAGATGCGTTGGGTGCAACGGACATCACACTAACGTGTGCCGCGAATTCTCCCACAAGAACTATAAAAATATGATGTCGGGCCCCTCTAATGTTAAAAGAGGACCTCCGATACTTTGATAGAAAGAAATTGGAGAATATGCGTACAAGATTGAAGCACATAGAATTTTAAAATATACTCTGCCTTTCACCTTAACAGGTTGTAAATATAGGCCATTTAAGTAAGTATGTACTTTTTGGAGATGGTATAATTATTTAAGCCGCTTTCCTTTGCCATAAAAACAAAACATGGCTGGTTCTTTTTGGAAATTATTACATTTAAGGAAATAAAATCCGTATTTTAAACAATATTTTTATAGACTTTGCATTTCATCTAACATTTTTGTGGTGGTTCTTAATTTGTGTTTAAGTGTGGGCTTGAGTGTAAGTAGTTTTCTTTTGTATTTGTAAATATTTTTATCATTTAACATTTTCGTTTTTCTTTTTTTTAATTTAAATTTCACTTAAAATTGTACTAACTTTAAAAATTTTTCTAACTTGGTTGGGTTTCATTAGTTTTTAACCATAATCAAAAATTACTTAATATCTTCTCCCACTAGGTCCATGGAAAAAGAAAATAAACTCTCCCCATTGCCATGGACATCGTTCAGTTGATCTTCATGTAAAGCTGGTGTAGAGGCATTTGTCAAAAATGCCAAATTATTTTCACTGTCACTATCACGATGGCTGCTGGTCTCTTGATATGCATCACACTCGTCGCACTGATCACTGCCATCATCGAGGAGAGTGACTTTGGGTTGGAGACTTTGCAGGTGATGTTGTTGTTGCTGCTGTTGCAACAATTGTTGATGATGTTGGTGATGGCCATAATGTGTGGGAGGATGCATGTGCCCGTTAGATGACTGTTGCTGTTGTTGAGGCGGGTGTTGCATAGGCAGTGTTTGTGCTGTTGCTGAAGTTGTAAAGGAATTCTCTTTGCTAGATGTTTTCGTTTCATCAGTCAGATTTTCATTATTAATATTATTATAATATTTGGCCTTGAGATCAGGCTCATTTAGGGAGGAGTTTTCTGAATTTTGACTCCCTGGTGGCATTTGTGTGTTTATAACACTTAGAGTGGGTGGCACGTTTAGCATGGATCTTATATTGGAACGATGACGCAAGCCCTGATGTATTTGATGCAAATGATGCTGCTGCTGCTCATAGTTTTCCTTGTCATTAATATTATTTTGAGCATCAAATTTTACCACATCTGTATGACTATGGATATCTTTTTGTTCTATTAAAGTTATACAATTTAAATAAATTAATTTTTTTTAAATTAAATAAGAAATGTTACCTAAATTAGCTAAAAGCTTGGGTTGTAGGGGCATTAAATAGTCATTGCCGGTGGTGGCTGCCCTTGGCTGTAGACTTTGTACCGGCGGCACACTTAAAAAGTCGGCTTAGTTTTCAAAGAAAGTACACAAAAAAAATTAATGTAATTAATTCTAAATAAAACTTGTATATCAAGTTATCTATAAGGAAAATTTAGTTTTGCTACTACAATTTAAAGAAAAGCTTTTTATTTAACTACTGGGAACACTTGGGTGAATTTCGAAAAAAGAACAACTACTAGGAAAATCAAAGGATAAAAAGGGCTATGCAAAATTATTAAGGAAAAAACACATCCAATATCGTACACTAATTGTTGATTCATTTCATTTTTTTGGAGTAACAATTACTTACAGCTGATTACCGCCGGCCCCGTCCTCATGGTCATGGGTGATGTTTGTATCGAAGTTTCCGTTGATTTGTTGATATTCCAACCTAAACCGCTCATAGGTACCTGGGGACGTTCTATAATACTAACACCATTAACATTTACACCATTCATGCTGTTATCTGTTTGTGTTTCTAACCCATTGAAAATTATTTATGAAACAGAAAATCATCAAATTTAATGGAACAACAACAAAAAGAAACTTTTTTTAAACAAAAAAAAACTTTTTAACAAAAATTTTCTTTTTACAAAATTAGGTCATAAAAAGCTGTACAGCCTGCGACTACTATAAAATTTAAAAAAATACATGTACATGTTTATGCATGATAAAAGATAAAAGATGTTTCAGTGTTAACCAGAGAACTGAGAAGAGTTGGAAAATAATTAGAAAAGATTTGACAAAACTTTCAAAAAAAATTAACTACACAATAATTCAAGTTTTTATAAGAGCTTTTAAGTAAAAAAGCTTTTTTAGTTTAAAATTTGTATTTAAAAGTCCCTCTTTAACGAAAGCATTCCATTTCTATTGAAGGCTTTTTTGTAAAACAATTTTGGGTAAAATCTTTTTATACAACAAAAGCTTTTTTAGAAAGTTTTTTCTATAAAAAAAAAAAAATAATCAAGCTTCAGTTCCAACATGCTCGTCTCAGATCTCCGCTATAGATGTGTTGATTTAAACATATACATATACATACATATTTGCAGCTTTTATAAAAATATATATTTATCAACAACTATTTGCAAAAAGCTGGTTGTTTTTGTGGAAATTTCAAAAAAATATTTCTTTTAAAAAAATTTACCAATTTTGGCGGTTGCAAAAGATTCCTTGAAAAGCGGTGTGTGATGTGAGTGCGGGGGGATTCCTCCGGTTATCGAACCTTGTGTTAGGGAGGCATGTTTAAAGGCATGTGTCCTTCCACGTGGCGGTGGTCCTGGTTCACGTTTTCGCCGTGGCTGTTCGACGGGCAGAACGCGTCTTCGTTGTTTTGGCAGTTTGGAGCGAGCCTAATAGAAAAAGATCGAAATGTCAAAGAAATCATTTGGTCTTGTATATATTTTCTTTTGGTGGATCAAATTTATTTCAAATGTAATTCTTAGAAAGCTTTAAGCTTAAGCTTAAATGTTTTCGGATCAATAAAAAAGAAGTTCGGTTTCAAACTGGTATTGGTAAAAATGTGTTTATAGAATTTTCAATGGCGCCACCTATCGGAATTTTGTTATGCCAACTTAGAAAACTTCGTCGGCTTATGCGCAACAACTTTCCACAAGATTATAGCATGATCAAATGCACAATTTACGATTTTATCCATTTTAAGCAAATTTTCAGTGATGCCATCGGTCGGAAATTGTTCATACCATCTTATAAACCTTTGTCGGCTCATGCCCAACAACTTTTCTTAAGATCATAGTATGATCAAATGCACAGTTAACGATCAGAAATTGGTCATACTAACTTAGAAACCCTCGTCGGCGAATATGCAACAACTTTCCTCAAGATCATAGCATGATCAAATGCAAAGTTTACGATTTAATCCATTTTAAGTAATTTTCAGTGTCGCCACTTGTCGGAAATTGGTTATACCAACTTAGAAACTCTACGCGGCCCATGTACAAAAACTTTGCTTAAGACCATTGCATGATGAAATGCACAATTTACGATTTTATTAACTTTAAACAATTTTCAGTGTTGCCATCTGTCGGAACTTAGTCATACCAACTTTGTTATGTTCGTCGGCTAATATGTAACAACTTTTCTTAAGATCATAACATGATCAAATGCATAGTTTAGTATTCTATAAGGGGCATACGAACAAACATTAATTTTTATATACATATATGTAGATAAGTTTTACATATTATTATGGACAAAAAGCTTTAAAGCTTCGATTACCGATATATAGACAAAACAAACCCTTTTTTCTGTAACAAATAAAAACTTAAAGATTATTCCGTAAAAACATACTAATATACAATATCACCAAAATCTCAGAAAAGATTCATATTTCCATTAAAGTGCCTTAAAAGCTTTCTAAAAGCAATATTCATAAACTGTTTTTAAATGGCTACTTAATTGAAAAAAATGATTACAAATAGTGCCCTTAACTTAATAAAAATGTCTGACACTGTCCACTTTCATTTAATATTCATGAGAATATAATTGAAACATTTCACTTGTAAAGATAAATCGATTATTACTGCTCTCTACCTCTCTTTTTAACATTCACTGTACGTTCTTTATGATGACATTAACTTTACCTGTGTGTGTGAATAGAACATAGAAAAGTTGCTAACAATTACAGGAACCGGAAGTGCTATTGTTAAGACACCAGCCAGGGCACATAAAGCACCAACAAACATGCCAGGATATGTTTTAGGTGCCACATCGCCATAACCCACAGTTGTCATTGTGACAATGGCCCACCAGAGACCCAAAGGGATGCTTTTAAATTGATTTTCTGGGTTGTCCTAGATTTCATTAAATTAAATATTCATTTTTATTTCATTTTGAACAATTTTAATTTTCCACTAAAAGCAAATACCTGTAACTTTTCAGCATAATAAGCCAGACTGGCAAAGAAGACAATACCCAAAACCAGAAAAAATACCAGTAGCGTAAGTTCTTTTGCAGAAGCCTTAAAGGTATGGATCAATATGCGCAGACCAGGTGAATGTCTTGTCAATTTAAATAAACGCATTATCCTTACAATGGAAAATGCCTCCCATAGTCCCGTATATTCACCCATCCTTTGCATAACGTCTGTATAAAAACTTAGTGTAGCCACAAAGTCAATGATATTCACCGGAGACTTGACAAACTGCCACAAATTGGGTGAGACCTGGGAAAGGTAATGGGTATTATTATTTAGTATTCAATTAAATACGAATACTTACTATAAATCTTATGATGACCTCAAAGAAAAACCATACATTACACACCAACTCCACATAGAAGAAAGCCTCATGCGGCTGACCAAACGACTGATGCCAACCATGAGCATGACGTGCATCATCAGTTTGTCTTCTTGTGCGTTCATTGCGTCGGGATTTCTCCAAACTAAATTTGGCTATAGGCGTGGCCAGGGCTGAACTATAATTACCGCCCAAAGGATTAGTGTAGTTTATAACCTTGAACAGGGGCTGCAGCAGGGGTATACTGCCGCTACTGACATTGTACTCTCGATACGAGGACGCATTTAGTGTGGGCGGCATATTATGATGTTGAGGTATGGTCGGTAAATTTGTTGTTGCTGATGACTGAGTGTTGGTGGGTGTAAAGTCTACACGAAAACCCGGATGGGTTTTTAGGCAGAAAGATATCACAGAAACGAATATGAAAAATACGGACATGCTGGCAACGACCTGAGAGATTTATGTTATACAAAAATTATAATCTAATGAAATATGTGTTAACTTACCTTAGCACCCGTTGAACTTGAGGGTTCATCAAACAGCGCCCATACTTTCGGCTTTAGCCTTTGCCAGCAATTCAATCGTCCTTTGTTCATAGAATCTTCAAAACCAAATAATCTGGCCACTTGTTCCTCGGAAGGTTTTTCATTATCAATATCTAACTTATCCAAAATTGCTAAGGTATTCTGATATTATAATAAATTGGGTAAAAGATATTTTGCTCATGAGTATTCAAAGTTCAACGACTAAGGCTTCAATCTAATAACACTTTCATAAGACTTTAAAGTCTTATTCTAATACTACATATTAAAATATTTAAAATTTTAGTATTAGACTGTAGAGTCTTAGTATAAGACTTTAAAGTCGTATTCTAAGGCCCAAAGTCCTATTATGACTTCAAGTTATTTGTATAAGACTTCAAAGCCCTGGTAAAGTCTTCAAAGTCTTAATATACGACTTTTATGTTTTAGTATAAGACTTTTTTATCTAAGTTTAAGAATTTAAAATCTCTATATAAGACTTTAAGGTCTTAGTATAAGACTTTTAAGTCTTGGTATAAGACTTTTAAGTCTTGGTAAAAGACTTTTACGTCTTTGTATAAGACTTGCTAGTCCTCGTATAAGACTTTTAAGTTATAGCATTAGACTTTTAAGTCTTAGTATAAGACTTCAAAATCTGAGACTTTCAAATTTTAGTATAAGACTTCAAGGTCTTCATATTTGACTACAAAGCTCAGCTCAGGGCTTTAAAGCATGTACTTAATTAAACTTTAAAGTCCTGGATTACGGCTTTAAAATCTTAGTATAAGAATTTTTAACCTTAGTATAAGACTTTAAAGTCTTAATATAGGATTTCATAATCTCCGTATAATGATCGCTATGATTGAAAGTTTGTATACTTTGACTTTATAGTTTTAAACTTAGTTTTTGCAGTCTTATACTAATCTTTAAGTATAAGTTTTAAGTCTAATTAAGTCTTATATTAATATTTTAAAGTCTAGTATAAGACAAACATTACATTAAATTTTTCTTATAATACGACTTGCAATTCTTATAATCAGGATCCAAATCGACGCATTATTTTTCGATCTAAAGTCAGACTTTTGAGCAAAATTTGTATAACACACCTTAGGGATTTTCAAAATAATTTATTGTGCAAAAAATTTAGTAATATTTGATATCTAATTTATTCCGTTTGTTTGTCAAAACATTTTGTTTAAATGGAATTATTTTACTATCAGGGAACTTTTGCGAATAAGTAACAATGAAGTGAACCTTATATGTTATATGTTATTTAGACTGTCCTAAAAGTATGCTACACAAATGTTTCTCCAATATCTTACATTTCGATCGATATCGAATACGGTGATTTGGCCCCAGATTTCGTAGTTTTACACTAGGGTTTCAAATTTTTATCATAAGATTCCAAAGTCTTATATTATTTATTAGTATGACAAACCTGCGTATCTCTGTGTATACTATAGGTGGACCAACAACATGGCTCTACTTGGTTCGAATCTAGACCCCAAAATTCTAACTCTTCCTCGAAAAGTGGACCACAAACATCGGTAGGATAATGGAGTTTACCAGTTCTAGAAAACAAAGGCAGATTTAAGAATTAAAAGCTTAAATTTTTTTTGATTTAACTTAAAAATTATTGAAATTTTGTAAAAACAATTTTAATTTTTTTTATTATTTTAGGTTTACCTGTAATAGTTTAAAATTTGTGTAAATACTCCTGGATGACGATCGAAGAAATACTCATTGAGCACGGGATCATAATTGGCTAAGGCCTCAGTTAAACGAGATAATCGTGTGGCGGGTATTTTTTTAAGTGTAGCTTTATAGGTTTCATATCTGCAACGAGAAAAGAAACATTGTATTCAAAATTAAATCAATATTGACATTTTTTAATGTTAATATCCATATAACATTAAATTGATTATCCAACAAAAATTCATACTAATCACCAAATCAATTAAAATTTACGTAAGCAAATTAAGAAATCTATCTATCATTTTCAGTATAAAATGTTTGTTTTTCAAATGTTTCCCCAACGTCCACAAACATCATCAACCAAATGTCAAATTTTCATATCTGTTTCTTTCAATACGCTTTTCGATACCATCAGTCATTTGTTCAACAAAAAAGTTTATTTTGAAAAGTCATAAAATCGAGACAGTGTTCAACTACGAGTACAGCAAAATATTTAATTTTTTTCGTATTTATGTACAATATTTTACTATATTTTGTTGTTTATGCAAGTTGTTTATTTTATAAATATTTGTTAGATTTATATGAGATTGTATATGATTTTCTTTTTATTACTCTTTCTTAATTTTTCTTTATTTATAAAAATGAAACGGAAATTTTAGTTTGGCATGAGATTTATGCAAAATGTCTTGGAATGCGACGTATGTGGGCATAAATGCAGATGGACGGACATATAGGCAGACATATAGACGTTAGAACAGACAAAGGTACATATGGGAGAAATAAAAATTCCTAGGATTTATCTTTTATAGATCTTGATACATATACAAAAATCATAATTATAACCAAAGTATTTGCTCTAGTCTATAACACAAAAATCTTTGTACATATATTAACACTCAGACAAACTTTTGCTCTTCATTGATCTTGACTTTACAACAAAACTTGTTAAATTTAAGCTCCCTAACGAAACTCTTTAATTTTCATTTACATTTTTCCTTTCATCTCCACTGTAACTGTATCCTTTTATCTTATATTAGATTTAAACTCAAAATTCTTTTTTTTTTATTACACTTCCTATCTTTATTCTTTATGACATTGAAAATTTTAAGTACACAAACTTTTTTTAGATAAAATTAAATTGTACTCGTTTACAATAATTTTTGCCCTTTTATTACAATATAACAGTCACACAACAAACAAAACATATTTAACATATGAGTTCTTAAGAGCTAAGCAAAGAATTTAATATTCATTTTTTATTAAGTTAAAATTGTTGACAAAATTATTTAGAATGAGAAAAAATAAAAGACATTTAGAAACTCAAGTCAACATATTCGAGTAATTAACATATAAATTTCTTAACACATGAGGGATAGGAAACACTCTTGAGTTTAAGATAAGAAAATTTACTTTGCGTGATTAAATTTTTTAATATTGGGTTGTTAAGAAAGTTTTTTCATTATATGTTCGTCGCCGCTTCAATTGATCGAAAACTTAGACTTTTGAGCAAATATTGTGTAACATACCTTAGGGAGTTTCAAAAATAATTTATTTTGCAAAAAGTTTAATAAAATTTTCTGAAAATTTTTCTATAGAAAATTTTTTTTTTTTTTAAAGAAATTTTTTTTATCAACAATTTTTTACTAAAATTTTTTTATAGAAAATTTTTTATTAAAAATTTTTATATGGAAAATTTTTCTATTGAAAATTTTCTATTCAAAAATTTTTTTATAGACAATTTTTACGTAGAAAATTTTTGATAAAAATTTTCTATTCAAAAATTTTTTACCAAAAATTTTTCTATAGAAAATTTGTTTGTTAAAATTTTGTTATAGAAAATTTTTTTATCAAAAATTTTTCTTTTGAAAATTTTTTATCAAAAATTTTTCCATAGAATTTTTTTTTAATCAAAAATCTTTCTATAGGAAAATTACTTACCGAAAATTTTTATCAAAAATTTTTCTATAGAAAATTTTTTATCAAACATTTTTCTATATAAAATTTTTTATCAAATCTTAAAATCTTAGATTTTAAGATTTGATTACTTATTGTTAGTTCATTTAAAATGAAGATTCAATAAATAAAAAAAAACATGAAAAAAAAATTTTATCAAAAACTTTTTATCAAAATTTTTTCAATAGAAAATTTGTTTATCAAAAATTTTTCTATAGAGAAATTTTGTATCTAAAATTTTTTTTATCAATAATTTTTCTACAGAAAATTTTTTTATCAGAAATTTTCTTTAGAAAATTTTTTTATCAGAAATTTTCTATAGAAAATTTTTTTTATCAAAAATTTTTCTATAGAAAATTTTTTATCAAAAAATTTTCTATATAAAATTTTTTTATCAAAATTTTTTTTATCAAAATTTTTCTATAGAAAATTTGTTTATCAAAAATTTTTCTATAGAGAAATTTTTTATCAATAATTTTTCTACAGAAAATTTATTTATCAAATATTTTCTTTAGAAAATTATTTTATCAGAAATTTTGTATAGAAAAATTTTTTTATCAAAAATTTTTCTATTTAAAATTTTTTAACAAAAATTTTTCTATATAAAATTTTTTATCAAAATATTTTTTATCAAAATTTTTCTATAGAAAATTTTTTATCAAAATTTTTCTATAGAAAATTTTTTATCAAAATTTTTCTATAGAAAATTTTTTTATCAAAAATTTTTTATCAAAATTTTTCTATATAAAACTTTTTAATCAAAAATTTTTTTATCAAAATTTTTCTATAGAAAATTTTTTTATCAAAAGTTTTTCTATAGAAAATTTTTTAATCAAAAATTTTTCTATAGGAAATTTTTGTCAATAATTTTTCTATAGAAATTTTTTTATTAAAATTTTTTCTATAGAAAATTTCTTTATAAAAAATTTTTCTTTAGAAAGTTTTTTTATCAAAAATTTTTTTATAGAAAATTTTTTATTCAAAAATTTTTTCTTCAGAAAATTTTTTTATCAAAAATTTTTAAGAAAATTTTTCTATAGAAAAATATTTTTATTAAAAATTTTTCTTTATAAAAAATTTTTATCGAAAATTTTTCTATAAAATGTTTTTGTTTTTGAGAAAATCTCCAACAGAATACTCAATACTCATTACTTTACTTTAATACTCATTAATGATCGTGATATTTACCAAAATTACAAAAAGTCTTCGGCTTCTGGTGGTATGGGTTGCCTAGGCCTGCTTATATGTTATATAATATTTATATTATCCTTAAAGTATGCTACACAAATGTTTCTTAAATATCTTATATTTCGATCAATATCCAATGCTGCACCTGGTAAATGAAGTGATCAGGTTCAAAGCATTTTGAAAGACAATATTCATCAAAAGCAGGTAATGTAATTTCTTAGGTTGAATTTTACAGTTTTTAATGAAAACTCTCAAAGTTTTTATCAAAGTGCAAGTCATAGTGAAAGTGTATGTCATTATCAAAATGCAAATCATTGTCAAAGTGTAAGTCATCGCTATTCACAAAGTAAAAGTCATTGATAAATTCCAAGTCATTTTAAAAGTTTCAAGGTCCAAAACGCTATCAATCGCTTTTATGTCAAGTTCATAATAAAACTGTAGCAAAGTTCATACTTTAGCCTATAGTCTAACCTATAGTCTGCTTCAAAGTCTAGTCTATTGTCTTGTTTATAGTCCACTCAAAAGTCCTGTCTAGTTTAGTTTAAGCAGTTCTTATTTATACCATTCTGAAATCTAAAGTCTTGTTTGTAGTCTATATTATAGTATAGAACATAATCCGTTCTTTAGTTCCTAGAAATTTTAAAATGAAAAGTCTACTCACAGAACATTCAATAAAAGTAATAATTTAGTCTTCCCCTTAGTCCATATTATAATTTTGTCCTCAGTCCTGTTTAAAGTCTAGTTTGTATTTTTTGAGAACGAGTAAAAAAAGGTTTTGTTGTTTAATGTAAATTGATGTTCCCCTGCCACGCAAATAATGGCCAACCCTGATTTAGACTTTTTTCCATAACATTCTCCACTTTATAAACTAAATCAAGTATTTACATAGAAAACATTTTTAAGTTTAATCTCAACTTTAAGTTTAAAAGCTTAACAGCCCTTTTAAAGTTTAGCAAAAGTTTCAATTAAGACAGTCCATGTAGCTTTCAATTCTAATTCTAAATTTCATTTTGTTTTATTACTTTCCTAATTGCTTTTAAAAACTAGCATTTGCTGATTTTGCAAGTTTTGCTGAAACTTTTTATTTCATTTCTAAAAAAAAAATTAAAAAACTTTTTCCAAATTTTTTTTTTTTTTTACTACTATATTCTCAACTTTCATGACCCTGTATCTAGTATTTTGTATAGATATAATAACATGTCTCTATTTAGTTTTGCTTTTCCCTAAAATAAAAAAAAACTGTAGACAAACGGATGCATATCACACATTTCTTATGGCAGAGTGAAAAAGTTTATTTTTAAAACTAAAAAAAATAAAAGAAAAAATTGGCGTAAAAAGCCGAAAAGTGTTGTGCAGTTTTACTGCTATAATAAAATCTGATTTCCATATGTTGTACTTATAGTTGTAAATAGTTATAGTTATAGCGACTATAAATCGATTATTATAATTAAAATTTTGCAGTTGCATTTAAATGTCAAAATAGGCCATATAACTATATTCTCACACTTTTTATAATGAATAAGCCCAAGAAACACCAGAAATAAATAAAGAAAATTCTAACACATAATAAATATATAATGGAAATTTTACTTAATACCCAGAGTAGAAAAAAAATATCATTAAGAGCGGAAAATGTTTTACTTTTTTTTCCTCTTTCCTTTTCTAATTTGAAACTGAAATTGCATCAAGGAAAAAGAAACAATTTCGAAAAATTGTTAAACTGTGATTTAGTTAAGAGTTGTTTTCTCTAATGTTGCCAAAGACCAAACAGGCCTGTTGAAAAGCTCATACATATTAATGTATTTAATGCACATACTCAAGATACCCCCATTTAGTTATGTGTAGTATATGTATATGAGAGTATACATATACATACACACAAACATAAGTGCTACAACATAAACATGTTGTTAAATTCATACACGAGTACTTTTACAAGTACAAGCATCCAAAGGTTATACACGGACGTATGTTAATATTTTAAGAGGGGAGCCCAACATAAATACATACAAATTTAATATCTTCCGCCCATCAAAACGAAATCTGTTTTTTTTATAACTCAAAAAATGTTAATGTATCACATTCTAGGAGGAGGTCTTAACCTTTGTTTGTTACTCCCTCTTAATTAGGCCTATGGGAGGTACTTTTGTTGACGTTAGATCTTACAATACATTATAATACATTTATTATATTGTAGTATTTCGTTTCCTGCGTTTATAAAATGTTTAAAAGCATTTATACTCAAATTCATCTTGAAAACATATACTCACACCTTCCAACTTACACCCACATTAAGTACCACCTCTAAGTAAGTACTTTTTTACAACTCATAAATACTAATACATATTTACCTACATAAATACATTTAAATATACACACATAGATACATACATACAAGCTTTTTGTTCATTTCCATGTCATTCATTTTATGTTTTTTTATTGTTTAGAAATTCTTTTCTGTATTAAATGTGTACGTTTGTATGTAAAGTATAAATACAATTGTTTTCGCAGTTACGAGGGAGAAATGAAAATTGATTAAAAGAAATGGAAGTACACATTTCATCATGATTTTGCAAATTATTAGCTTTCCAATCAGATGTCAAAATGAACTGCCGTAGTATAGCAGGTTAGTCATCCGGCTAGCTTACCAGAGGTCTCAAATTCGATTACTGGCCAGACCCACTTGAATAAAATAGATTTAAAAAAACGCCGGTTCACCTCATAACTCAGCTAGCCACTGGTTATTAAGTATTAGGCTATGTACAACTTCTGTAACTATACATTTTACCGTTCAGAGCCGGAGTTAAAACGTAGAGAGAAGTACCCCTTGTTCCAGTTCGAATCAGATGTCAATAGAAGAGTACATAAAAATTAATTATGTTAGTAATATAGTCTATTCGCTATGACAAGATCTACATTCTAGTAGATAGATTAGTCTAGACCAAAGTTGGCCATGGGATTTTATATGCTGTATGTTTTGTTAGTTTGTGTTTTTTTTAGAACGAGTAAAGAAAAGTTTTCTTGTTTAATATAAATTGTTGTTATTCCCCTGCAACGCAAGTAATGGCCAACGATGCACTAGAATCAATCAGATAGTAGGCAGAGGCGATTATAAAAAGGCGATTATAAAAGTCTCCAAAGCTGATTATATAGTTTCCAAGGTCGACTAAACAGTTTTCGAAATCGTCTAATTAGTTTGCAGAGTTGACTTAATACTGCCCAGAGATGACTGAATAGTCTCCAAAACTAACTTAACGGTCTTCAGAATCAACTAAATGTATAAGTCAGTGTATCTAGTCTAGTAGACAAGTAGTTTTTAGAATTAATTATATAGTAGCCAGAGTCTACCAAATAGTCTCAAGAAGCGATAATATAGTTTGAAAGCTCTCGAAATTATCTAATTAGTCTGCCAAGTTGACTTAATAGCGCCCAGAGATGGCTGAATAGTGATTATATGTAAATAGTCTAATGCCTCTAGAGTCGTTTATAGTAGATCAAATCGGCTTTAATTACTATAGTCGATTGAGGGTGCTGCAGCTTTGTTGGTTAGCACTTCGGCTACTAAGCAAAACATATCAGATCCCCGGTTGCAGCACCATCAATTTCTATAATTGTTAATTTATATACAATTATTATTTACCATAGCATCCTCAATTGGAGGTAAGTCTACAGCAATAATACGCAGTCGATGCCCTCCGAGCTTAACATAATTCTAAAACTGCCCACCTTAATGTCTATAAACATATCGCATTAAAGAGTGTATTAACTGATGTTTTGAATATTCATACGTTCTCGCCGCTCGTGATGGTACGTGGTGTAGTAAAGTCAGCTTTAAGTGAATGAAATGCAAACTTTTTAATAATTTCCAAGTGATGTTTATTTGCAAGAGCATAAGTGAACGAGTGGGCGTGTGTGAGTGTGTGTATAAGTGGAAGAGGATATGAGCTCATCACATCTACATATGTATATATGTATTAAGGTCCTTTTGTATTCGCAAGTATTCATAAGTAAGTACATTTGTATTGTATGTTTTTGGTCTAGTTTCATGCCTTTTTTGTTGTTATTATACAAAAATCTAAGCTGCTTGGCTGCGCTACAAACAGCAAAGAATTAAATAATGAAAAACATCGGTTGCAAGAAAGTAGTTGTTGCACTAAATAGTAAAGTAAGAACTCTTGAATAAATCCTTTATTTTTTGTGTTTTTTTTTTTACAAAAGTCCTAAAGCCAAATACTAAAGGAGCAGACACTGTTGGGTTTTCTCAGTTTGCCTCAGGCTATTAACTCAGAGTCAATATTTGCCTAGTTCTTCATCACTTCTCCACAGTTTTTGTTGTTGCTGCTATTTTATTTCATGTTTTCTTGTAGTTTTGACTCAACCGTTTTTTTTTTTTATTTTATTTTGTTTCTCCATATTTTATGAATCCTGATGATGATGATGATGATGGTGATGAATATTTTATAAGTTCGGGTGAGTATTATTTCATTTACAGACGACACCATCCTCATCATCTGCTTCATCATTGTCTGTGTACAACAACATCATTATCATCATCAAGAGACTTCGGAGGATGTGAAGATGAACTGTAAAGATGACAGTTTTTGAGGTTTAGTTACCGCAAAATATGAACAAAAATCTAACTGATTGTTTTTTTATTGTATTTTAGAGTGAGAGAAGAACACGAGAAGTAAAATAAAATGGGGTATTTAAGTTTTAGTTTCTTATGATAGTTTTTTTATTCATTTTTTTATTAGCCAAGAAAGATTTGTTTATTGTGCATGAAAAGACAACAAGGTTTTGTTGGATTTTAGAGATTTATGAGTTATTTTTCAAAAGTTCTCTTAATGGGGGGGAAATAAATTATGTGGCGGAAAAGCAATCAATTGGTCGACAAAGGATTTGTTTAGAGGATATACATATAAAAGACTATAGTTGTTGCTTGAATTTGTAGTCGAGTTCAGGGATTAAATACAATTCTAGGTAGAATAGTCGACTCTAGAGACATTAAACTAGTTACATTGGACAACTTTACTTAACATGACTTTAGAAGCTTGAAAAGTATATTCTAGAGCAACGGTGGCCAAAAGCAGAGCAGTTTTAAATGAGAGTGCTCAATCTTAACATGAGAATGTGCGTATTTGCTGTAAGTGTAGTATGCACTTTTATCTGTGTTTTTTCTTTTTTTTTAAGTATGAGTAAAGAAAAAGTTTGCTTGTTTAATGTAAATTGATGTTATTCCCCTGCCACGCAAATAATGGCCTATACAGCTTATAATGAATTCTATAATATATTGCCAATTCTAGAAAATAAAATTAACTTTAGAGACTGTCTTCAGTTTTAGAACTTAAAATTGGTCCTTAAGACTATAAGTCAACTTAATTCATTAGTGTAAACTATTGTTGACCCTAGAGACTACAACCTGCTTGGGACACCACTGTAAACTTTCTAGACCATAGTTATATTTGGAATGTGTATTCTAAAGACTATTATGGATTCTAGGGACTTTTATCAAGTATAGAGTAAATATATTGACAATTCTAGAAAATATCTTTAACTCTAAAGTTTATCATTAAGTTTTTAATCGGTTCTTAAGCTTATAATCAACTTAAGTCGTATGTGGGTAATATTGTTGACTCTGGAGATTAAATCTGGCTATAGACATCAAAGTTTACCTCTTATATTATAGTCAATACAGTGCGTTCTAGAGTCTAAATTGAATTCTAGAGACTATATTGGCTTTAAAATATACTCTAGAGAAATGTAACTAATTCTAAAGACTATAGTCAACTCTAAAAACTTTAATCGGTTCATAAGACAATAGTCAAGTTATATCGTTGGCAGTGCAAGAAACAAGATGGACAGGGCAAGGGGAGATGTGGGATGAAAATACTGTGTTTCTTTACTCCGGAGGCCCGGAAGGCGAAGAGCATAGTAGGCGTGTGGGATTCCTAATATCGAAAAAAAATAGCTAAGTCCATGACAGCGTGGTATCCTATCAGTGAGAGGCTCATGACAATAAAACTCAAAACTAAAGCTCGCATTTTGATAATTATCAATGTCTAAGCTCCGACTGAACTCTAATCTAAAAATGATAAAGATGAATTTTATGATATACTAAGCAATTGGATGAACAGCAATTTATATAACTGTGATACATGATATGATACTTGGCTTGACTTTAACGCCAAGGTAGTTTCAAACAATACCGGGTTGTTACATTATATTGGTAAAGACGGTGTCGGAGTAAGGAACGATAATGGAGAAAGGCTTATCGGACTATGCTGCGAAAAGAAACTTGTTGTGGGTGGTACTATTTTCCCTCATAGATTACAGCATAAATCTATTTGGATATCGCCGAATGACGTTACGAAGAATCAAATCGACCATATTTTAATAAATTCTAAGTGGCGATCATCTTTATTTGATGAACGCTCGAGTCACGGCGCAGATATAAATAGCTATCATTTAACAATGTGCAAAATTCGACTAAAGGTTGTGGGTCTGGGGTCTGTAGCACTAGAGCAATGTAATGAATTCCAAACTTCCATTACCCAGCGTTTATCGTCTTTATGAAGGCCTTCAACAATTTCAATAAAAGCTTTTTATGGAGAATTTTAAAAAATCGTAACATGCCAACGACAATTCTGAACTAATTCCGGGCAATGTACGTTGATTTTAAGTGTCAAGCCCTACACAAGGGTAAATTAAGATCCGTTCGATGTTACTACTATAGTAAAGCAAGGATGTATCTTGTTACCTTTGATGAATATCCCCCTAATGTATAAACCAATTATAAAATTATCAAAGGCTTATTGAAGGAATTTTGTATGGAAAATTTGAAATTTAAGCTCGTTATAGTCTTATTTTTTGATTATAAATTGGAGGGTATGTAGTTTATTCTGGATTATACAAAGTTGACTTTGAAGAGTAGATAGTTAACTCTGGGGGTTATATAGTAAATTTTAGAGTTTGTATTGTCGACTTTGGAGTTCGAATATTCGAATCTAGAGGGTATTTAGATGACTCTGGAGACAATATTATTAATCTAAAAAGTATTTTGTAAGACTTTTCATTTAGTTTTGGATACTATATACTTTAAAGTTGACCTTAAAGACTATTTATTCGACCTTAAAACTGAATTTCAACTCTGCAGAATCTGAAATTTTTTCTAGGGTCTATACCGCAATATAGAGCTAGCATCTGCCCCAATCCTCTTTCAGCCACATTTTAAGTAATTAACCATTCTAATAGCTAATTATTATCCCTGACATTTTAACTAAATTAAAAATACTAAAGACAACATCTCTCATATGTAAGTTAAATATGCCATTTGGAAAAAAGAACAACAAATCCTTGAAACTAATTAAATCTCATCAGTGAAAAGCAAATAAAACTACTTCACATATTACAAGTATTTACTTGAAAATCGTTTTATTTCAATAATAAATTGAAAATAGAATGACATTAAAAAAGTGGACAGGAAATAAAATAAATACATATAATGACGTTCAACAGTTAAATTAATCATCAATTAAATACTCAATAACAAAATACAATTAAACAAATAATGACAAGTTTTATAATTTTTTCTACAAAAAAGTAATAAAACCTCAAATTCTGCGAACTAAAACTTTTTTTTAGGTTAAAACTGATTTAAATTTTCATTTTCTCATTAATCTTTAATAAATCAATATTTAGTTAACGTCATCGACAACGACAACGACGACGACACAACTTTAAATACTTCAGCATCAGCTCAATTCAGTTCATCCATAAAATTACGAGTATTTGCATTGTCTTGACATATTTCAATAAATTGTAAATGGAAAATTCCACGGATTCAAGTGGTTTAAATAAATGTCAATAATTGTCGACCTTGTAGGTTTTCTCGTTTCAGTTTTTTTTATTAATTTAGTTTTTGTGTTAAGAACTAATAAATGCAAAAAAAAAACTAAATTGTGACTGGTAGAAAATGCGATTGACTTGTTCATTAAGAAACTGAAAACACATTTTTTCGATTGCAATCAATTTCATGTAAATTTTTTAGTTTGAAAAATGTTTCAAAGGCAAACAGATGCAAATTTAATTTGTTTGAGAATCGTAATAACTATCTCTTGAAATGCAGCCGATAAACAATAGAATTTAATAGAGACAATAGGCGACACTAGAGACTTTTGAAAGAGTTTATAGAGGACACAAGAGACTTCAGTGTTTAAACAATAGTTCACTTTAAAAGCTTTAATCAACTTAAGGAGCAACTAGGAAGGGCTTTAAGAGAACTAGAAGCTATAGTTGACACTAGAGCGTATATCTTATCCCCAAGGGCTATAGTTGGCTGCATAATGTAAGACTATAGCCGACTCTAAAGATTCTAGTCGACTTTAGACAATTTAGCCGAAATTAGTATTTGAAAAACTCTTTTTAAGACTTTCCTTTAATGAAAAAATTATTATATCTTACATTCAAAGATAAGTTCTTGAGCGTGGGGTATACATATGAATATGTCTGGTAAATAAATTACATTTTGCCAAGTCTTTATTAATATTTATCATACACCCAAGGGAGCGTATAAGTGTTGGTATTTTAAATAACATTATTCATACGCACTGTATTACAATATTGTGCTTAAAAACGGCGTATGATAACTTAAAATTTTCTAATATCTTCAAGAAAATTGATGACCATTTAAGACCCAAGTGAAAGATAGAATTTAAATGACATTTTTATATAAATAAAAAAACTTAAATTTCTAAATTTCTCTTGCTAAATTGGTCCCTTCAACATAATAAATTTTTATGTGACAGTGTTTATGTGTAAATGATTGTGTAAATTCATTTTTATGAAATCTCTTTCAATCACTAACTTTATGGTAAATAAAAAATTCAAATGAATAAAATTATGAAAGTTTTGTGAAATATAATAAATAAGAACATAAAAAAAGAATCAGAAAAAAATGAAAAAAAATAATAAAATGAATAAATTGATGAAAAAATGAACCCAAAATAATGATGAGGTCCATGAATATCTAATAAAAAATATAAAACAATATTGAGCCTTAACTAAAAGTTAATACAAAAAAGTACTTAGTAAAAAAAATTTTATTATCTTATTATATTGATTCTAGGAATTTATTTGCAATTTTAATTTGATAATTGAAATCTTATAGCCGTTATAAAACCTCTAAATTCCAAGGTTTTTCTCCTAAATATTTCAACAATTATCAATGCAGAAATTCAATATATACGAGCTCATAAAATAAACAAAGCAAATTAAACAGAGTATAAAATATCCATTATAAACAAATCCCCGCCATCAAATAGAGAATAAAATAACCATTAAGCCATTTTTTCCATTTGTTCTATTTGTATTTCAAACACACACACACACACACTCACAGACAGACACACACATGTTCACATACACTCATAACTTGGGTTTGTATTGAGAAAAGCCCCTCTTCTTAATTTTCAAAATTCATAGCCCATACATTATTAGCTGATCCCTAAAGACTCATAAAATTCATTTCATTCCCCTTTTTGTTTTGTAATTTTGTGTTCTCGTTTAAAACATAAATATTTGAATTTGGTATGAAATTGGAATTTCAACAGAAAATCTGGTTACAAAAATAAAAATAAAAAATAAAACAACAACTGCTGATAAATTTTGATGGTATTGGCAATTGGCAGTTTTGCCTGTATTTAATGTTTTCAATGAAAATTTAATAAATCATAAACTAAAGTATACATTAAGGGTGTCTGCTACGCACTATAAACATGTTTGCCTTATAAACATATTCGCAATCTCGGAAAAAGAAGAGAAGGATGTTTGTAGGTATTAAGTTTAACTCAACAGGCATATTATTTACATCTTAAATAAACACATACATGTATAAAAGACCGTCCCTCAAACCAAAAAAGTAAGTCTTAGTAAGAGTCATAGTCTCAGCAAGAGTTGTAGTAGCAGTCGTGTTCACACACTTATTCATAGCTTTAGACATAATCTGAGTTGTTGTGATAGTTAAAGTCGAAGCCATAAACCTAATTTTTAACATAATCGTAGTCTTAAACTTAGTCATAGCCATAGTCAAAATCTTAAACGTAGCCCTATTAATAATCGTCCTAATAGTCGTAATCCTTGTCTTGGTCATAGATGTACTTATAATCTTACTAATAGTTTATACGATTGAGCGATGTCTGTCTGTCTGTCTGTCTGTCTGTCTGTCTGTCTGTCTGTCTGTCTGTCTGTCTGTCTGTCTGTCTGTCTGTCTGTCTGTCTGTCTGTCTGTCTGTCTATCTGTCTGTCTGTCTGTCTATCTGTCTGACTGTCTGTCTCTCTGTCTTCCTCTCTGTCCGTTTGTTAAAAGCACGATAACGCCTTAACGAAAAGAGCTAGATCTCTTAAACTTGGCAGAGATAATGTTAATTTCTGGGAAAATTTTGGACAAAACGTAGCACAGAGAAGTTTTACATGATCATTATAAAAACATATAAAATAAAATTGAAATCGGTTTACATTTGACCATAGCTCTCATACAAAACACTTACAAAATTAGCCTAAAGTCCACCTAAAGTACGCTTTACTGCTAATAAATGATAAACTATACCAACTATGGCGATTAAACTTAGTACGAGGAAGTCTTATGTCAATGCTTGGCAGTCTGTAAAATTTTATCACAATTGGGCACCATTTGACAATAGCTCTCATATAAAAACACAAAAATACCAAAAAGATAGGGGGTTTGTGTCCGCCTATCCGTCAAATGAAAGCACGATAGCGCCTTTAAAACAAAGAGCTAGATGGGCAAAATTTTACAAAAGTATTTTCTATATCTTGAAAAATTTGTGTATTGAAAATAGATGAAATCGGTTCACATTTAGTTCGGTTCACATTAACCGTGCCCGGGAATGACATCAATGCTGATAAATTGTATATAATTGTAAAAGCTAGTCTAGTTAATTAAGACAGAGAAGTTTTATGCAACTTTTGTTAGTATATGAAATTTTAAAGGAATCGGTCTATATTTGACCATAGCTTTCATATAAAAAACACTCCGGGAAACTACTTAAGTGCCACAAACAAAAATTATATATATACAAGCCAATTTTGTGACAATCGGTCAACATTTAGCTATAGTTGTTATATATATATATATATATATATATATATATATATATATATATATATATATATATATATATATATATATATATATATATATATATATATATATATATATATGTATATATATGTATATACTATTCAAGATCAATTGGTTAATTTAGAAGACGGTCTAGTGTACAAACATCCAGAAAATCTCCATTTTTGGCATAGTTCGTATTTTCAAATAAAAGCGTTAAATTTCATGGGTATTGTTCATTTTTTTATTCTTATTTACTTACCTTATACCGCCAACGTTTAATATTATACGGTTTTCGCCATCCATCTTGTAACGTCTGTTGTTGTTTCTGTGTAGGTATTTGTTCTTGTCGTGTTCTGCTGCTCTTGTTGTTCTTGTTGTTGTTGTTGCCGATGATGTTTTACAAATGAAAATCTACAATATATCATTCCAATAGAAGACCAAGAAAGCTTAAAGCCTTCAAGAGTTTATTTGGCAGGATAAATAATGTTATTATTTTTATTTTAGTTTTTTTTTTCCTCTTATAAGAATTTCCTTTTTTTGTTGTTATCTTTATTTCATTATGTCTTTGTTACATTTTACTAAAATAGTTTGAAAATTAGGATGCTAATAATGACGATATGTTTATATATTACATGTGAGCATGTGTTTATACAGACATTCACATACACATTTATACACACATACTGAGGTTTTTATGTATAATAGGTGCTGTTGATAAAATTAGGTTTGTTCAAAGTAATTTGGTCAAAAACTCTCACATTGCTTTGATGTCAACCATTCTTCTTCTTCTAGCTTATTTTGCAAATAGTCTCAGACTCAAAACCGAATATAGTCTTATACATATAATTAGTCTTAGTCGTTGTCTAATTTCTGACATAGTCTTGCTAACAGACTTAATCAAAGCTTCATTAATAGTCTTAGTCATTATTATCGTAGCTTTAATATCTTTTAGATTGCATTTATTCTCAGTCATAAGATTGCAATTAGAGAGAATGTAAAATCTTTGTTCATGTCTAATATTAAATATAAATATGTAAGTTGATTTGCTAGCATGTAAGTATACATCATGAATGTCCTTGTATTTTCAAATTAAGTATCTTTATTTTCTTGTTTTTTTTTTTCTATTCACAGGCATGTTTTGCAAATCTTTATACATAAATGGATCATATACGTAAATTAGTACACATCCACATACACGCATGCATGGACCTAAATACATCTGTGTTTCTCTCCAATCATTCTCTTATTTCCTCTTCCATTTTGCCAATGTTTTTCCAACATCTAATTCATGCATATTTATTATTTATGCCCAAAAATTTGTCAACATTATTTTCAAAAACGAAATTTAGTTGTTGCCTTGTTAAATGGTTTAATTGCACTTTAGTTCCCGCAATGAATGACATTAATTAGTTAAACATACTCGTACCCTTTATTAGGCAAAAGTACCGAAAAGAAAACCCTGACTTTCATCTGTGATTGTGTCCTGGTGTTAGTCATTATAATAATGTGGAAAAGCAATTTTATACTCTTCCTAAGAACATAATGCGCTATAAACCAAAAGAAAAAACCAACACGTTTTTAATAATAGAAGGACTTTTAATTTGTTACTCTTACTATTTACAAACTTAGACACACAGATACACAAACACTAACATCTAATATCTGATTTCTGTGTAGGAAAGAAAGTGCTTTTAGTCACATAAAAAATGTAAAAGCAATAACAAAAACAAGGAAAATAATTTCATTATTCACTTATTTCTTCACAAGTACAAGGGACAGTGGGGCAAAAGACATATTAAATGAAATTTAACTATCACTAGACTATGACTAGACTATGACTAGACTATGACTAGACTATGACTAGACTATGACTAGACTATGACTAGACTATGACTAGACTATGACTAGACTATGACTAGACTATGACTAGACTATGACTAGACTATGACTAGACTATGACTAGACTATGACTAGACTATGACTAGACTATGACTAGACTATGACTAGACTATGACTAGACTATGACTAGACTATGACTAGACTATGACTAGACTATGACTAGACTATGACTAGACTATGACTAGACTATGACTAGACTATGACTAGACTATGACTAGACTATGACTAGACTATGACTAGACTATGACTAGACTATGACTAGACTATGACTAGACTATGACTAGACTATGACTAGACTATGACTAGACTATGACTAGACTATGACTAGACTATGACTAGACTATGACTAGACTATGACTAGACTATGACTAGACTATGACTAGACTATGACTAGACTATGACTAGACTATGACTAGACTATGACTAGACTATGACTAGACTATGACTAGACTATGACTAGACTATGACTAGACTATGACTAGACTATGACTAGACTATGACTAGACTATGACTAGACTATGACTAGACTATGACTAGACTATGACTAGACTATGACTAGACTATGACTAGACTATGACTAGACTATGACTAGACTATGACTAGACTATGACTAGACTATGACTAGACTATGACTAGACTATGACTAGACTATGACTAGACTATGACTAGACTATGACTAGACTATGACTAGACTATGACTAGACTATGACTAGACTATGACTAGACTATGACTAGACTATGACTAGACTATGACTAGACTATGACTAGACTATGACTAGACTATGACTAGACTATGACTAGACTATGACTAGACTATGACTAGACTATGACTAGACTATGACTAGACTATGACTAGACTATGACTAGACTATGACTAGACTATGACTAGACTATGACTAGACTATGACTAGACTATGACTAGACTATGACTAGACTATGACTAGACTATGACTAGACTATGACTAGACTATGACTAGACTATGACTAGACTATGACTAGACTATGACTAGACTATGACTAGACTATGACTAGACTATGACTAGACTATGACTAGACTATGACTAGACTATGACTAGACTATGACTAGACTATGACTAGACTATGACTAGACTATGACTAGACTATGACTAGACTATGACTAGACTATGACTAGACTATGACTAGACTATGACTAGACTATGACTAGACTATGACTAGACTATGACTAGACTATGACTAGACTATGACTAGACTATGACTAGACTATGACTAGACTATGACTAGACTATGACTAGACTATGACTAGACTATGACTAGACTATGACTAGACTATGACTAGACTATGACTAGACTATGACTAGACTATGACTAGACTATGACTAGACTATGACTAGACTATGACTAGACTATGACTAGACTATGACTAGACTATGACTAGACTATGACTAGACTATGACTAGACTATGACTAGACTATGACTAGACTATGACTAGACTATGACTAGACTATGACTAGACTATGACTAGACTATGACTAGACTATGACTAGACTATGACTAGACTATGACTAGACTATGACTAGACTATGACTAGACTATGACTAGACTATGACTAGACTATGACTAGACTATGACTAGACTATGACTAGACTATGACTAGACTATGACTAGACTATGACTAGACTATGACTAGACTATGACTAGACTATGACTAGACTATGACTAGACTATGACTAGACTATGACTAGACTATGACTAGACTATGACTAGACTATGACTAGACTATGACTAGACTATGACTAGACTATGACTAGACTATGACTAGACTATGACTAGACTATGACTAGACTATGACTAGACTATGACTAGACTATGACTAGACTATGACTAGACTATGACTAGACTATGACTAGACTATGACTAGACTATGACTAGACTATGACTAGACTATGACTAGACTATGACTAGACTATGACTAGACTATGACTAGACTATGACTAGACTATGACTAGACTATGACTAGACTATGACTAGACTATGACTAGACTATGACTAGACTATGACTAGACTATGACTAGACTATGACTAGACTATGACTAGACTATGACTAGACTATGACTAGACTATGACTAGACTATGACTAGACTATGACTAGACTATGACTAGACTATGACTAGACTATGACTAGACTATGACTAGACTATGACTAGACTATGACTAGACTATGACTAGACTATGACTAGACTATGACTAGACTATGACTAGACTATGACTAGACTATGACTAGACTATGACTAGACTATGACTAGACTATGACTAGACTATGACTAGACTATGACTAGACTATGACTAGACTATGACTAGACTATGACTAGACTATGACTAGACTATGACTAGACTATGACTAGACTATGACTAGACTATGACTAGACTATGACTAGACTATGACTAGACTATGACTAGACTATGACTAGACTATGACTAGACTATGACTAGACTATGACTAGACTATGACTAGACTATGACTAGACTATGACTAGACTATGACTAGACTATGACTAGACTATGACTAGACTATGACTAGACTATGACTAGACTATGACTAGACTATGACTAGACTATGACTAGACTATGACTAGACTATGACTAGACTATGACTAGACTATGACTAGACTATGACTAGACTATGACTAGACTATGACTAGACTATGACTAGACTATGACTAGACTATGACTAGACTATGACTAGACTATGACTAGACTATGACTAGACTATGACTAGACTATGACTAGACTATGACTAGACTATGACTAGACTATGACTAGACTATGACTAGACTATGACTAGACTATGACTAGACTATGACTAGACTATGACTAGACTATGACTAGACTATGACTAGACTATGACTAGACTATGACTAGACTATGACTAGACTATGACTAGACTATGACTAGACTATGACTAGACTATGACTAGACTATGACTAGACTATGACTAGACTATGACTAGACTATGACTAGACTATGACTAGACTATGACTAGACTATGACTAGACTATGACTAGACTATGACTAGACTATGACTAGACTATGACTAGACTATGACTAGACTATGACTAGACTATGACTAGACTATGACTAGACTATGACTAGACTATGACTAGACTATGACTAGACTATGACTAGACTATGACTAGACTATGACTAGACTATGACTAGACTATGACTAGACTATGACTAGACTATGACTAGACTATGACTAGACTATGACTAGACTATGACTAGACTATGACTAGACTATGACTAGACTATGACTAGACTATGACTAGACTATGACTAGACTATGACTAGACTATGACTAGACTATGACTAGACTATGACTAGACTATGACTAGACTATGACTAGACTATGACTAGACTATGACTAGACTATGACTAGACTATGACTAGACTATGACTAGACTATGACTAGACTATGACTAGACTATGACTAGACTATGACTAGACTATGACTAGACTATGACTAGACTATGACTAGACTATGACTAGACTATGACTAGACTATGACTAGACTATGACTAGACTATGACTAGACTATGACTAGACTATGACTAGACTATGACTAGACTATGACTAGACTATGACTAGACTATGACTAGACTATGACTAGACTATGACTAGACTATGACTAGACTATGACTAGACTATGACTAGACTATGACTAGACTATGACTAGACTATGACTAGACTATGACTAGACTATGACTAGACTATGACTAGACTATGACTAGACTATGACTAGACTATGACTAGACTATGACTAGACTATGACTAGACTATGACTAGACTATGACTAGACTATGACTAGACTATGACTAGACTATGACTAGACTATGACTAGACTATGACTAGACTATGACTAGACTATGACTAGACTATGACTAGACTATGACTAGACTATGACTAGACTATGACTAGACTATGACTAGACTATGACTAGACTATGACTAGACTATGACTAGACTATGACTAGACTATGACTAGACTATGACTAGACTATGACTAGACTATGACTAGACTATGACTAGACTATGACTAGACTATGACTAGACTATGACTAGACTATGACTAGACTATGACTAGACTATGACTAGACTATGACTAGACTATGACTAGACTATGACTAGACTATGACTAGACTATGACTAGACTATGACTAGACTATGACTAGACTATGACTAGACTATGACTAGACTATGACTAGACTATGACTAGACTATGACTAGACTATGACTAGACTATGACTAGACTATGACTAGACTATGACTAGACTATGACTAGACTATGACTAGACTATGACTAGACTATGACTAGACTATGACTAGACTATGACTAGACTATGACTAGACTATGACTAGACTATGACTAGACTATGACTAGACTATGACTAGACTATGACTAGACTATGACTAGACTATGACTAGACTATGACTAGACTATGACTAGACTATGACTAGACTATGACTAGACTATGACTAGACTATGACTAGACTATGACTAGACTATGACTAGACTATGACTAGACTATGACTAGACTATGACTAGACTATGACTAGACTATGACTAGACTATGACTAGACTATGACTAGACTATGACTAGACTATGACTAGACTATGACTAGACTATGACTAGACTATGACTAGACTATGACTAGACTATGACTAGACTATGACTAGACTATGACTAGACTATGACTAGACTATGACTAGACTATGACTAGACTATGACTAGACTATGACTAGACTATGACTAGACTATGACTAGACTATGACTAGACTATGACTAGACTATGACTAGACTATGACTAGACTATGACTAGACTATGACTAGACTATGACTAGACTATGACTAGACTATGACTAGACTATGACTAGACTATGACTAGACTATGACTAGACTATGACTAGACTATGACTAGACTATGACTAGACTATGACTAGACTATGACTAGACTATGACTAGACTATGACTAGACTATGACTAGACTATGACTAGACTATGACTAGACTATGACTAGACTATGACTAGACTATGACTAGACTATGACTAGACTATGACTAGACTATGACTAGACTATGACTAGACTATGACTAGACTATGACTAGACTATGACTAGACTATGACTAGACTATGACTAGACTATGACTAGACTATGACTAGACTATGACTAGACTATGACTAGACTATGACTAGACTATGACTAGACTATGACTAGACTATGACTAGACTATGACTAGACTATGACTAGACTATGACTAGACTATGACTAGACTATGACTAGACTATGACTAGACTATGACTAGACTATGACTAGACTATGACTAGACTATGACTAGACTATGACTAGACTATGACTAGACTATGACTAGACTATGACTAGACTATGACTAGACTATGACTAGACTATGACTAGACTATGACTAGACTATGACTAGACTATGACTAGACTATGACTAGACTATGACTAGACTATGACTAGACTATGACTAGACTATGACTAGACTATGACTAGACTATGACTAGACTATGACTAGACTATGACTAGACTATGACTAGACTATGACTAGACTATGACTAGACTATGACTAGACTATGACTAGACTATGACTAGACTATGACTAGACTATGACTAGACTATGACTAGACTATGACTAGACTATGACTAGACTATGACTAGACTATGACTAGACTATGACTAGACTATGACTAGACTATGACTAGACTATGACTAGACTATGACTAGACTATGACTAGACTATGACTAGACTATGACTAGACTATGACTAGACTATGACTAGACTATGACTAGACTATGACTAGACTATGACTAGACTATGACTAGACTATGACTAGACTATGACTAGACTATGACTAGACTATGACTAGACTATGACTAGACTATGACTAGACTATGACTAGACTATGACTAGACTATGACTAGACTATGACTAGACTATGACTAGACTATGACTAGACTATGACTAGACTATGACTAGACTATGACTAGACTATGACTAGACTATGACTAGACTATGACTAGACTATGACTAGACTATGACTAGACTATGACTAGACTATGACTAGACTATGACTAGACTATGACTAGACTATGACTAGACTATGACTAGACTATGACTAGACTATGACTAGACTATGACTAGACTATGACTAGACTATGACTAGACTATGACTAGACTATGACTAGACTATGACTAGACTATGACTAGACTATGACTAGACTATGACTAGACTATGACTAGACTATGACTAGACTATGACTAGACTATGACTAGACTATGACTAGACTATGACTAGACTATGACTAGACTATGACTAGACTATGACTAGACTATGACTAGACTATGACTAGACTATGACTAGACTATGACTAGACTATGACTAGACTATGACTAGGCTTGAGTTGAACTTAATGAAACAATTGTCTAAATTTGTTTCCAACTCTTTGCATTTGTAACTATTTAAATTTAGGAGAATTGCTTGAAAGAAAATTTAAATTCCTGGATTATGTTTCAATTATATTATTATTTCATTGATACTTTTAAAATATGTCCAATTTAAGCTTATAAGTCTTAAAATATGCCACATTTGTATGCGTTAAGAATTTGAAATTTTCGAATTGGTTATTGTTGTTAGGTTTGTTCCATAACTTTTTTATTTAAATATTCTTAAACACACATGGCTGAAAAATGTTTGATTTTCAGAGGAAGCCAACGGAGCTTGTCATCTGAATGTATCCTTTTTATTAACCTAATAAGGACTTAAGAAACCACCCCGGTAAAAAAATTACAAACAAATGAATAAATATAATATTAGACTGTTATACACGTTCATGTTTTAGGGATTTTATAGTCATTTCCGGGAAATTAATATATGTTTATATGTAAGTGCGTACATACATGCGTATGTTTCAAATTGTAAATATATGTTTATGTGTGTATGTATGTTGGGTATGTTTTAAAACAAGTTTGTTTTCCTTTAATGTAAACATGTTTATTTATTTAAGTTTGTCTGTGGTTGAGGGTTTATCTCTCTCAGAGAGTGTTTGATTGTGTTCGTGTGTGGGTGCGTGTGAGTGTTTGTATTTAAAGGATAACTGTTAATTGGTTAGCAACATGTTAATAAAATCTCTGGATAATAAAAACAAAGCTAATACACAACAACATCAACAGCTACAGCTACAACAAAAAAAGTAAGTAAAATTGTCATTGTAAACAAAACCAAAAATTTTGTTATAAAAACACAGATGTTCAATCAATTTGTTGGGCTTTTGTTTGAAAGTTTGATTTTGGTTGGTTTTTGCGTTAGAGAAGACAACAAAGGATTAAAACTCACACATATCGTGTATGAAGGAATGTACCTACATATTTACTTATTAATACAAATATATTAGGGGGTTTTTTATGAATTCAAAGTTTTCTTCTTCCATTTCATTTTTTTATCATGGGTCATAAAATAACACTTTTCTTATTGTTGCTGCTGGTTTTTGTTTTGGGTGATTGTGGTGGGTTGTTCCGTTTATGATGCGTGATGATACTGGAACTTATTTTTATTAAATCACATTCACTTTCCGGATATTTGTTGGGAACAAAGTACGCACATACTCACATTCACTTAAATACATACATACATAAAGACATAACGAAGTATGTATACATACTCATACATCCTCTAATATGTTTTTGGTGTCTTATAGCCAAAACGGCCAAATGAAGTGAAAATTGAAAATAACATTAAAAATATGTTAGAGACATTAAAAATTTAACGCTTGCTTAATTTTCGTTATTGTTACTTAAGAACTTTATTATTAATAATTTAGTTTTCAACAAAATATTATTTGAGTATTAATTTTTACTTTATTGAAAAATTATTTTCTATTTTTTTTTTTGTCTCTTATTAAATTATTTTTTTGTTCTTTTTTCTTGGTTTTTTGGAATTTTTCTTTACTTTTAGTTAACAGTAACTTTGTTCCGTTTCCTCTACAACAAAAAGGTTTTCTACGAGTTAAGCACCATCCAGAGACTAACTGAACGTACAAAATCCAGCAGCAGCAAATGTACCCAGCATCTTCTTGTGATGGATAAAGTAGAAAGCTTTTGAGATATTTAAGGTTGCCGGATTTTTGAAAGAAGAAAGCTTCCGGTTGTAAATTGAAGGGGAAGACTGTTATTTTGAGGTAGCAAATGAAAGATATTTTGTTATTAAGATTTTATGAATAAACTCTCTAAACAATTTTTGCATATTTAAAAATTATTGTACTTATTTCTGTTTATACCATTTACCCTTAACCATTGATTTGTAACTCATAAAAATATATGTCTGACACCCAGCTTTAAGTTAACCGCATAGTCTATTTTTAAATATTCATTCAGCTCTTATCCCGAAATAGAAATTTTGGAACATATCGTATAATTTGTGTCTCAATCGTATATAATGTGAACGGCCAATTCTAAATGGTAAACATCTCATTGAGGAAGATATTTCTTCAAAACAAACAAAACAGAAACCAATGAATTCTTTTTTACAATTATAAATTAATATTTTTGTACAAGTTCGCGGACTTGAATTCTATAGCATTAATTTTCATGATGGTTCGAAATGACATGAATGTTATAGCATTCAAAATTTAAAGCCAACTTTTATTTATTTTATTATATTTTTATAATAAATGACGAAATGCTATATTATTCACATATTGGGCGGTATTTTAGCCATAACTTGTTGAATGTTGGTGCTCAAGAGTAAAAGGTTTATCTGCATAAACATCGTCTTTTGAGTAGCCCCACAAAAAAGTCTAATGGTATCAAATCGCATGATCTTGGAAAAATTACGAGACCAGGAAATGTCTCTTGCATTAAAGCCATATTCTCGAGGCATGTGGCACTGTCTTGTTGAAACCACATATTCTCCAAGTAGTATTCTTCAATAGCAGGCAAAAAAGTCGGTTATCATATGACCATAACGCTCCGAATTCACGGTGACAGTCGTTCCATCGTCGTTTTCGAAGAAGTAAGGTCCAATCACACCTTTGACCAAAGAGCGCACCAAACAGTGACTTTTTCTGGATATAATGGCCTCTTCAATTACTTGAGGATTCTTATAACCTAAAATACGACAATTTTGTTTATTAACATACCCACAAAGTGAGAAATGTGCTTCATCGCTGAAGAAAATTTTGTTCGAAAAATTGCCGTCCACCGCCTGTTCTTCAAGCACCCATTCCATGTTTTTACGACGTTGTGAATGGTCAGCTGGCTTCAGTGGTTGTGTGATCTGGACTTTATATGGATGTTGGTGTATAATACGCCATAATGTGCCGTAAGACAGTCCTAATTCATGAGAATGACGAGGAATCGGCACATTCGGATCATCGGCAACACTTTCACTTACAGCAGCGATATTTTCAGCGGAACGAGCGAAACGAGATACACAGGCCTTACAATATTTGTAACCGCCTCAGTCTCTTCAAATTTCTTCACAATTTTGCCAATTGCTTGCGTAGTTGGATGATTATGTAAACCATAATCTCCACTTAAAGCACGATATGTGGCTGTTGCAGAATCACCATTTTTGTAGCATGTATTATGTGATACTTAAGCGATTTTTGTCAATGTCAAACTTAAAACTGAAAAGCAAAAATTGGTTTAACAACATAGTTTGAATTCTAGTCCTATACTTTTGAACCCCGAAATGGATAACCCGTTATAATATACAAATTTATAAACAAACAATTTCATTGTGGAAAAATTTTTGGTATGTAAAATATATTGGAAAAAAATGTTTTATCAAAAACTTTTCAATAACATTTTGAATCTATAACTTTTCCTCAAAAATTTTGTTAAACAAAAATTGTGGCTTAAAATTGAAATAAGCAAGTTTACAAAATAACAATATATTTATGTAAAGAGTTATTGTAATCGCATTATAAATTTAAAGATTTTACAATATACCTAACTTTTTTGCTATTTACTAACACTGGTAATATTGAAGTGTGGTAGCACTGTTAAAAATTCACTGGCTCTCCTTACATTCTGACGGCGTCAAAGCATCAACTTTGTAGTTTTATATTTCTTGTGTGTTTTGCGAAGGTATGGCATCCCATTCGACAAGAATTAACGGCGCTATTTGTAACAGCTGAGAATAAATGCCGGAATATATTATTAACGCCGTTTGGGCGTTCAGTTTTTTTGACGTTGAGGTCTGTCCCGGACAGTTTTCTTAGCAATTATTTAACAGTAGTGTTGCAGGCAACAAGTTAATTTATTTTCTATTGTCTTTTATTTTAAGTTCAAAAGTTTTTTATTGTTTAATTAAATTTTTTTATATTCAAAAAGTGAGTCTAATCTCTAAGAGAATTAACTGCAAAATTTGTTAAATATATTTGTATTTCTTTTTTTTATACCTACGTCACGATTGCAGATAAAAAATGTCGGCTGCACGTATTTTTAGTGTTGTTGGCCAATTATCCAGGAGACAGTTGATGCAAAATAAATGTAATCGTGGTAAGTTTTCCCAATAATATTTATATAAATTTTATATTTATTTATAAATTGGGTTAATAATAATTCGGCCCAATTTAGACTATCTACAAAGTTGTTGTAGTTCTGTGTGTGTTTGTTTTTGTTGTTGGCTACGACAAACAGACCGGACTTTGAACTTTGTACTGTGTGAGTGAGTGAGTGTGTAGTCAGCAATCATCAATATCTCTCTTGTCTGATATTATTGTTGTTGTTTCAATGTTGTTTGTTTTTTAAGCGATAACTGTTTTATAATTTTTGATTAATAATTGATTTTTCCTTGAATTTCTTCAATTCTTTTAAGTTGTATCCCAAAACATCAGACTTATGTCCGCCGCCACAGTGGGACAAAAGAACTTACGCACCAAGGTAGTTGATGGTGTTTTAGTTGTCACTTTAGATTGCCCCGGTGTGAAAGTTAACTCCTTGGGAGAAGCTGTTAGTTCAGAATTTGAACAAGTCCTTAAGGAATTGGAAACCAATGCCCAAGTTAACTCCGCAGTTTTGATCTCAGCAAAACCTGGCTGCTTTGTAGCCGGTGCTGATATTAGCATGTTGGAGAAATGTGAAACCGCCGCTGAGGCCACCCGCATTTCCAAAGATGCCCAATACATGTTTGAGCGTATGGAAAGTAGCCGCAAACCTATAATAGCTGCCATTAATGGTGTTTGCTTAGGTGGTGGTTTGGAATTGGCTTTAGCCTGCCACTATCGTATTGCCACCAAGGATAAGAAGACTAAATTGGGTTTGCCTGAAGTAATGTTGGGTCTTTTGCCAGGAGGTGGTGGTACCGTGCGTTTGCCTAAATTGGCTGGTCTTCCCACAGCACTTGACATGGAATTGACTGGTAAGCAATTGCCTGCCGAACGTGCTAAGAAAGCCGGTATTGTTGATTTGATTGTAAGTCCTTTGGGCCCTGGTCTTAATACCGCCGAAGAAAATACCATTACCTATTTGGAAAAGGTAGCTGTTCAAGTGGCCAATGACATAGTCAGCGGTAAGATAAAGGTGAGTCTTTTTAATAATACTCTCGTCTAAACTTAAATAAAAATAACATTTTTTCCTCCCAGGTCAACCGCCAAAAATCTGGCTTGGTCAACAAACTCACTACTATGGCCATGGAGACCAATTTTGTTAAGGACAAAATTTTTGATACTGCCCGTAAACAAGTTTTGAAGATGACCAATGGCCTTTACCCAGCACCCCTGAAAATTCTCGATGTTATTCGCACTGGGTTAGATAAGGGCTCTGTGGCCGGTTATGCTGCTGAAAGTGAAGGTTTTGGTCAATTGTCTGCTACTCCTGAATCCAAGGGTTTGATCGCTTTATTCCGTGGTCAAACTGAGTGCAAGAAGAATCGTTTTGGCAAACCTCAACGTGAAGTTAAGACTTTGGGTGTCTTGGGTGCTGGTCTTATGGGTGCCGGTATTGTTCAGGTCACCGTCGACAAGGGTGTTAAGACTGTAATGAAAGATGCCTCTGATGCTGGTCTTTCACGTGGTATTGGTCAGGTACAAAAGGGCTTGGAAACAGCTGTTAAGCGTAAACGTATATCTGGCTTGGAACGTGATCAAATCCTTTCCAATTTGGTGCCCACTTTAGATTACAATGAATTCAAAAATGCTGATATGATTATTGAAGCCGTATTCGAAGATATTAAGATCAAGCACCGTGTTATCCAAGAATTGGAAGCTGTTGTACCCAAACACTGTGTTATTGCCACCAACACTAGCGCCATTCCTATTACAAAAATTGCTGCCGGTAGTTCTCGTCCCGAGAATGTGGTCGGTATGCACTATTTCTCTCCTGTAGACAAAATGCAATTGCTAGAAATTATTACCCATCCTGGTACATCTAAAGATACCATTGCCTCTGCTGTAGCCATGGGTTTGAAACAAGGCAAGGTTGTTATCACTGTAGGAGATGGTCCTGGTTTCTATACTACACGTATTTTGGCCACTATGTTGTCTGAAGCTATTCGGTAATTTATATAAATTATTTTGTTAAAAATATTACTAATTTTCTTTTTTTTCACTAGTTTGTTGCAAGAGGGAGTTGATCCTAAACAACTTGATTCTTTGTCTAAGAAATTCGGTTTCCCTGTAGGAGCTGCCACTTTGGCTGATGAAGTCGGTATTGATGTAGGCTCTCACATTGCTGTAGATTTGTCCAAATCCTTTGGCGATCGCTTCAGCGGTGGTAACTTACAGGTCATGCAAGACATGGTTATGGCTGGTTTCTTGGGCCGCAAATCCGGCAAAGGTATTTTCATGTACGATAGCCAAACCAAGGGAGCTCGTCCAGTTAACATGGAGGCTGTAGAAATCCTTAAACAAAAGTACGCCTTGGTATCCAAGGGTGCCAACACCCCCGAAGACATGACTCTTCGTATGGTATCACGTTTCGTCAACGAAGCTGTTTTGTGTCTGGAAGAAAAGATCTTGCACAACCCCTTGGAAGGTGATGTAGGTGCTGTGTTCGGTCTTGGTTTCCCTCCATTCTCTGGCGGTCCCTTCCGTTGGGTAGATCACTTCACTGCCGCCAAATTGGTAGACAAAATGTACTCCTATGCTGATCTCTATGGAGCCCCCTTCAAGCCTGCCCAAACTTTAGTCGATATGGCCAAAGATACCTCGAAGAAATTCTATCCTAAGAACACTGGCGCCTCTGCCAGTTCTAAATTGTAATTGTTAATTCCTAGTAATAAGTTCGTAAAGTCGTCGTAGTGCGTAACAAACACTCACTTATCATCATCCGTTAAGTAATTTATACATTTATTATGCTTATTTTTTCTATTTTATTTTTTAAACGAAATGTAAAACAATTTATCGACAGTTTAACTGCATTTAAACATAAACTCCTTATTTTTCCGCATCTATCTAAAATAGTGTTACATACTTAAGCAAATTGTGAAAAATATATGATTCAACATTTTAATTTTTTTAAAACATTTTTGTTTTTTATTTTCTTTATATGACTATCGCAATATTAGGCTATTTTTTCGTAATATTGCAGTGTAAAAATAAAATCGAAAAAGTTAAAAATAAATGGCCTTCCGTATATTTTATAGAAATTAGATGTCTGAAAATTTTACAAAATAAGAAATTATTTTATGTTTTTTTTTTTTTTAACTTTAACGAAACAACTCAAACTTACTCAAAAGTGTTCCCGTACAAAATTTTTAACACAAATTGTTGTTTTTTGAGTATTTTCCTTCAACTTTGGACTGTTTTCTGTAGTTTCGTTACATCGCGGGAACAAATATTTTATTACCAAATATCGAAATTTTATTTTTAAATAAAAATTATTCGCTTTTAGTTAAATATTGAGGGTTTAAAAAATAATTTATTTAATATTTTCGAAAAAAAAATATCTTTCGAAAATTAAAAATAAAACATTCTTCCAAAAATTTCTCAGATTTAATAAAGTTTTTAATCGATATTTTAAGCCAATATTTGGGGTTTACCCAAATATTGAAATTTTCTTTTAATATATAAATTTCCGATTTCTTCAATTTAAAAATCGTTAAATTTACCATATAACGATATTTTTATTGTTTTAATACGTTTGTAATTGAAGTTTTCACCTTCCCCAAAAAATGTTCCAATGTTTTCTTTATAACATTTTACATATTTTTTATTTACATTTGACTAATTTACTTCTTTTTAAAAAAAAATAGTAATAATAAAAAGAAAAAACAACATTTTGAATACAACTACAACATACATTAAACTTGAGCAACATTTAAGATGTTGCAGAGCTGTTCCAATAGATATTAAAAAAAAGGATACAAGGTAAATTTTTTAGGATTATTCTAGGAAATTTTAAAAATTGTAAAAAAAACTTGAACACAGCTCTGCTTGAATAAATTTTGTCTAAATTACCCCCTATTTTACTAAAACTACAACCATACTTCAGGCTGGCATGATTTCTTGGGTTCCTTACTTGCGCCAATCTCTCGAGGAAGTTCGTCGGGTTTTCGGTGTACTTAAGTTTTGACTAGTTTGAATTGAATTAGAATTTGTACTTCTTTCAAGTGGAAATCGCTCTATTACATCATCGATTAATTCTAAAATGCCGATTTTAAGTTTGCGTTTTTGTTGCGGCGTTAAAATTGCAATATCGGGTAATATACTACGGAAAAACTCCATATCGGCTTGTTCACCTGCATACATATGCATTTGGCCGGTGGTGGTGGCTTCGCTGGCATGGCACTCAGTTTTAATGCGTTTCGGTTCATGACCAAAGTCATGGGAATCTCGACGCATCGAGGAGTTTTGGTAGCCAATGTCCTGGACATTGTCTGGAGTTCTTAATTCGGATAATTGTACATCTGGTATAAAGTTTTGCAAAGTATTTGCACTGGCCGTATCGCTTAGAGCAGGGGACGATCTGTTCTGATTTTGTTGCAGTTGTTGCTGCTGCTGGACATGTAAACTGGCCGTTATGGCGGGATCAAAAGCATCTATGGTTTCCTCATCATCATTATCAGACAACGAATGTTTCAACTCCAAATGTTGCTGGTGATCTTGGCTGATTTTGAATTGTGGCTGTACCATCAGCTGCAAGGAACCGGGACTGTTTTGCTGATTAAGTTGTTGTTGCTGGGAGAACTGAAATAAAGTGGCCAAACTATTGTTGCCATCCAAAGAGTTACGAGTGGATTTAAGAAAGGGCAAGAGAAAAGCCATATGCTCTGTCAGGTAATAGGGTTTATGTTGGGGATCGGAACCACTTTGTTGCTTAATATAGCGGGATAAGCAGGCTCTTAAGTTACGCCAACGTTCCTTGCAATGTATGACTAGAATTAGGACACCTTTTAGTAAAAGTTTAACATATAAAGTATATTTCATAAGCCACTTACCATTCTCCTTCGTTTCTATGGATATTTGCAACCAGGCCTTTTCCTGATTATCACGATTTCTATACTCTGGCACCTTTTTGTCATACAGACACTTGTGATTCCTCACCAGATTCACAAAGCGTATGTTAAAGTCTTCATCGGTCTGCATAGTGCGAGAAAAATTTTGTATGTTGTTAGGAAGAGTGGACAGAGAGTTGAAAATGGGTGTTATAGTTACAGCTCGTTGTGTCGATGTTGTGATTCCTGCTGCTGTTGGCCCAATACCTAAGCCTGTTGTCGTACTGGAGGTGGCAGCCGAGCCACAATTCGTTGCTAATGTTGTGGGTTCCATAATGTGTTTGTTGTTACTTGTTGATCCGTTGGTAATCGGTGTTGTCGTAATGTGGTTGCTATTGTTATTGGTGGTGGTTATGTTATTATTTGGTGTAGTATTGGAATTATTATTGTTGTTGGTTATACTAGGATCCTGTTTACTATTGCTATCAGTAGGAACCGATGTTGTTGTGGTCATTGTTAGTCACTAACGTTTAAAGGAGACGGTGGATGATTAACCTGAAAATAATTTAATTGTAAAATTGTTTTTTATAATTTTACATAATAAATATTTGAAATTTATATTGCAATTTGCTTAAGTTTCAAATGAAATGAGAAACTAAAGAGTTTTTACTGTTTTTGGTAGGGTATACTGAGGATTCTTTTCTTGAATAACATCCCCAAAATTTGGGCGCGCTTTTTGTGAACCCACAATTTGTTTTTATTTGTTTGTTTTGATTTTTCTTTCTTCAGCTTTTTTAAGTGAACAAAATAGTTTTAACCCGTCAGTGTTGCCATAAGATTTTTATATCTAAAAGCTAAATCGGTTTAAAAATAAATTTATTAACAAAGGATTTAAAAATTTTAAAAATTCATTCACATTGATCCACGATAGGGATTGTTGATATATTGGCTAAAAAATGTATTCAAATAAATATTTGTTTTCATAAAAAATCTTAACGGCAAGACTTCTATATTCCAATTGGTATTCATGAGATACATGTATGCAGAAACAATTGCATATAGATACAATTACTCTCACGAAAGCTTCAAAAGATACACTCAAAATAGTTGGCAGAGTTACCATAATTCGTTCAAATCAAAATTATTCTAGGATACAAAGTAACCAGAAAGTCGAATATAAAAACATATTTAAATTGTTCGCAATAAGGCGGGTTGATTTGAATGATCTCAACAAAAAACAAATATTATAATAGGTCAAGCTTGATCATATGAGGTCAAATGTTTTTTTCTTATTTTTTTTTTTTTGATAAAGACATATACATACATATTTGCAAACTTTTATCATCATACAAATATTTTCTATAAACATAAAATTGACATAAAAATGCTTGTATGGGAGCTATGGTCAAATATAGACAGATTTTAAATTATATGATATAGTGATGTATGTATATATTTTTGTCGAATTTTTCTAAAAATATATTGAAATTTGAGTCTAAAATCTCAATTCCGGAAAGTGGAACCTGAAATATTAGACTGATTAGTTTAGCAATATTAAAAGCAATGTTCCCACTATCTTAAAAATTGCGACCTGTTCTATGATAAATTTAAATAAGCATCCAACCAGCCTCCTGGACAGACGGACATCGTAAAAAGACTCAGGCATATACATAGGTGTACTTAAAGGTTGGTCTTAGATGAATACTTCTATGAGTTACAAACTCAAGGTTCTAAAATGCTTTTATTAATTAAGATTTACATTATCAATAAGTTATAGCTGTTATGGAAATATGTATGTTTTTAATTAACGCATTTAAGATCTTTGGTTTCACCGAACAAATCTCCTTAAATTGTGTAATAAAATATTTGTGTACAACTTATAACAAAGATTTTAAATTTAATTATGTACCTATTTCTATTTTACAAAAATGTCTGGATCTTACATAGAACCAATAAGACCGGCAAATGTTTGTTTTAAAAGTAAAATATGTTAAGTTTTTGTTTAAATAAAATATTTGTTTGTTTGTTGTAAAATTTTCTTATCATGTGCTATATAATTCTATGCATTAAAGATCTACTAACCCAGTTTTTGGAGAAATTTGAATCAAGCTACTTTTAAAACAAAGATTTTCACAATTATTTTTTGGAAGCTTTCACTAGCTGAGTAGAATTAATTCTAACTATATTAACCACACTCTAAATAAAAATTTACTTAGTATTATACCATAAAGATTTTTCTTTGAATTTTTCTCCAGATTTATCTTAATGCAGTCTTTTTCCCTAATAAGTTAATTTAAATCTTATTATAATCTTTGTAACATGACCAAGTTTTAAATAAAGCTCAAAAAAATTATTTAGAAACTAAACAAATTCGATTGATTTACAGTTAATGACCATTTAATCTGTGCTTTACTAAAGCGTATAACATCTATGAGTCTACTTTCTCTGTTATCCTTGACTTTCAGTGAAGGATAGGGGCTCTGTGAGCCCATTTTTAAATATTATTCTCATCGGAGCATATGCTTGGCCTTCTTTATAATGGTGTTTTATTAGATTTAACCATCATCTTTAAGCAAAATCAACCAATTTTTATTAATATTGTATGATCACACTGTGATTAATTTTCCACTGTATAATTAGTCTTAGTTCAATGCTGTTCATTTCTAACTCAACCATAAAAAGTAAGAAAAGTTTTAGTCGGTCACGCACGACTTTATGATACCCTTTACTTCAAAGATCAAATATGGACCAACAATTTAGCAAGTTTTCCGTAAGTCTTAGTGACATACATAAATATACCATGTGCTATTTGTTCAAAATTTTGAGATTTATGTAGAATAATCTAATTTCCGCCCAAGGGCCTGATCTGGGAGCAATGATCAATTGTGGATCAATTGTTACCAAATTTCGGTTATTATTTACAAAATATTTATCTGTGCAAAGTTTTAGTAATAAAATGCATTTTCTTTAGATTTATGAGCGCTTTTGTGCTTTTATGGGCGTTTAAACGACTTTTGAGAATGTGTCTTGTACGGAAGGTGTGATCAATATAATTCCATTTCTACAAAATAAGTTTCACTGATTTAGGTACAATAAGCAATATTTATGCTGAATATTTTTAAATACAACTAAATTTGTGGCTGTAAAAGGCCAAAAACTCTATTCCGGGAAGGCATTCCTATGGGAGGTACCAGAAATAGTAATTCAATTTTACCCAAAAAGTAAAGGGATCGTTGGAGTTGGCAAAATTTATCAAATTATTTTTGAAGTTACGACCTGTACAAGCTAATATGGATATGAAGCCAGCCGGACGGACATCGGTTAATCATGATTCTGAGTAGTTCGGTATACTAAAAAGTTAGTCTCAGATCAATATTTCTATACATTATATACGTCATATACCATATTATGAAATGCATTTTTTCTTTTAGAACTTTAAAAAATGCAATCATCTCTTCTTTAAGATAAGAATTATTTAAATTCAAAACTTTGGCAACTCTTTTCAAATGGACGAAATAATGCTCTGTTCTCACCTCTCACCTACTTTTTGTCGACCCGTCTGTCTTTCTGACCAACCTGTATCTGTATCATCACAATTCTAATCCAAATACACACACACACTCAAATACAAAGTGTAACAAAGCTTTTAGCGTTCCGCAGCAGCAGCAGAAGAAGTGTGTTGACAAAAAAGCTCTTCCTCATAAAAACAAAACAACAAATAAATAACAGTCGTCTTCGTCGTAGTAGTTTTGGCCTGTCCGACAACTCAACTCACAACAAAATGACAAAACAATTCGAATGTTGTTTCGTTCATATTGTTGTTGTTGTTTTTGTTGTTATTATTGTTTTTGTATATTTATTTATTTCGTTATTTGTTTTATTTTTTATTATTTTGATATTGTACCATAAAGGCGCGAATGATCTGATGACGATGTGGGGTTTTTGGTTTGTGTTTAAAAGGGGCTGATGGGGGGAAGTGGGAGGTTGTTTGGTCTGATGTTATTGGGAAAATGTTGTGGTATTAAGTGTGTGTGTGTGTATGTATTGTATGTTGATGTTGTTTTTGTTTCTGCTTTTGATGGTTTAGGTTTCTCATGATGTTTTGTTAGTTTAGTTGGCGGGTTGGACGGTCGGTAGAAATATTTTAGTTTTTATAGTTATAGTTGTTCTTAGTTCTGTTTATCACTACTTTGTTATTTATATTTTTATACCCTACACCACCGTAGTTGGGGGAGGATGTTACACATTTGTACTGTTGGTTTTAATGTACAGAGATGTTGGTTGAAAACCATTTCGAAAATTCACTGGTGGTGAAAATTCACTGGTGAATCAACGATGTCTGTGTCGCTGACAGTATCTTCATATAATACTTGTTACACCGATTGTTACATAAGACACTGATCGTTACAGAAAAAACACTGATCTTTAAAGTTGCAATGAACATATAAAGTTTCGGTAAATTCTTTAAAGGGCTAATGAACACCAGTATTAAATCCTTCACCACCATTGGTTGAAAGGGTATATTGGGTTTGTGCTGATGTTTGTAACGCATAAAAATCGGAGACCCGGAATCACTTCCTAAGTTGATTCAACGATGTCTGTCTGGCTGGGTAGATATTCATGAAAGTTTATTACTAAAGTAAAGGTCGTAACTTCAATGATAATTTAATGAAATTTGACATAAAGCCATATTTTGGTTCAAGGATTATTCCAATTCTTTTTGGCTTAAATCGGGCTACTATTTCGGGTACCTTCCATAAGGGTGCCTTCCTTTACTGCCACAAATTTAATTGTATTTTAATAATATTTAGTATAAATATTACTTATGGTAACTGAAATCAGTGTACCTAATTTTTTAAGAATTGGTCCATATTTGATTACATCTCCTATACAAAACACACTCTAAAAAGTCTTAAATACCCATAAAAGCACAAACTCTAACTAAAACAGATTAATATTGTGTAAATATAAACCGACCCAAATTTGGAAACAGTCGATCTATAATTGACCCAAACTCCAATATCAGGTCCTTAGTCGGAAATGACATAAATCTACTATAATTTCGAAATTTTTAAAATGAATAGCACATAAGAGTATATAGTGTATGTACTATGTGTGTCTAACACTAAGAGGAAAACTTGTTAAGTTGTTAGTCGCCGGGGTATATTGCTATTGCTTTTCTTACTTGTTTTTTTTACTTCTTTAGGACATTTCGGTAGTATTCCACATAAAAATCTAAGTAAAAGCTTTAACAAAAAATAGTTTACATTTTTGCAACCCTGAAACTGAACAGTCGTATCAAAGATAGTTATGATAATTTTGGGGTGAATAACAAGGAACTACAAAGTCCATCTTCTATGGGAAGTTGTGATGAAAGCCAAAAGCTTCAAGAGATATTAAAATTGAAGTCATCATCATCTTTTAGGGATAAGAATTATATAAAACAATGAAATCAGAGTGACTGTCGCAAGACTTTGACAGGCGATTTTTTTCTTGTGAAAAACTTTCGGAAAACGAATGATTCTTGGCTTGTCTATAAGTGCATCCACATTAGCGACATAAAGACTATGTCTGAAAAATGAGGGATTTTACAATATAACATATTCAACAGGCTGTTGCTATATCGGGAAAAACTGGAAGAATTTCCGACAGACTAATTTTTTTCAGACATTACATCTTCAAACTATCAAATGAGAATACATTTTTAGTTCTACCAAACTTGTAACCGAAAACTGCAAAAGAAAAAAATTGTGGCTAGCGATAAAAAATATACTGAAACAATTACGAAAAAAATAAAATTTTTCTATTCGGCTATGCCAAATTTTGAACCGATTAGTATTAGAAGTTTTCGGTTGTGGGGGTTATATGAGAGCTGTAATAAAATATAGACCGACTGTCACTAAATTAAGTGCATAGCTTTTACTTTGAAATATGGTTTTTGATTATTTTAATAACTGTGATAACTAATGATTATATTTAATATATCGTCTTGCGGGAGTTTATGTGCTCTATCCGCCATTTTACACATTTTGACTCTAAATTTTTCAAATCTGCAAGCCGTTTTCGGCTATCTCGTCTAGTTTCTGAGATTCTATATTCTTCAAAACTGATTTTTTGTGCTGTTTCGCTCTATACGCCAAATATATATAGAAAAATTAAATTAATACTTAAAGATCGATTTTCTCAAAATGCATTTTTGCGTATAGAGGACACAAACTCCCGCACGACGATATTTGCGTCATCGTGCAAAACTTCTTTTTCCTGATTTTCGTTCTGATTATATTTTGTGATAATTAAGGAATTTTCTTAGAATAAGCTTAGCTATGGTCAAATGTGGACCGATTGTTACTAAATTGCGTAAGCTGGCTGGTATTCATATTAAACTTTTTTGCACTAATTTTCGTTGTCATTGCTAGTAAAAGCAGCTTCAGTGTGATTTAATAGGTTTACGTAAGGCTAGTGGTCACAAAACTCTTTTCCACACTAAATTTCGTCATAGCATTTTAATAATTTTCATTTCTTGGTAATAAACAGATTTCTAGGTTGGGTAATATGGGAGATATATTAAAATGCGGACCGATCACAGCCAATTTGTAAAGTTCCGTCTTTTTTTATTTAGGCCTATCGAGTATTCAACAGACAGATAGAAATAACAAAGAAGCAATATTCTCAAATTATTCCCAATGATGGGTATAAAAAACTGTTAATTATTAATTAAAGCTCTTATATAAACAACTTTGGTGTAGGTTATTTTAGGACCCAACTTGACCGATTATAAATTCTTACTTGTTTTGCTTTTTGTTGGGTTTGTTTTGTTCTCAGATGCTCCTCACTTTTGCTGTTGGTTCTTTTGTTTTTCGTTTTTGTTGTTGTTGTCGTTGTTAAACGAACTATTAACATATAATATAGAAAACAACAACAACAACAATAACAAATAACTGATACCAAACAGCAACAACAATAGCAAAGAACAAATATCTGTATCTGTTGTCAGAATAGTCACCAATATTTTCAAATGTTGCTGCTGCTGCTATTGTTGTTATTGTAATTATTACTGTTTATTTTAATTGTTGTTGTTGCTGCTGTTATGCTGAATATATAATTTTTTTTATTATTTTAAAGCTTGTTGTTGCTTTTGTTATTTGTTTAATATTTTAGTTATCTATATCTATATTTTTGTAAAAAATTTATCAGCACTAGCATAGGAAAAATAACAATATTTCGTTACTTTTTTATCATTTAATTCAAATAACTTAATTCCGTATTTACATTAGTTTGAGGTACATATTTCAAACAAAAATTTTGAATATTTAAATTTTTTTCTTAAAACACATGTGTTTTGAAAAAAAAAATGTGTTTACCTTTTATTTGTGTAAAGTTTTCAATGAAACTTTTCTTAATTTAAAGATATTTTCACGTTACATTTGAATTTAAGAAAGATTTTTTTAACTAATTTTTTTTAAATTTCTTATATTTTTTTAAGGTAAATACCTCGTTGCCACTTTTCTTTTATTTCACTCTTAAGTTTTATAGTTTTATTTAGTTATTTTTCAACAATTTTTTAAAAAATTTATTTCATCTTTGTTTATTTAACACAATTATTTGTATGTATGTACAATTTGACTAAATGGTTGGTTGTTTGTTTGCTATATGGCTGGCTGTTTGTATGTATGTATGTATTGTAGTTTTGTATGTTTGTACAGAAATGTGTAGAAATTTGAAATTGAAATAAAATTGTTCCTCAAGTTTAAGTTTTTAAGTTCTTCTCTCACTCTCTCAAGTAGTGTTGATTGACTGACGGACGCTATAGAAAACACAAATGTTGTTTTCCGTATCAGGCAACCTAAGCAACTAAACAAAACATACAAAGCACAGAACACAAACAGCAAAGCACTGAACACCGAACACTAAACTCAAACACATAGAACATACAGTAGAGCAAAGCAGAGCACCTCCTCACATTGTACGTGTAACAACAATAAGAAGAAAAAAACAAAAAAAAACACTCTCGTTTATACATTAACACACATAGATACATACATTCAAATAAACATTCATACGTTCAAACAGACCCACATGTGAACCAACCAACCATCCATCCAACCAAGCAACCAACTCACATACGTACGAACGAACGAACACACTACTCTGCTTCCCAAATAATGTTTCACTACTCTCAGATACTTTTTTGTTTTTGTTATAACCCAATAAGCATTTTATAGAAAATACACGGCCTTGGCCCTGCTTGATAGTCTCCTCTGAAAGATGGTGAGCGGAAGGCAAAAATAGGAACAATTATTAAAATGTATGTATTATTTACCCGATTTGTACAGAATAGTCAGAACACGGTTAACCACATGCACAAGTCATTAGCTGTGGGGTATTTTCAACTAACTCTGAATATTTCCCTTAGAAAAATTAATCAAATTATCTTAATTCCTGCAAAATGTATGACCTAGTTCAAAAATGATAAAATTTAACTCTTGAATCTTACAAGGTTTCAAAGATGTAAGTCATAATTTCTTAAATCAATAAGAATCATTAGGCCCAATCTTACCCCCTACTTTATTTCTTATATTCATTAGCGGTCTTCTATTAAAGTTCTAATCATATCTGGGCATTTCCTGGGGTCCTGAAAGTGCGTTCGTACTCTTTTGATGTACAAAAAAAAATTGAAAACAAAACTTTTCCAAGTATTTTTTTTGCGATTCGATAGCATTTTGGTAGCTCTATGTTTAGTGTAAAAGATGAATATCATCGAGTTCAAGTTTTCATAATAATAGTTTTAAGCATGTGGCTCCGAGTGTACGCAAAATCGAATTCAACTTTGGCTGACAGTAGTCTAACATAAAAATTTGCTAAATCGAACGGAATATTCAAGAGTGGTTAATTTATTTTAAAAGCCTATTAATGTAGGGCTCTATCCAGAATTTAGAAAATGAAATATCTGTATTGGTTTTTGTTTAATTGGCTTAAGTTCCGGTTGCGCACGTACGGTCGCGAACGTACGATTTTTCGAATAATATTAAGAAATAACAAAATATTTTTTAGAATGTAAAGTTAAAAGAAAATTACACATAAAAATGGCTTGTGAAGTGGCTAAGATTTTCCAGTTTCCGGCTCAATTTTCTCAAGTACAAAAGCTGAGATATAATATGAAACCATATTCAACTATAAAAAATATATTTTTTTAGAATTATAAGCAGCAAAACATGATTTTTATCTACATTTTATTTTTTGATCGTGGTTGACCATTCGCTAGAAATGCCCATCTACCATTTTTCTTAAGAGTCTTACAAGGTTCCAACAATGTACATACATATATCCCAATTTGAATTGTAAGAAGTTTATATGAATAAAGAAAAATAAATTTTCTCGATTTAAGTCAAGCTTCCTCTGGTTCCCAATATAATAATCTCCGGATGGGGCTGTGCCAACAGACTCGCAATACTTAGTTTTGTATGCGTATGATGTTCTAGGCATGATAACTATATGTATAATGTTCGCTGTATTAAACACATTAAAATGCTTCCGTATATGTGACAGCGGGGAAGGGACCCACTACACAAAACTACACAAAGCAAGAGGTAGGGACGACCTACGCGCGCTTTCAAGGTTGACCAACACGTTCCTGACGTCATGAGATGTGTCGCTTTCAAATGAGACCAATACCAACACGCTCAGTGTTGGTACACCAAAGATGAACGTATTAAAATCTTTAAAATGGCTTAGGACCCTTTCTATTTTGCACTTCAATAGAAAAAATTCTTGCCGTACAATACGTATGTATGTATAATTCTCTCACCGCAGGAATTTTTCCTGGTAAATGCATAATAGGAAAAAATAAATAAATAAATAAAAAACCAGTGACTTTAAATTAGTACAAATTATGAAACTCGCTTCATCTTTTTATCCTGGACGATGTTTATGTATACGATAATCTTATCAGGTCTTTAAGCCTATGGAATCTCTTATAGCACTAAGGAGCCAAGTTCAAAGGCCTTTTCACATACAATATTGCACATTGATAGTGCACTTTAAGAGTGATATTGAACTTTGAGAATGATTTCCTCTTCGAGGATGGTCTGCATTTTGACAATGACTTACCCTTTAATTTGTACTTTGACAATTTGACCAATTTTGAATAATTTCTGATCAAATTTACTAAATATATTCCAAAAACAAAACGATTCAAAATCTGTGTTAGAAACAAAAGAAAAACGAAAGAATATTTCTATTTTCATTGGAGACAAAAAAACGAGGAGATAAAAATACAATAGCCCAGTTCAAAATCCGTTCGAAATAGTCTAGCATCGTAGCATTTGCAGATCAGATCAATTGAAAAAATTTTAATATTATTTCTATAGAAATTTTTTTATTTGCTACACCGATTTGCAAATGCTAAGATGCTAGACTATTTGCAACGGATTGTGAACTGGGCTAAAATAATTTAGTGCAACATTTTGATTTTTGGCATCACATCTTAAATTACTTGGTAAATAGATTATTATTAGTAAACTTTGCTATTAGTTCCATCACATAAAAATGCTTGCTGGGATACAATTCTTCTTTAGCAAATAACGTGTGTTCGTATGTACAAACATACATACACACATGCTCACATAAAAGTTGTCGTCGTTAATATTGTTGTTGCTGTGTATTGTTTTTTATTTATCACAATAACGACACGAGCAACTTTCAGCGAACAATTTCTGGCTTATCGCTAAAAACTGAACAGAAAACAATAACAACTTTTACATACACATGCATATACACATACAAAGCTCAAAAACAAACAACACACTGCTCTCTTCCCCCACCAACAGCCCGTTAACATAACACATTTTCTCCACCAACAACAACAACATGGTTATCATCATCCATTGCCTGACACAATGTGTTTGTTTGTTATCAGTGAAGCAACACTTTTTCGTAAAATAAGCTTTTCTTGATTCTTTTATTTATTTACCGTTTTCTCTCTGCAGTTGAGAGAGATATACGTACTCGTTTCTACACACAGAGAAGTATCTGTGTATCTGCGACATAAAGTTTACGGTAATTGTTGTTTGTTTACAAATTATTTATGCTGACTAAGCTTAAAATAAAAGCAGTACAAAAAAGCTTTTTAGTTTAGATTTTTTGTATAATTTAGGTGTGTAGGTATTTACTTAACTTAGGTTTCTCTATAGATGTCGTTATATTTCCGTTTTAGGCTGCAATTATGATATTGAATTACTCCCGGGTAGGTAAATCATTACATTTTTACTTGTCTTAAAACTAAAATTTTAAAGTAGTTTATTTGAAAAGGTGATTTTGGAAAAAGAAATACATATTGATCACCTAATATGTGTATATGTATATAAAATTTATATTAAATTATAGGTTACAGTCCAGGATTTACAACAGTATATAAATTTTATATTATTGGAATGAGTTTTAGCAATTTCCTAACACTTGATTTGGAAAATGATATATTTTAAGATGAGTTGTTGTAGTTGAACTATTAAATTGTAAAGTCTAAATGAATTTAGAACCTTTTTCATATTTAGCGGAATGTACTCCTAAAGTATGCAATACATTTCAGTTGCATTTATTTAACATCTCAGTTTTTGCTATACCATATGTTTAAGTATATGTGTGTAAATTTCCTTATTATTGTGAATGATTAACATTGGAAAGTTTAAAAAGCTCTTCCACAAATTCATACATACATAATTATACTCATAAACGAATAAAAACCCCACCAAGCAATTTCTAAACGGAAGAGTCTTAATAAATTTTATGATATAATCAACATTATCGCTCTCTTAATTTTTAAGATAGAATCATTCCTTTAAACTAACTTCCTGCCATTGAGATTTTGGTCACAATTTTCAGTAAATTTTAACCCTTTTCGTTACAAACTTAGTCCAACGTTTCTCCAATTTTTGTTATCCATTTCGAATAATATGATTTGTAGAGGTCTTCAAAATAGACATTTTCGTTAGATAATTTCGTCGTTGCAGTCAAATCATTTACCCCGAGAAATTTCTTCAAGTTTGGGAACAAGAAATAGTCACTCGGAGAATATGACTGGGCAATTCGTTGCACAATTCTTGAATTTTTGCCTTGAAAACTTCTTATGTGTGGAAAATAATTTTCGATAGAAATATTTTTCTGTAGAAAAATTTTTGATAAAAAATTTTCTATTGAAAAATTTTTGATAAAAAAAATTTCTGTTAAAAAATTTTCTAGAAAAATTTTTGATAAAAAAAAGTATTCAGTTGGAAATTTTCGAAAGAAATATTTTTCTGTAAAAAAATTTTTATAAAAAATTTTCAATTGAAAAATTTTTCATAAAAAATTTTCTATTAAAAAATTTTTGATAAAAAATTTTCTATTGAAAAATTTTAGATAAAAAATTTTCTATAGAAAAAGTTTTATTGAAAAATTTTTTATAAAAAAAAAATATATTAAAAAATTTTTTTATAAAAAAATTTTCTTATGAAAATTTTTTAATAAAAAAGTTTTCTTTTTGGTAAAAAAGTTTTCTTGGAAAAAATTTTAAATAAAAAGTTTTATATTAAAAAAATATTTTTACACAAAAAAATATCAATTTTAGTTAAAAGTATAAAAAACGGCAACTCTGCCGACGATAATTTTGTTCTGTTTTCTTTGAGTCGACGGTTACGAAACAGTGAAAAAACTGTCCATATTACTGCTAACAACGCCAAACATTTAAGCGAAATTATCAACCAACAATTCCGCAGTGTCTCCAAAGTGACCTCCTAAACGATAGGCAACAGTTTTTAATTAAAAAAAACTTACAGGATTGAAAAAGCTTTCATCAACGTGTTTGTATTGTAAATTCCAATACAACTGCATATCACAACAAAACAGAACACGAAAAAATCTAGTGTCCTATATCAGTGTTTTTCTTTTTCTGAAAAAAAAAGAAACATAAAAAGGACTCGTGACAAGCAACAAACCACAACAAAAACAACATAAAAAAGAAATTAAAAAATAAATTTGAAAACAGTTCAGTTGTTGTGTAGAGCGTATTAAAGTAAGACACGACGGTGGTGCATTTAAAGAAAATGAAATGTTTTAGTGTTGGTTTAAAACGGACCAAAGTTAAATTTAAATACAACTTTTGTTAAATATAAAACACAACAAAATATTAAATTAACAAAAATCTTTTAATAAATATTAAATAAATAATTTAGTATTATAAAGAAAGCTAAAAATAATTAAACTAATAAAATAATGTGAATTTACTAAAATTTTTTTGGTAAAAAATCGATGATTGCATTGTATAGATACCAGTAAGAAATCCCCTAAAGGAAATTAATCTATGTATTGTAAAGCTACTACCTGTAGATATACAAAAACATTAATTTATCAACATTCCTCTTATAATCGCACAAGCATTTATGTATGTATGTACTCATATATTATCGACATTCAAATAAATATTGTACACACCGAGCGACAGATATCATTGCATATGTTATGGCTTTTAGTTTATTTATACAATCTGAAGTTGTAGCTTTTCTCGAACTTATAAATCCTAAATTTAAGCTTAAAACAATTTCCTAGTTCTTGCCGTTAAATTAGAAATGACACGTTTTTCAATGTCAATTAAAAATAAGTTTCCTTTGATAAGCCTTAACCAAAGTTATGATTTTTTTTTTGCTTATTCTCCTTTTCTTTCTTCACTTTCAACATTTTCATGTCCAAATTTTTGAACATTTTGTTAATAGTCATTAATCAAAGTTTATGATTAGTCAGGATTAGAGCTGCTTATTATGGTTGAGAATTTGACAAGGTTCATGGCCATTTTTACTTATAGGCAGAATTATACAAATTTCTTCATAACCTCGGTTAATCACAGCTTTTCTTTTAAATTATTCTTTTCTGAATGCAAAGAATTTCAGATGAGTGGTTTGGAAAAAGATTTATACAGTTTTATACACTGATACTCAATTGGATGGTATTCAAAATTAGCAGATTTTAAGAAATCATAATATACAGGAAACCAATAAAATTTAAAAATGTTTTGATGTTCAATAAAAGTTGGTTTGCGTCTTCACTAAGGAATATCTTAAAATTTTATGAAAAATATTTTACGTTGTACAGGATTTAGCAGTTTTTCTTACAAACATCTTTTATTAATGGCTTAGCAGTTTTTCTTATGGAATCTTTTTACACACTTCAAGACTCAAATTAAAGAAAACTTATATGATGGTCGAGCCAATGAGCCAATATTACCAAGTTATTGTGTCTATTCAATGAGGAATTGAGAAAAATTACAGCATTTGGTCAGGAAAAAAGTTACTTTCTACCTGAAAAGAGAAAGGATGTGTTCACTCATTAAAAAAACCCATGAATTAGGCCACGAATTTCCCACTCAAACGCTATATTCTCCAGAATTATATAGAAAATTTTATATAGAAAATTATTCTAAAAAAATTTTATATAGAAAATTATTCTAAAAAAATTTTATATAGAAAATTTTTCGATAAAAATTTTATATAGAAAATTTTTCTATAAAAATTTTATATAGAAAATTTTTCTTAAAAAAATTTTAGATAGAAAATTTTTCTTCAAAAATTTTATATAGAAATTTTTTTTAAAAAAACTTTAATATAGAAAATTTTTCTATATAAAAATTTTTCATAGAAAATTTTTCTTAACAAAATTTTATATAGAAAATTTTTCTTAAAAAAATTGAATATAGAAATTTTTTGTAGAAAATTTTTCTATAAAAATTTTATATAGAAAAATTTTCTTAAAAAATTTTATATCGAATATTTTTCTTAAAAAAAAATTAATATAGAAAATTTTTCTTAAAAAAATTTAATATAGAAAGTTTTTTTTTTTTTTTAAATTTTATATAGAAAATTTTTCTTAAAAAAATTTTATATAAAAAATTTTCCTTAAAAAAATTTAATATAGATTTTTTTTTTAATTTGTATAGAAAAATTGTTCGATATATACAAATTCTTCTATAAAAATTTTATACAGAAAAATTTTCTATCAAAAATTTTCTATAAAAATTTTATATAGAAAATTTTTCTATACAAATTTTATATAGAAAATTTTTCTATAAAAATTTTATATAGAAAATTTTTCTATAAAAATTTTATATAGAAAATTTTTCTATAAAAATTTTAAATAGAAAATTTTTCTATAAAATTTTTTTACCGAAAATGACTATTCTTATTTCCTAACTTAAATAATTGACAGATTTCGTCCACAAACAGCTTCCGATTTTTACGACCTCTACAGATCTTAGTTTTCGAAAAAAAACGTAGAGAAAGTAAATGGAACTTAAAAAACAGACTAAGTTAAAAAATTAATTAACTGTTTGTATAGGTATAAAAACCTCTATTTCATTCAAAAAGACACGGATTTATTGACATGACCTCGTTTATACCTTATGGATTTATTGGCGAATATTTATAAAATTAAAAGGAAATTTACAAAAAACTTGAAATTTATGTTGTAAATAACTCAATATAAATTTCTTCTAAAACAATTTACCTAGAAAATAATGAATTTTTAATTTAGGCCAAAAGAAGGGTATATCCAAAATCGCCTTAGATATTTTTTCGAGTTCTCTCACATGTTAGCCACATCAAAGAATAAATGAGAAAAAAACACAAAGAAAATAAAGAAAACGGAATATAGAAATTAAAACACCTGAAATTTTTACCAAATAGCCAAAACTCAATCAAAATCAGAAATTCGAAAGTAAAAAAAAAAAACGAAAAAAAATACCTGAGAATTAATAAAATAAACAAATTAAAGAAAAATAAAAACTATTTTCCAAACAGACACAGACAAACTAATAAGTCCAATAAAACGAAAAGGAAAAACCCCAAATGAGAATAATAACAAAATCAAAAAGCTTTCGTTTACTTAAACAAACAGATGTACAACCATAGAAAATTAAAAGCTAATCAAAAGCTCTTAAGCAAAGAGCTAGAGATACTACAACATTTTTTATACAAAATATCGAAAGAAAAATGATTTATAAAGAAGAATTGAAATAAAAAAGGCATTGAATTCAATAAAAACAAAAATATTGTGCTCTTGAATGGAAGAATGCAAGGAACGAATGAACCTGAATGATTCTTGTTGAGTCAGTGTAAAACGAACCACTTTTTCGAAATCATCACGCGCGATTTAATTTTTTTGTTATTAAAGAAAAGATATAATAATTAAAAGAATATTAAGAAATAAATAAATAATTCATAAAATAATTGTTAAAGGAAATGTAAAAAAAATAGTTAAAATTTTTAAAAATTTATAAATAAAAAAATTATATTCAAATTATAAAAAAATCATAAAAAATTTGAAAACAAAAGTTTTTGCTTCAAAAAAAGTAATTATTTATCTTTTACAAAAAAAACTGCTTAACACATCAAAAAAGCAAAATATTCAAGTGTTGTTGCCTAATTAAAATGTTTAAAAATTCATAAAGGAATTTTTAAATGCAATCACTTTTAACCCACTTAATAATAATAACAACAACAACATCATAAACTACTAAACACAGAGAGAGAAAGTAAGGATAATACCTAAAAAGGACGTTTTATGTTTGATACTCACTCATACTTGCTGCTATTTAGTTGCAGTCAAACCTATTGTAATACTTATGTACATTCAAACATGTCTATAAGTAAATTTAAATTTTGATTATATTTATTCAAGTACATGTTCAAGCATTTATAAAGAATTCAAAAGAAAAAAAAACTACATACATATTTTTATATGTAAAATAGAAGAAAATATGGTTAACTCAAGTGGAAAAGATCTTTTAAAAATAATGTCTAATTTATAAAGAAAATTTTTCTATTAAAAGTTTTTATAGAAAATTTTTCATAGAAATTTTGTCTATAAAAATTTATTATAGAAAATTTTTCTTTAAAAATCTTATATAGAAAATTTTTCTATAAAAATTTTATTACGAAAATTTTTCTATAAAAATTTTAAATAGAAATTTTTTCTGTAAAAAATTTTATAAAATTTATTATTGAAAAAAAAAATTATATCGAAAATTTAAAAAAAAAAACTTTTATTTAAAAGAGTTTTCAATAAACCTTTTATATAGAAAAATTTTATGTCAAAAATTTTTCTATAATAATTTTATATCGAAATAATTCTATAAAAATTTTATATCAAAAATTTTTCTATAAAAATTATATAGAAATATATATATAGAAAAATTTTCAATAAAAATTTTCTAAAAAAAACTTTATGCCTAAAGAAAATTTTCAGTAAAAATTTTACATAGAAAATTTTCTTAAAATAAAATTTCTATAAAAATTTTGTATCGAAAATTTTTCTAAAAAAATTTTATATCGAAAATTTTTCTAAAAAAATTTTATATCGAAAATTTTTCTAAAAAAATTTTATATCGAATATCTTTCTATAAAAATTTTATATCGAAAATTTTTCTATAAAAATTTTATATCGAAAATTTTTCTATAAAAAATTTATATCGAAAATTTTTCTATAAAAAATTTATTTCGAAAATTTTTCTATAAAAATTTTATATTGAAAACTTTTTATAAAAATTTTATATAGAAAATTTTTTTGTAAAAATTTTTTATAGAAAATTTTTCTGTAAAAATTTTATATAAAAAATTTTTCTATAAAAACTTTATATCTAAAATTTTTCTATAAAAATTGAATACCAAAGATTTTTCTATAAAAATTGTATGTAGAAAATTTATCTTTTTTCTATAAAAAATTTATATACAAAAATTTGATATAGAAAATTTTTCCCATTTTCCAGTCCATCATTTTTTGGATAATATTTACATCCCGGCAATTTTGAAAATTTTTCTTTAAACGAAAATACAAAAAACGTAATTTTCACTCGAACCTAATGAACATGAATTTGCAGGAAATTATTTTAAAATTATTTCTGCAAAAAGCCTTATTTAAATCGGTTCATAAATAGTAAAGTTATAAATGAAAAACCACAAACACTTAAACACCGGAAACTTTCAAAAAATCTAAACAAAAACCACAAACAACTTTATTTCCTGTAGTTGTTGCTATTTTATGAAAGAAAAACATCACTCACGCAAATACACCCTCAAAAATTTTTAATCTCTGTTTTTGTTTTCTCTCTCTGTTTCTCAACTCGAGCTTTGGGTAAGAGTAAACACATACAATTTAAACCAGTTTTTTAATAAAAAAGTTATTAAAGGATTTTTGTTTATATCTTTGGTATTTGTGGACCGATTTTATTTCTTGAGCAAACATTATCTAGAAGAAATAAACTACATGTAAAAGTAAGAATTTATTTCATAACTTACACAGGAACTTCTCAAAATTGATTGATTTTTTAAATATTTTTTCACGATTAGTTGTTTATAATTATAGATTGGTTTGTATAATTTTTATGTTTGTACAAACAAATATTGATGGAAATAGTTTTTAAGAATAACTAGGATTTTTTGATCGCTTTTCATAATTTTTCAAGTTTTAATACTCCTTTAAATTGTAAAATATTAATATTTTCGAGGTTATGAAAAATGTTATTAATTAATTTTAAGATATTATTGCGTTCCCTTTTATTTCATCCCACGCTATGTACATATTTACAAATAGGCCCAATCTTAAAATTTGCTTTTATTTTATTGTATATTATAGATTTATATAAAAACACTTTGAGGGGAATATATTTTTTTTACATTGTTGTTTATTTTAAATGATTTTTTGCAAAAGACCAAACCAAATATTAAGGCAAATCACAAAACAAATTAAAAGAAATTAAAGCAAAAAAAAACACTTGTGTCACTGTCTTATTCCGCTGCTTAGTGATTCATAAATTTCCTGCGAAAAAATGCAAAAAAAAAAGATGAAAAATTTAAAATACAATGAGCGAGTAATCATTTCTGGCTGTTGATGACATTATGACGAAATGTAAAATTTTGTTGGTCTATTTATTAACAGACTTGTAATATTTATAGGAAAATATTATATTAGAATTTTTTATTATTTTTTTTTAACTTATGATAAGTACTAGAGATTAATGTGTCAGAAACATACATATATAGGAAATTTCAAATATTATATTTTTTTTCTTCTAAAGCTTTTAACTTTTATGAAAAGAATGTTAAACTTAAATGTTATCACTTAAAATTTTCCTTTTAAATGTTTTGAATTAAGAAACCTTCAACATTTTTTTTAAACTCATTTAATTACATATTCACCCACGTGCACAATTAAATAATAGTTTTATTACATTAAAAAAAAAACCTAATTAAAGTCTCAAACTCTTATCTTTTAACACGAGTTCTAGTGATTCATAATTATGTGTTTAGTTGCTATGTTTTATTTTCCTTCATTTTGGCAAAATATCTTTTAACTTTTTAAACCCCAATGATGCAATATTCTTGATGGCTAATCCTTAAAGTTAAGCGAACATATAATACTTAGAAAAAAATGATTATGGCAAACAAGAAATAAATGTAGGTCAAAAGACACTCTAACTCTCCTTTTGAAATTATTTCTCAAAACGTTTTCACATACAACCACATTTGACTTTCATTTGATTCATTTTAGGAAATTTTTCATTTCAAAATCCCTTTTAAATGTTTTGCTAAATATTTGTTAATTATATTTAATTCTTTGTTTGAATAGGTTACCTTAAAAAGTTTTCCTAAATTCTTGTTAAAAGGGTGTGGTTTTCTGTTTAAGAAATAAAATAATTAATCTTTTATTATTTGCAATTAGTTCTTTTAATTATGAACTTATTTATTTATACACACATTGAATTGTTTTGTAGATACTAAAACATAGTTTAATAACTATACTACGAGGATTGCCTTTTTTGTTTTGGGATAAGAGAAGACAAAATATATTGAAAACGGCTTAATTGGTTTTCACAAGATGACATGAAACAAATTTTCAATCTAATTGAGGGCAAAGATTCGGCCATAAAAATAAATTCAATCGATAACTTGCATGACGATCTTGCAGTGTCAGTTCACACACAACATCAAAGTTATTATTCGGAATAGCTACCGAATATATGTACATACTTTCCAAAGAAGGTTTCCCAACTCGTATATAAAAACAAGCAAGAATGTGCTATAGTCGGTCAATCCCGACCATACGATACCCTTTACCATTTAGGTCAACTGTGTTCTTTTTCGTATATAAAGACAAATGTTTGCTAAATTTTGTCATCACACAAACATTTTCTTAAGACTTATATATCGAAGCTCATTTCGACTTATATGGGGGCTAGGGTCAAATGTGAACCGCCTTGGTATAGCAGGTTACCTCAGTTCATCTCATAACTCCGCTAGCCACTGATTATTGAGTATTAGGCTATGTAAAACTTCTCCAACTAATGCATTTGCCGTTCGGAGCCGGAGTTAAAACGTAGGTCCCTTTCAATGAGTCTAAAAAAAATAGAATCGGATGCAGCTCATTGTCTGAGAGAAGTACCCTGTTCCAATTAGAATGTTGACGGGGAATTGTATAAAAATATATATAAGGGACAAATGTGAACCGATTATCTTGAAATTTAGCAAATTGATTACAGTTTTTACAAAAATTATGTATACAAAAAATAAACTTAAAATTGTCATTATCTCTAGATTTATGAGCGTTTAAGTGATATTTGTATCATTTAGTACGTTTTGACAGAAAATTTTGTATGGGAGCTATGGTCAAATGAAATCTGGTACAGTGATTTTGGTTTACATTAGCAGTATTTGTTTTAAATTTTATGAAAAAATATTGATATTTGTTGTCTAAATATTAATTCCGGGAAGTGGGACTTATGGGAGGTACCATAAATAATGGACCGATTTTGACGAATTTCAATAACCATGGCCCCACTATCAAAAAAATTATTTGTCAAATTATTGTTAGAATTGCGACCTGTACTTAAATTACATGGTTTACATGGGGGTCCAGCCAGACGGATGGACGAACGGACTGACATCGCTAAATCGAGTGATTTTTAGTCTATTGGTATACTAAGACAAATATTTCTAAGACAAATATTTCTATGCGTTACATACATCAGCACAAACTTATAATACCCTTTTCACCTATGGCGGTGAAGGGTATACAAAATTCTTTCAGATCGGTACAATTCTTCATCTTCTTCTGTTATTCTTGACTCCTAGTGGACCAGATAGGTACACTAGCTCTTTAGATATTACTGACCCTTGAATGAAGGTATAATAGTCAAAATACCAAAAAAGTATGACTCCAAAGATTACAATAACTATAGGGGTATAACACGTCTTCCAATACCGAGCAAAATACTAAGTCAAGTAGTTTTGAATAGAATATCAGATTCAGTTTCCTCTACACTCCGCGAAAATCAGTTTGGGTTCAGAGAGAATCGATCTTGTGTTGACCTTATCAACATAGTAAGAATAGTACAAGAGCAATGTAATGAATACCGCACCCCCATTTACCTAGCGTAGACACCGTATCCAATGAACAGCCTTTAAACATCTTAAGGACTTGAACTACGCTGATGACGTATGTCCGTTCGAAGATATTATTAGAGTAAGACAAGGATGTACCTTGTAACCTATAATTTTTATCCTCGTCATCGACAACATAACGCACACGGCTCTGAATGGTAGACACCGTATCCAATGAACAGCCTTTAAACATCTTAAGGACTTTAACTACGCTGATGACGTATGTCTTCTAAGCCAAAGCTCTGGTCTCCTTAAAGAAACACAAAAGCCATCACTATTGAATCTCGGGCAGCTGGGCTGGAAATCAATATTTCCAAGACATAGATTATGCTTGGAGACTATGGCACAAAACCCGTCAACACACATCAATGTGGATAACGAGGTTATTAGATGTATAGGTACCTTCAATTATGTTGGACTTTGGCCACCATATATTAAGGATTTAAAGCAAGCATTTATTTGCAAAGGTTTATAGGCGCTTATCGATGGCATTTGTGCTTTTCCAATATACAAGGTGGTGCCGACGAGAATATTGAATCGCGTATTAATAAGGCAAAATCTGGATTCGGTATTGTCCGAGCTATTTGGAAATCTCGGGACCAATGTTTTAACTACGGCTCCAAACGTTAAATGCATTAGTTTGAGAAGTTTTGCATAGCTTTATACTCAATAACCAGTTACTATATGAATTATGCGGTGAACCACTTTTTTAAATTTATTTTTTTTCCAGGTGGGTCTGGCCGAAGATCGAACTTGGGACCTCTGGTTTGCTAGGCGGATGACTAACCTGCTATACCATGGCGGTTCACAATATTTTAATTTATTTTTATATAAACAACTGTCGATGTTTTTTGACTTCTTCACTTTTTGGTTCATATTTGACCTATGGGAGCTACCCATTGTCGAAAAAGGCTTATAATATTTATATAAATAAACCCCCTAATTCATAATCGAAAAAATAAAACTACAACAAGATTATGATTCAAATTTTCCGTACAAAACTCCTACAAAAAGACTTTGATAAACTTATAATTGGTTTATGAATTAACTTCCTAATGTTTATATCTACATATATACATAATATAAATGTAGAATTTAGAATAAGAATTTTTTAGATCATCGATGCTCATATGACCTCAGTTATGTAGGGTACTATGTGGTCAAGCCAGAACCACTATAATACTTTTTTAGTTGTTTGTTTATATCTCATTAATTTGTAGGCCGATTTGAGTGAACAGAAAAACAAACCTTATGGGTTGTTGATTCAGAAAACTTACTTATATATAAACCGATTTTCTTCTTAAAGAAATTTGAAAACTTTGATAACTAGCTAATATAACAAAACTCTTAAAAAGCTTCTTTTGATGATTATAAACAAAATAAGATTTTATATAAAAGTGCTGTAGGGTACTACATTTTAGGAAAATCGAATGACAATAAAACAATACAAATAAAAATGAATCTGCTTTGAAAACGGAATTTTCCGCATTTGCATTATTTCGTAAATGCAAAACAATTTCCGGAATTTGGCTCAAAAAATTGTTTATTTTGAATATATATTTATCAAGATTAATTTAAACAAAATTAGCCCTCTCACAGCGATCAGTGAACAGACACATGCTAAAATTTCCAGATATATTGATTGATATTTACATATAGAGGAGGTCACTAGCCAGACGATCGGTGGGTGGGTTAGTAAGAAAGACAATCGATTGAACGATCGCACATTCACTCGATTTGTAGAACAACCTAATAAAAATTATAAATTTCGAAATTTAAGTAAAATTATTCAAGTGAAAAAGAACTGTTAAGTTAATACGAAAGTATAAGAAATAGAAGGAACATTTTATCAGCTGTTGCCTAAAGAGAGGAAATAAAATTAAGAGGGATTTGAAGAAAAAAAAAAGAGCACAAATTGTGGCGTTCATTTTGTGGTAAATGCATACATATAGATCGTTTTCGAATTTTCCTCATGTACTCGCCCAACTGTATTCCTATGCTCTTCGAAAGCATCAACAGCAAATGTTCTTTTCGAATTTTGAACGTGTATCGTGCAGTCACTATTTGTTGTTTTCGGTGGGTAAGTTGAACGGTTCTAAAATCGTCAAATAACTAGGTTTTTTTCTACTCACGATCGTTCGGTGATCGCTGAGGGTTATGGTGGGGTTGGGATTTGTGGCTTGGTAGTCAGCCAGTCAGTCGGTTATTCCGTTATAGCTGTTAAATTTGAGTTTTTTGTCGTTTTTTGCTTTAGTGTTGCTAATAATTTTTAAAATTTCTCATTTCGTTTAACAGCGTAAGGCGTGCGGTACGCATTTTAGTGGCACACGGGTTTTGTTCGCTGGTTGGTTGGTTCGATCGATCGTTCGTTCGTTTCTTCATTCGTTTGTTCGTACGTTTCGTTTCATTACTTTTGGGGCCATCAGTCATAAAAATCTTAGCCCACATTGTTCTTCGTCCCAGCTATACCAGTCCACGATTTGGAAATATATTCAGTTTAAAGCAATTTTAAGGCATGTTTAAGTGCTTGAATAAAAAATCAGAAAAAAAGGAATTTAAAAAAATTAAAATTAATTGAAAATATGCAATGAAAGAATAAAGTTTTGGAAATTACTGAAAAAGTGTTTCAAATTATATTAAACATTAAAATATTTCATTTCTAAATTAAAGTGCATTTAAAATTTGTGTGTTAAATTTTGAATACTGTGAACCTAAAAATAATTTTCTTTCTATTTCAATAATTCTAAACTTTTCAAAATTGTTGTATATAATAATGAAAAATATCTAAAAATATAACGCGTGTGCTTTAAAAATTAAATAAAATCACAAAAAAATCTTTGTAAAAAATATAATCAAAAATTTTTTTAATAAATTGTAAAGATATTAAAGATATATAAAAAAGATATCAAATTCAAGATTTTTTAATAAAATGAAAGAAAATTTTTTAGTAAATTATTTTGGCCCGAAAAAAATATAGATATATATGATTTTAAACCTATATTTATATATATTTTTTTGCTTTTAAAAATCCCTGTTTATGTGTGACATAATTTACTTTCAAATTTTTTTCGAACATTAGCAAAAGAAAATTTTTACTTTTAAACACAGACCCCCAAAATAAAGTACACTCGTATTTGTATGTATCCAAAAGATTCAAAAGAAAATTTGTAGCTGATCATCTTTTATTGTTGTATCTATCAAGTGTATGAGTATAAGTAGGAGTGTATTTGTTAATGCTCTTCTTTTAGCTCTTTTCAAAATTTTATATTCGAATATTTTCGAACATTTTTTAATTTTCAATTTCTTTTTAAATTTCTCGAGATCTTTTCTTATACTTTATTTTGTTTTATTATATTTTGTTTTCCCTTCATTTCTTTAGTTTTTCTTTTTGATTTGAATAATTTGAAAAATATTTTTATGTCGTTTACACAAAAATGTTTTTCTAAGGAGTGTTCCAAATAAAATTTTCAATTGCATTGTGTTAAATAAATCTTTAAATTTGTAAAAGTATCGAAAATTCATTGAAATGTTATAGAAACATTAAAATGTTTACATATTATTCAGTCTTCTCATTCCCTATATATGTGGCTTAGTGCTAAAAGGGTCATCCAATTTTTTACAGTTTTGAGTTAATCATTACATTAGATTCCCTTCTTTAAGCTCTTTTATTTGGCTCTAACAGCTAATCTCTAACTTTATTTAGAACAGATTTATTAGGGGTTTTCAGGGCAATGTTACTATGAATTGAAAATAAAAACTTTAAATTAAATTTTCTCAAAACTAATTTTTGACATTGGCCCTTTTAGCACCAAGCCATAGATATTATGGTTGTTTTTGTTACCTTTTTGGAGAAGGTGTTAGGTAGTTCAATTTTTTTTTAATACTACTCAAGTGTTCTTTTCCATAGTGACATGATGCCAAATCCGTTTAGAAATATGTAGGCACTCTGTGTTGTCTTAGAAGCGATGAAAGCAGTTTTCGTGGGTACTCCGTTACATGGCTTTTTTGCCATAATTGCAAATTTCTTTTCACACAAGAACTTTTTTTTTTTTTTTGGAAATTTGTTTAAATTAGCTTTAATCTTTAGCTCCTTCCTAAGCTTCCAATTTCTTTACCGAATTACAATCTGCAACTTTATATGACTTTAGCCCTACATAAGCTTTGGCTCTATGTACAAAAGTATAAGCAAAGGTTATGCACTTCCATACATTGATTTTCCACATGATAAGTCCCATAAAATACTTTATTTTTCTAATTCGGAAACAACTTATGGAGATGATTATCCAATGGGAGAAAGCTAAGGCCCACATACGTGCTCATGAAATATATGTTTGTTTGTGCGTTTATGTGATTTTCATTGTTCTTTATCCATTTTAATTTCACTTTGGCAGAAAAAAATGTATGTAGTGCAATATCTTTATATTATAGAGTCTTTGGTATTAGAGATTTAACCCGTACGAGCTACTTTTTTTAACATAGGTTTTAGGCACTTTTCAAAATAGTTCCTCGGCTTTTTTTGCTTTATCAATATGTGCTAGACCTTCAAGTTTTTTTTAATGGTCAGGTCTTCCATATACCATTTAGTAGAATTTGATATAGTACAAGGGTCAAGGGTCAAATTTTTTGGTTTATTTAAAAGTCCATAATAAATTTTATAAAAAGTTATTTATTATATAAAATGGAACAACTGCAGTCTACTGCAGTTGGTCCATTTTAAACACAGTATCAAGTGAAAATAATGGTTTAAAAACAGTAGTTTCGGACATACCTATAAAAGCCTACGTGAACAAAAACTATATCATTTGTTTCACTATAGATAACTTTTGTTAGAAATAGTAAATACCTAATTTATTCGGAACACTCCTTATTTCAAAGTTTTTTTTATGAAATTTTTGTTTGCATTTGCTAGGTTTTATTCTTACTCTCTTAGTACTTGTTGGTTCAGTTGCTAAATATAAATTTATAAAATTTTCTTCTGTTTATTTCAATATTCTGTATTTAGTTTTGGCATTTTTCATGTTTAAGATTTACAAATTCTAAAAATCTATGTGCAAAAAAAAATATAAGAAAAAAAAAGTATTGCAAAAAAGTTTTTTAAACTAAAATACACACAAAATGAATTCATCATTTTCTCGGCTACTTGTTAGTTCGACACAATCAAATTATTTTTAAAATAATAATTCTAAATATTTATCATTTTGTCAGTATATAATAGATATATACATATATAATAAATAAATATACACAGAATACCAAAAGATTTAACATACATACATACATACAGGCATACGAGTAATATTATTTCATTTCATTCATTCATCAGATTATATAGATTATATGTAGGCCGATTTTATTATTAAATTCGTAACAGTTTCAAAAATTGTTTAATTTAACCCTTTGATTCACAAACATATGTAAATCTTTTAAAATTGATCATTTTCAATTACTAATTGATTTTAGCATCTCATTTCGTTAAAATATTGATCATGTTAATATCATATTCTAAATACGATTTAATTCTTCATTATTAACATTTGATTTAGACCAATTCGAGCATCATGATTATCACCAGGGTTGGTTAGGTTCAGTATTTTTTAATATGGAGTAAACCTAATTACACGGTGTCACAAATGAGCAACTTTTGTAAAAACTTGTAAATCGACCAATTGGGGGTTATAGGCCTAGGTGAGTACATACAAAAGCCATTTTCAAGGATTTTCGAGATATTTCTGGTTAAAATATTTACTAGTCGGCTTAAGAAAAACTTAATAACTTTTACATTTTTCCTCTGATTTAAAAAAAAACACGTTTTATTAGAAATATATATTGATATAAACTTTTATGAGCTTTCATATAAGAATAACCAATAAAAAGCGACTAAAATAAAAAAAGGACAAATTTTGTTTTTTTTTCTAGATATTTTTAACAAAAAACTTTGATTTACAAATGTATCAAAAATGATATGTTTTTCTAAAGCATATTCTGTTTTTATTTATTTTTTGTTAAAATGCTACGGGTCGATAAGTTTACGAACCTCGTTAAAATCGGTTTTTTGCGTATAACTCCTAAATTTTGAGGTTTTACTGAAATGGTTTTGCACGATTTGTCACGTATACAATAAGGCCTACAACCCACGCTAGATCGTTTCCCGAATTTTTTTAGTGCATCAGAGTGTTATTTAATTAGAATCGTCTAACTTGATACGAATATGAAGGTTAGGAGCAATATACTGAGTACTCTCAGAGACATCGTTCATAGAGTCTATGGCGGAATGTCTTAAAGTAAATAAAAACATTATTTAATTTGTTCTCTACACCAGAAGTTATCGTTATCTATTGACTAAAATCCGATTTCCTTATAGCAGAAACGACGAATTCGCAGAACTCCAATTATTTTTTATATTGACATCTTCAATGATGGGTGTCGACTATATAATAGGATAGGTTGCAGGGTTTACTCTAAAAGCCTACAACTGCGGGATCACTATAGTCTTTTCTGATCTAAATTCTGGTCAATAGGGAAGTACAAAATGAGATGTAACTTTTTTACAAGAGTGGGAATAATTATAGTCTCTGTTCGTTAAGCTGACATTAACCCTCTAAATCAAGGGTGCTCAAAAATTCCTTATATAAGAGCAAACATCAATACATTTAAGGGAAATCTAATTTTTATTCAATATTTTTGTTATAAAAACTTATCTGGATATAATAACCACTTAAACTGCTATGCCCGAGGCTATATTACAACAAGTTTAGGTCAAAGGCCGAACATATTTTAGAATTCCATGCGCTTCGATCTTGTGCGCATATTCTTCAATTTTGTAAGTCAAGCTTGGATAGATTTTCTTCTACTTGGTCTTTTCATCGAAGTTTCGGTCGTACTCATCTACGAGTTCCCTCGGGATCATGTTCAAACACTTTTCTTGCTGAAGTATTTTCATCCATTCGCACATTAGGGGAAGACAGAAGAAAAAAAATAAATGAAATGCCAAGCACCATTGACTACATTTTGGCTTACTTATACCAGATAATGTAACTACACGTAACTACTGGTATTATATTGGAGTCTACACTTTTGGCACTCGACTATATTATCAGGCATAGTTCGGGGCTTACTCTAAAGACCCACAACTACCGGATCGCTAATTAAGTGTTTTTTAGTCCAAAACTCTAGCCCTTAGGAAAGTACCAACATTCCTGACATGTAATTTCTTTACAAGAGTGGGGATAATTTTATTCTATGTTAGTTAAGCTGCCTTGTACTCTCTAGAGCAAGGGTGCCCGAAAGTTCCCTATGTATGAGCAAACATTTTTGTTGAAAAACAAAAAGAATAATTAGACAAAGTTGTTTGTGTAATTCGTATTGCTACTGCCGGTTGCTGCATGTGAGTATTTAAGCACACAGCCTATATCTAAGCACTTGTACAGAAGCAAATGAGTACCAAGCTCATAGGGCTTGGGCACTCTTGTTCTAAATTGTGTCTTTCTAAACTCAAAATCAGTGCTGGACCCACAGAAACATACTAGGTTTTTAGCAAGACCTAGGACTATCTAACAAATTCCATATGAATAACGATTTGTTGACATGTTTCTAACCACTTGAACTCTTCTAGTGTCCGAGAATGTATTCATAAAAGACAGATATGACCCCACTTGAATAGGAAACGTTCTCATAGATTACTGTCGCTATAAAGTAACCAATATACCCTTTCTTGTGTCCGTCGGGACGAGACCCGATTACAAGTCAAAGAAGGTTTAGGTTAGTTTTTTTAAACGATCCTGATGAATCGACGTGAAAAACAAGTTTTATGTTTTACTAGCTTCATAGTCTAAGCAATACTGAATACCAAATAGCCACACTAACCTTATCTTCAACCAACAGGTATAGGGTCTTCATATAACAGGGCTTGACATTCCTGTCAGTCATTAGACTAAAAAAAAATTGATATTATAAACTATTTTTTTAGAAAGAAATAAAGTATTTTTCTGACAAGGTCAAAGGTTAAAAATTCCCAATTTTGAAATTAAAGAGTTTTTAGCAAATTTCTACTCAATGTTGGCTTAAAAAACTGTAATCAAATAATTCAAATTACCATTATTTTTAATTTTTAGAAAAATTAATTTAATTATCTTGCCAAAGTTAAAACAAAAAGACATTCAAATTAAAGTTAATTAAATAAAAATGAACTTAATAAAATTGGCAGCTTGGTTTTGTGGTTCTTTTGCGATATTCTATTTGATTTTTATGATCTTCTATTATCACTATCAACAATATATCAAGACAAACTCTTACAATTTACCACATATCGAAATACAATAAGAACAACAACAAAAATAAAGCAGAAAACTGGAAAAAAGAGACACAAATTAAATGAAATTTAATTAAATAATAAAAAATTAAGCAGTAAAGCACCAAAATATTGGTACGTCAAAAATGTGCGTGTTGTTTCTATTTCTTAAGATGATTTACACTCACTCGAAGTGTCATTAGTTGTTTGCATGTTCGATGTCTTGTTATTAGACAGATTAGTTTATACATTAATGTTATTGCTGCTAGTGTTGTTTGCCTAGATTAATTCAAAAATTTCTTTGTTAGAAACGAACAAAAAATAAAGTCAACTATCTAACCGTCAGTCGGCCCATACGACTAGCCAACCCATCATTTAAACCATGCAACCGACGACCCATCAAACCATCCCAACCAACCAAACACCCACTCATACTCATACTATAACATTCACTTACTCATAACATTATTATAATTGTATGTGGTAGTGGCAACTAAAATTTTTCATTTCAAAATTTTGCTTGTAAATATGTTTATTTGTTTGTTTGTGTATAGATTTTTAGTTTTTAGAACAATTACCCAAAAAAAAACAATAAAAGCAGCCAACCCAACTATTTCCTTCCTCTCTCGCTCATCTAACATCAAATCAAAAAAGGGATTCAAATCATAAAATATAGAAAAACAACACAATCATATCAAAATGATATCTTAATAAAATGTTTTTCGAGTACACAATTTGTATGATCTAAAATTTTCGACATTTTAGTGGCGTTTACTGGCGATTTTCTATATTGTTCGTTTTTTTTTTTGATAAATTTATATATTTTTCTAAGTTATTGAAAACAAAATAATCTTAATAGAAAATACTTATTTTTTTTTTATAAGCATTAAAGAAAGCACAAAATTATTTATATGTTTATAGACTTTAGTATATGTACTTGTATGTATGTATAATTGTGTATCAATTTATAAATTTATTTTAGTTAATTGTTTGGCTATAAAATTTAATTATTCAACAACGACCTTGTTTTGAGCTATAATGAGTTGAAAGAATATTTTCTTAGTGATAATAGTTTTATGCCACATATTTAATAAAAATACTTATGTTAATTGTTTATTTTTCATTACATATCAAAATTTAGTTTGAAGTTTTGTACTTAATTCATTCATTCCAAAGAAAGTATTTCAATCGGTATCTTAATTACTCAGATATAAGCCAAAACATGTGACAATCTTTTGGGTAATTTCAGACCTTTTAAAAAATCAAGCGACAAAAAAAGTTTTACCATTGAAAAATATTCTAGGTATTTCCTAGACATAATTGGCATACAAAGTTTGTATTAACAAGTAAGAAAGTGCTATAGTCCATTAAGGTCAAAGGTGTTCTTTTTCCTGTTTAAAGACAAATATTTGCTAAATTTTGCCTTCGTACAAATATTTTATCAAAACTTATATATTTAAGCTCTTTCCGTCATTTTGACTTATTTGAGAGCTAGGGTCAAATGTGGACCGACTATTTCGAAATTTAGGAAATTAATTACAGTTTTTACAAAAATTATGTGTGCAAAAAATAAACTCATAATTCTCATTATCTTCAGATTATGAGCGTTTTAGTGATATTTGTCTCATTTAGTGAGTTTTGATAGAAGAGCTTGTATGGGAGCTATAGTCAAATGTGGACCGATTTTAACGAAATTTGGAACAGTGATTTTTTATTATATTTATTTTAAAAAGAGAAGTAACACTCAGGCAAATACTGCCTATACAATTGTATATAGAGTATACACGAATTGTGTTAACTTCTTTAGAAAGGGGATAGTAGAGATGCGAAAGGTGGTGAAATAGAGAGATATAGCTTTCTATTATTCAATTATTGTTTTAAATTTTATGAAAAAATATTGATATTTGTGGCCAAAATATTAATTCCAGGTAGTGGGACCTATGTGAGGTACCATCCATACGGACGGACGTACTGACATCGCTAAAAACTCAGAGTGTGATTCTAAGCCTATGGTATACTTAAAGCTCGACCCAAGACAAATATTTCTATGCGTTACATACATCAGCACAAACTCATAATACTTATCCCACCTATGGTGGTGAAGGGTATAAATATTCTAGGTATTTCGTTGAATTGTCATTACTTCATAGAATCAAAATGCTCTAACTGCTAAATACACTGCATTTGCTACCACTGGACATACAAAGTTTGTATTACAAACTGCTGCATCTATTTCAGTAAAAAAGAGCTATAATAATGGTCGAATAATGGTTGAGTTTATGTAGTCCTTAACATAAGGGGTGAGATGCAACTCAATACACCTTGACAGTACCTTAGTTTGACTAAAATATAATATAAAGATATGAGTTCGAAATTCTGGTAAAAGATTTCGAATTACCAAAAGCTCTTTCACTTCCCTTCGATAAGTCCCATAAAAAAAAGTATACCGTTTTTATTCTAATTCAGATACAACTAATGGAGACGATTATCCAATGAAAGAAAGCTAAGGCATACACACGTACTCATGAAATGTTTGTTTGTTTGTGTGTTTATGTATATTTCATTGAGAGAAAAAAATGTTTGTAGCGCAATATCTTTATAATTTAAAAATGTTGCACTTCCATACATTGATTCGCCGTATGGTCGTTTTGAAAAGTCCCACAAAAAAAGAGATTTTACCGCTTATACTCTAATACGAAAACAGCTAATGGAGATGATTATCCAATGGAAAAAAGCTAGGACACACACACACGTGCTTATTAAATGTTTGTTTGTTTGTGCGTTTATGTGTTTTTTTTTGTTCTTTGTCCACTTTAATTTCACATTTAACTGAATAAATGTATGGAGTGCACTATCTTTGGTTGACCCTATCCTAATGAAAACACAATAACGCCTCACAATAAGTTACAACAAAAAAATTGGTAATATCTTCAAAACTGTAAGTCAGATTGCATCAGTATGTATGAGAGAATTGTTAAGAAGCACCCAAGTTTTCTAAATTTTGGTTTTATGATTACCCTGTGTTTACACAGGGTTAATCGTTCTGCTTCAAAGTAGTCCACCTCATAAGTAAAAAAGCTTTTGGACCCTGTAGCTCTTTCAATTATCGTCCGATTTGGTTTATTTTTTGAAATAAGGTTGAAGAATCAAAGAAAAAACCTGCTTACTTTACCATAATAACTGTTATGGGTTTTAAGTTATTTCATTTCAAAAATAAAAAAAATAATTTTATTCTTCTACTTTTTTTAGTTGTTGACCCATTGTGCATTCGATATTGAACCCATATTTTTTTTAAGAAATACTGACCTAAAAAGAAGGCATCAATTTTTTACTTTTTACGAAGAAAATTTTTAATAAAATGTAATGTTTTATTATATATTTGTAAAAATGGTGTTTTTGGATGATTTTAAACTAATTCAATAAAACATTTACTATACGTACAGCATTTACTGAAATTTTCCTAATTTTAAATAATTTTTTTGTGTTTTCGAACATATAACAAATAAGTCAAGTCAATTTTGAAACTTTCTGAAATTTAATTATATAGTCCCATATATTCTCTTTAGATTTCAAAAATAGCGCGAATTCATTAACGAATCCAGAAAATCGAATTTTATAAATAATGACAAATTTCTATACTTCATAACTTTAATGGCAAAAAAAGGTCAATTAGGTTTATTTTTAAAATTTTTTTAAATTGTTTTACATAAACAAATAAACAAAACTTTCCTACTATAAAAAATTATGTATGTACCTTGTACAGGTTTTCAGAACTTTACGAGTCAAATCTCAAAAATGATTTTCTAAAAAAAATTAACTTTTTAGTTTTTTTGTGCTTTTTGTCCAGGAATGTTTAAGAGTTTTTTAAATATTACTAAAAATTTTCCAGTGTGGTAATCTAGACAAGTTTTCCTTTTTATTGATGTATTAAACATATAAAGAAGTTATTGGGAATAAGTACAATTATTGCATTTAAAACACATGCCTCAGGTTAGAAAATATAAAATAAAATTTGCACAAAATTGCGCAAATTTTGGTTCAAGTGGTAAAGGATATTATAGCGATTGTAGCTCTTTTTGCTATAAAAAAATTATTATTTTAATAAAAAGATTTCCTTCAAGCTTCCAATTTTACTTAATTCTTAAAGTCCCCAGCACTTCTTCCAAACCTTTGCGTTCCTTTACATATAAATTAAAGCTTTGTTTATAAAAAAAAACTAAAACTCGTATTTAAAGTTAATAAACTAAAAAAACTACAAAATTATATTTTTCTTTTAATTTAATTTTAGTCAAAAATTTTCTTTGATGATAAAATAACAATGATTGCCGCTAAAAGCTGTTTATATTTGTAAAAACTACGATAATTTTGTTTAAATAAAAATTAAAAAAAAAAGAAGAAAATAAAAATTTAAGCAAAATTTTGAAGTATGCCGTTTACAAATTCTAATTTGTAAAAAAATATTAAAAATTGTTCGCGTTTTAGTGAAAATATACTACAAGCATAAATTTAATTAAACACAACAAAAATATTTTAAACGAATATTAAATTAAAAAAAAATAATAATAATAAAAATAAAGCAACAACAACAGCAACAAAATTTGAATTATAAATAAAAAATAAATTTAATTTTATGATAAATAAAAAAAATTATTTAAATTATAACTTAATAAAATTATAACCTTAAAAAACAAGTGGAATTTTAATTTTTAATTAATTTATAATAAAATTTAATAACAAAAATTTTAAACCAAAAGAAACAAAAATAAATTGTTGTAAGTAAAACTTACTCAATGAAAGCAAACGAAAAACGAATGACTAGAAATTTGAAAGAGAACAAAAATATTAGACGAAATCAAATTCATGCAACATCAATTTCATCAGCAACAACAGCAACAAGAACAACAGCAGCAGCAACATCATCTTCAAACCGCCAACAACAAATTGCCGAAAGAAAGTCACCGCACAATACTACCAAAACAACAAAAACAAACACATTTATCATTCACATCATACACATCTACAACATTTAACTAACACACAAACACGAGATAATAAGTTAAAAGGAAAACAGCAAGAGAGGAAGGGAGAAAAAAAGAGAGAAGAAAAATTAAAACGAAATCAAACCCTTTAATACTCAAATGCCCGATATTGCACGAATTGGTCACCAACATAATTTATCTTCTTCTTCTACTTCTACTCCAACTTCTAACAATAATAACAATAACAATTTACAAATCAAACTCTTGAGCAAATCAATGAAAAATTTGCGAAAACCCAAAAGGCTAAAATTAATAAAACCTTTTAACTTAAATTGTAAAGGATTAACGATAACTTTAACATTAAACCTATGACCGACCAATCAAAAATCCCTAAATTAAGTCAATAAGAAAAGCTGCAGTTTTTTTTAACCTTAAAATTTTGCCAAATTAAAATTATAACAAAAATAACTAAAAAATTAAACGAATTATATTAAAACTTAAACAAAAAGAAAAACAACCAGAATTTATCCAAATTGGATAAGTCATGCAGCAGACCGAACAGCAACAGAATGGTATGATAAGTTTAGGTGACGGTGCGGGTTCCGGTCCAGCCAGCTCCTTTGGTGCTGCAGGTGCTAAGAGAACACAAATAAGCGGTGGACGTTTTGATTTCGAAGATGGCGGCACATATTGTGGCGGTTGGGATGAGGGTAAGGCTCATGGTCATGGCGTTTGTACGGGACCAAAGCATCAGGGTGCTTTTGCGGGAGCCTGGAATTATGGCTTTGAAGTGTCAGGTGCTTACATATGGCCAAGGTAAGTTGTTAAGTTAGATTTATTTTCCTTTTGACCCCAACTGGAGCATAGGGCCTCATGGTTTCATTTATCAGGATGTTCTTGCATAGATTAGGCACCTCCAAAATACTAGTGCCAGCTACCGTAGTAGAGGGATTTCTCAAATGATTACCCCTTGGAGAAGTATATTCTGTAATGTTATTTCTTTCCATGCTTAAAACATCGAAAGTGCTAAGTCGATGAATGATTAGTCCAAAGACAAGAGCCACGCTTGTAAAGTGAGCCGAGACAGGCGCCCGCTTGCAGCCGCAATTAACATGTTGAACAGAAGCTACAGTTTCGTACTTTACCAAGTACAATTATCTTAGTCCCTTAGACCAAATACGTCGGAATGGCTCCAATGTACCTCTCACTTTAGGCCTGACCTAGAATCCCACTCGGGTTGTTTACCGCATCTTCAACTAGGTTGCTCAGATTTCCAGGATGTACCACAGGAGGTGTGGGTAGAAATTGAATACAGTTATTACTTGTTACAGGAAACCCAGGCAACATCTGCATCCCAATGTTAGATATGAGTAATTATATTTTTATTTCGATTTTTAGAACAGTGAAGTTGAGCCAATTAATGTTTAGACGCATTGTTTAAGATTTTTGTTTTATAGCCAAATTTACCGCTTTTACATCGATAGCGTGTCATTGCTTAGATAGGGCTTACCTCTGATATAGGCTGTTGCAATTAATAACACTGTGCTAGTTGAAAAAAAAACGACAAAATGAAGACCTAGTGGGTAAAGATAATACGAGTACGCTAATTTCTACAGTGCTAGCTGTTGTTTAGGTTAGCTCTAGATTTAAGATATAGCGTTATATAAATAATGGAGGAGGCTACGCAATAAATATTCGCGAATTTCGAAAACTGTTTATTTTCTTGAACTTTGTAAAAAAAATTGAATTCGACAACAAAATAATATTTCAGAAACACTAATTATTTTCTTAAACTGAGTCATTTAGGAAATTCCAAAAAAAATATTTTTTTTGCAAACAGAAAAATTTATTTTCAAAATGACTGCTCGGATTAAACAAATAATTAGTGTGAAAGATCATTTTGTTGCCAAATTTTGGTTTTTTTACCAGTTTAAGAAAATGAACTGTCTTCGAGCTATGCGAATATTTTTCTATAACGTTATATCTCGAAACCTAGAGCTAAATTAAAAAACATTTTCGAATTATCTTTACTCACTAGGTCTCCTTTTTATCGGTAAAAAATTTGTCAAAATCGAGCACAGAGTTATCCAAATAGAGAAAGCTAAGGCACACACACGTGCTCATTTCATTGTTCTTTATACACTTTAATTTCACTTTTGACCGCAAGTAAGTAGGAGCAATTTTATTCTACATCCATTTTGTGATGTAAATAACTCTAACTTGCGTTAGCACGACTTAAGAATAATAATGTTCTTTAACCCAACAAAATTGGGTAATTCGCTTTCAATATATGAAAATACAACTAAAACAAACTTTTCAAATTTTAGAAAAAAAAATTTCGGGTGTCTTTTGCACATAAAAGAAATAAGTTTTCTAAAAAAAATTTATTAGTTGACTAGTGTAAATAACCGTACGCTTCATAACTTTATATCAGTGAAGGGCATCACAACAACAATTCATATGTATTGCAACAACAACTCCTATAACTAGTGATAGGAAAATATAAATGCTTTATGTAGAGCCGATTTTATTGGCACAAATTTTCATAGCAACCCTCCATATGAAGAATTCTCTAGCATGGTATAGAGTGCTAATAGATAAGCTAGAGTCATAGAGCTTTGCTCAAGAACTGCTGCTGGGATTCCATCTAGACCTGGAGACATTTTTTTCGTTGAGACCTATTTTCTTTTACGAGTTAAATTAAACAAATAAATTTTATGTTAATTTTAAATAAAACAATTTATTAATCATTCCACAACTTTTGCTTTCAGCGGTTCCCACTACGAGGGTCAATGGCAAAATGGACGACGTCACGGTTTGGGAGTGGAGCAAATAGGTCGCCAAGTTTATCGTGGTGAATGGTCGAAAGATGGTCACAAAGGACGTTATGGTGTAAGAGAGAGTACAGTGTCAACGGCGCGATATGAGGGAACCTGGAATTTGGGTTATCAGGATGGTTATGGTTGTGAAACGTACGCAGATGGAGGTGAGTACAAAAAATATTAATACGATAGAGTTTAGGGCAGGAATTTAAATGTAGTATATAAATAAAACAAATAGTTAAGAGTATGCTTGAATGTAAGTATGTATGTATATGAATGAGGTATGTTATATGTTGAATGGTTTAATCAAAGACTCTAATATATATATATATGGTTGGTTACCAACCATCTTCTTCAAAAGAAGTATTCCTACTATTATACAAATACAATCATTACGAATTATGTTTGTAAATCAAAGTTAAAAGCTCAGATTTTAGACTGATACTCCTCCTGAAGAAGATGATTTAACCAACCATCAAAACGCGCCAAGGAATTGGCTGTCCCCACAAACAAATTGTCTATTACATTAAGTAATAAATAGATAGTAATAATTTTTCATTTTGAATAATATTTACATCCCTACAATTTTTTTATTTTTTGATAAAATATGTATGTAAATTTTAAAATTGTTCACAAGTTAGCCTATGCTATGCCTACGCTAAAACGATATTTTTATTAGTTTTGATATGAATGTAAATTTGTTTAAAACACATATGCCATTATGCAGGCTAGACGACATATAGTGAGTTTAAGTGGAAAATGCATAACAATGACAAGATATTTATATACATTTGGGGTGGGTGCATTTGTTGCAGTCCTTTTTCGTATAGAAAAAAAAGCAAATTTTTGCACATACATATTAATAAATATTTTATTACAATAAAATACCTTCAGATATGTTTGAAATTTTTATAAGAACTATTAAAGGTTCATATACCCGTACACTTGTATATACATATGTATGTAAATATGTTTTTGTTATAAATTTATGTTTGTATTACTATGTATGCATGTGTTCTTTATATGTTAGTAAAATTGAAAAACATAAGTATTTCTGTTAGTATGTTCTTACGTATGTTTATTAGAATATTTATGTTTATTGTGTGTGCATGAGATCATTTGTGTTTTTTGGCTCCTATTCAAGCGATCAAAACGACGTTGTTATTTGCAGTGGGGGTTAAAAAGAGCAGGCACATTAGGGTAGAACTTTTCAATAATTATTAAGGAATTTTTTAAAAATTGTCAATAAAATGTAAAATATTCTTTTTTATATAACTTAAAACCATTATTTGTATTACTATTGCAATGTTAAGTTTCCTAAGTTACTATGACACAAATTATGATATATCCCTAATGTTACGTACGTAATTATATCGGTATATATATATATATGTATGTATGTGTATATTTGTATGTCTATGCAAGTGTGCGTGTGCATATGTTTTTCTTTTATTTATGTGTTAAAGCATTTGTATTTGAATGTATTATTTTATTTTATTATTTATTATTTGCTTCATTTTCATCTTCTTCTATAGTTTCTAAATTAAAAAAAAAAAAACACAAATGATAGAAAAAACAAAGAAATTATATTATAAATATTTATTTATTTGTTTGAAAAATACCAAAAAAGTGAATTGTTTAAACTGACGTCATTTTATTTGGTTTTTTTCGTTGTTTCTGCTGTTGCCGCTGCCTAATACTAATTTATATTGAATTATAATTGCGATATCGTGTTTACTTACTTTGGGCTATATAGCAACAACAACAACAATTTAAAAGAAAATTTTTATTTAATTTTAATAGATTTTGTTTTTGTTGCTCATTTTATGGGTTTTTTTGTTATCTTATAACGTTTTTCTTTAGAACTGAGTGCGTATACGTAATATTTTCATTATATTTATAAAATTTATAAATCATACGCACGGTGGTTCCTTTTAAAGTATTAAGGGGAGCTTAATGGCTTCTTTCTATGAACATTGTCTTGAAAAGTTTTTAGTAATAAAGTCAATTTTTTTGACTTAAGAAACTAGATTAAGTTGCTTTATAGGTTGAATTTAACAATAATACTTTTACTTATTTAAGCCGAAAATTTTACAAATGTATGAAATACTGATATATCTCATTAAAAAGAAATATAAATTTTAAAATGGTATACCCAAATAATTATTGCATAATATAGGCTTCGTAATAAGTTCGGTTAGTGTGGTAGTAGCTAATTAGACTCGCACGATAAAGTGTATTACTAGGAAAGCTAGCAAGGATCTTCCTGGATCTTTTTAAAAATCTATTAAGTCAGCACATGTGTATGTTCATTTTTGTCCCCACGTCAGTTGAGGGTTAAAATATTGGATTGTCTCAAATGAAGCGTCGAATGCCCCAAAAAAAACCGACGATTTTTTTAAAATTAAAGATTAAAGAATGAATTTTAATCAATTATATAATTTCCATTTTGTTGGATGACCTTTCGGCATCTTTCCGGCAACATCATTACTCCAAGCTCATAGAATTTTTGGCCTTTATCTTCAAAAACTTAACCAAGTGCGATTTTATAAAAGTTTTGTTAAGACCTAAACAAATGGAAATCTAACATTGCAAGATCAGGGCTATATGGTAGATGCATCAAAAGTTCCCAGGTAAGATCTGTCAGTTTTTGGCGAGTGACCAAAGATGTGTTTGGTCTAGCGTTATCGTGGTGGAAAATGACACCATTACGATGGACCAATTCTGGCCGCTCCTCGTTTGTACAGTTGTTCACAGTAGACATCCGAATTAATCGTTTGATTCCTTGGAAGTAGCTCAAAATATACCACACCCTTCCAATATCACCAAACTGACAGCATAATCTTCTTTTAGTGAATATCAGCCTTTGAAGTGGTATGTGGCGCTTCATCATGCTTTCATCATGATCATTTTCGATTGACGTCATTGTAAATAATCCATTTTTCATCTCTAGTTATGATTTTCTTCAAAAACGGATCATATTTATTGCGTTTAAGATGCATATCACAATCGTTGAAAAAGTTTGTTAAATGAATTTCCTTCAATTCATGTTGTGCCCAAACATCAAGTCTCTTTACCGGTCCCATATCTCGTGGTTATGAATGGTTGATTTTGTTATATTAACCTTCTCCAATATCACGCTCGGTTACATGACGTTCCACTTCGACTAAAGCCTTAATATCGTCATCACTTGGCCGACCTGGACGTGGCTTATCTTTTAGTGAAAAATCTCAAGAACGGAATTTGACAAACCAACTTCAAAACTGTGATTCTTTTTAGACTTTATCACCGTATGATAATAACCTAATCCAATCTGAACAGAGTTACAGCTATCGTGAATTTATACATACTCGGACAGACGCCTACCAACCATACTCTCTTGAAGCTTGGAAGTGGACGCATGTCAATAGATTCTAGTTTATCTGGAATTTATAAGAAAGTACAAAGTGTAGCTAACTCGTCAGCTTTAGAGCTCCCTAATTCTTACGTAAGACAGACACTGAACTGCTGATCTTTCTCGTTGAGGGATCTGCAGTAATTTGGGGCCGATGATTTCCAAAAGGCAGAATCCAGAGACTTCATCAAAAAATATATTTATCTCCACTATTATAAGGACACTACATCACAGCGAATCACTTACTTTCTTAAAGGCAGAATTTTGGCATTCGCTAGCGATAAAAGGAGATAAAACATCACTACCAACAAATCTATTCAAGTCAGACGATAAAGATTTTGCTATTGAGTTTTGTTATTAAACACTCATTCCATTTCTAGAAAATCTATCAAGTCATATAGACCTTTCTCAACATGATGGCTTGACAACAGCTTCTGGTCAATATTTTCCTTTATATGCCAATTAGTATCCCCAAAGTTCTTAGGATATATTTCTTTCGGTCGCGTATGAAAAGTTTTAAAAGCTTTGGAAAAAATAATACTTTAGTCTCCCTTCACATTGTGGGTATACATTAGTGTGACCAAATCAAAATGGGGAAAAAAATGTTAGAATCTTGTTCGTCTGGCCGCCACAAAACGACTCATTTTTTCAGATTTTGAGATAGCCGAAATTTGAGCTCGATTAAACTACGTTAATCCGTGCCGCTCGTCGATAAAAGTTTGAAAAATCCCAATTTTTAGTCAAAAAGTTAACATATGGAGCCAAAACTTCAGAACGGTAATTAATAATAACACGCTTAATATCTCAAAAGAAATCTTATAGTATTCTACAAAATTTATATTATATATGTTCTTCTTGTTAGTTTACGCAATCAGAGTTACAACAGTTATAATATAATTGAACATACATAGTTTTTTATACTGAAAAATGGTCGGTTTCAATAATTACTTTTTAAGTTCTTGAAAATTTTGTTAAACAAATATTAAAAATTTAAAACTTTTTCATCAGTATATTAAAATGGACAAATGGAGTAATAAAATTCAAAAAAGTTTAGGTTGATATCTTATACGGTTTTGCCGTAAATGACCCAAATTAAAATTAAATAGAAGAAAAATTTACAAAAGCGTTTTCTCAAATTCTGACCAAAAATTTCAGGAACTTATATTTGTATACATAAAATACATTTGTATACATAAAATACATGAGCATAAACCCACATAAGGTAATACTGGGTATAAATACAAAAAGACAGCTTAGGAAGGAAACTGACTTAACTTTTGTATTGAATTAAGTGCACCCCTAAAATTTATTTCAAATGAACAATCCTTCTGTCACTTAGTTTCTATATTGTTTCAAAATTTAAAGATTTAAATTCATTTAAAATGCATTCTCTTTATATGACCCAATGGAAACAGTTCTTGTAATAATTGAAAAATATCCTTTCCTTCAAAGCTAGAAAAATCATTTCAAAGAAGGGGTTAAGGGACAGAAAAATAACATTTATTGTCATTTAATGCAAATAAGTAAAAAATGAATATTGAAATGAAGAAGAAAAAGCTATACAAAATATATTTCATTGTACTTTTTTCATTTTTCTTAATGTTGCTCTTTAGTGTTCAAGGACATTGCACCGTGGGGGAAATAAGTCTATAGTTTTTAAACTAATGATTAGATATTGATAATGTGACATTTTATTTATATCTAATTATTCGTTTCAAAAATCGATAGCATTTAACTTTATGCACTAGACATGTTTACCATAAAGTGATCTATGTTTTTATCCCTCAAGATCCGTTTCCGTTTTATAATCTGAGTTTAATACTTAAATTCGACTAAACCTTAGCTGCCCTTTTGTAAATTTCTTTAAATACAGATTAACCTTTTAGAAACTGTAGATTTATTTTAATTTATTTTTTTTATTTCCGCCACTGTGCAACGTATTAAATGTAGTACAAGTACATAGTTTGCCTCTAGTTCTTGATGTTGTTGCATGTATGTATGTATGTGCTCTAGTATCTTGGACTACAATGGCAGCAGGGCCTTTAAAATGTTTTGAATGAATGAACGGATATGCAAAAATATAAATATATAGGATATTTGTATGTAAACTTACTTATACACTAATAAAAAAAAGAATGACAGTTACTTTCTATTCAATTCTGTTGGTGAAGATATTTATGTTGATATTGGGTTTTTTTGAGTAAAAGTAGAATTTAATTGGGGCTACACTTAAGTACTTATTGTATTTGAAGCTAGAATTTTGAGCTTCTTATTGTAAATATGTATCTATTGATCTAGAGTAGCGTATTCTTAATTAATATTCATAGAAATATTACAAAAGACAACAATAAAGTCTTAAAGTAATTTTATTTTATTGTTATAAATACATATGTAACATATGCAATACATTACACAAAAGCCATTTGTTTTTACTTATATGTATTTATTTTACCTTTATCAAACAGGTAAATACCAGGGCCAGTGGCAAGAAGGCAAACGTCATGGTTATGGTATACGCACTTCAGCTCCCTTTGGCCTGGCCTCACATCACAAACGCAAAGATGTTCATGCCTCCCTAAGTTCACTGCGTAGCAATGAAAATCCAGCAAATGCCGCCAAAAATACCAATCGACCAGAAGAGATAAGAGGTGGATTTGTTTTGACAGCTCGTTCCGATAAATTGCCTGTAAGAAGAAACAGTTTATCGGAAAAAACGAAAAAGGGTTTCTTGTCGGTAAGTTCGAATTCAAAAACAAAATTAAGAATACTAAACTTTACTACTATATTTTAAAGGGCTTAAAAATGAGAAAACAACGCAGTACGGGAGATCTGGAGAAACGAGGCACTTTGGCCTCGGGCAGCATACGCTCAACCATGTCTACAGCTTCCTGGCTGAGTACAGGTTCGGAGCAATCCAATTTGACTGCAAAGTAAGTTCGGAATCTTTAACTCTTTTTCTCTCCATTAAATAATTATTAAATACTTATCTACATTGTAGATCCATGCACACAGAATCTAATGCCAGTTTTACTATGGAAGACGAACAGCTGGATCCCAGTGTGGTCGAAACGTATATGGGTGAATGGAAGAAGGACAAACGCTGTGGCTTTGGTGTGGCCGAGCGCAGTGATGGCCTGAAATACGAAGGCGAGTGGTATAATAACAAGAAACATGGCTATGGTGTAACCACCTTCCGAGATGGTACCTTTGAGGAGGGCAAATATAAGAATAACATACTCATAACGAGTCAAAAGAAAAAGCATTTGTTTATAGCCCGTTCACGAAAATTCAGAGAACGCATTTCAGCTTCGGTCACCTCAGCTCAGCGTGCTCTCAAGATGGCTATGCAACGCTCGGATATAGCCATATCACGAACTAGTACTGCCAATACTAAGGCTCAAAGTGCTGATATTGCTGCCGATCAGGCTCGCATTGACTGTGAGTTAGCCGTGCAAATGGCTAGAGAATTTGCGCCCGACTTTAAACCTTCGGTGCTGGAACGTTTTGAGAAGCTAAGGTTTCGCGAGCGGCACAAGGCTCCCACAGCTGCATCAACGCAGTTTCCCAGTAGTAATGCTGCGGCGGAGGCTTATGCGGGCACGGCGGCTGCCCAAAGACCTACGGGTTTCCAAAAGAATCGTGATGGCTCTCAATCGCAAGCGGAGTTCCCCGTACCAAGTTCTATGTATTCCCAACAGTTGCCAGTTACACCACAAACCGATTTATCGGCTTTGGTAAATCAACCGCAAATGAGTGCCATAAATCAAATCAATCAAATGTATCACCAGCAGCAACAACAGCAAAACAATCCACAAATGAATCCCGCATATCAATATCAGCCGCAGCAGCCTCCGGGGCCAAGTTATTCTCATAGCAACTTAAGCGTTAGTGGCAGTCCGCAAATTTCTCAAATACAAAAGGATAATAATATTTTCAAAAACGCAGAGGCCGCCCACACAGCCAACAATCTGCCGCAAAACCAACAGGAAGTAATGCTGCAGCAACAGCAGCAGCAACAACAAGCATATCAGCAACAACTAATGCAGCAAAGACAACAGCAACAACAATTGTTGCAACAGCAGCAGCGTCAACAGCAGCAACTACAGCTGCAGCAACAACAACAACAGCAGCAGTTACAGCAACAACAACTGCTGCAGCAGCAGCAGCAACAACAAAAACAACAGCAAATGCAGCAACAACAATCCAACTCCAACTCACCTATGTATGGCAGCAGTAGCAGCAATCAAATACGACGACCTTCACAAATTCAATACCAACAACAACAGCAACAGCTTTTGCAAGATCAATTAGATGGTGCGATGAATCGTGGCCAAAAACCACCCATGATGAGTCAAATAGGCCAACAATCTTCTATTGATCATTTCGATCACTACAAACGACCACCTAGTAGAGATTCATCCATTGATCGTTATGCCCGGGCAGCCAGTCGTTTAAGTGGAGGCTTTGCTTCCAGACAAACTTCAGTAGATCGTGGCGCTAGTAGTGCTGGTCAAGCAGCGACTAATGATTCAGGCTTGCCCGAAAGACCACGAGCGGGATCGGTATTCCGAGGCTCAACGCCAGCTCCTTCGGCGGGCAATACACCTACAGGCAATGGCTCTGTACCCACAGGATCAGGTCGTTTGTCGCGTGCTGCCACGCCTAGTTTAAGCACCAACTCTCCCTCGGGCACCACAACAGCGGACGCATTGTTTTCGAAACCCAATCAACCTTTTGAAGATATACTCCTGCGTCAGCGTACTCTGGGTCAGGATATCATTCCTTCACCCTTGCAGCCAAAACGCACAGAGAGTCTGTACATGCCCGTTAAGCCGGCTTCGCCCATGGCTGCAGCTGGTGGAGGTGGTGGTGGAGGCAATAAGAAACTAAAGGTAGGTCTTTTCTAAACATTTCTATTCAAAATTTAAAAGCATTATTACGTAGCATTTCCACGATCATTATTCTTAAAGAGTAAGACCCATTCAAATAATTTTTTTTTTGTTTAGAAAACTGGGAGCACAAAACAAAAAAGAGAGACCGAGGTATTCTAAAAATAGCCTAAAAATAATGTGTGCTACGCCATCGAAATGAACCCGTTCACAAGTGTTTGTGGTTTTCGAAATTCGAAAGCTGCAAATCCACAATTTCTCTCCTAGTTTTCCCATATTGAGAGCAAGAGAAAAAGTAAACAGTTTCTTTACACTTTCGAAAATAAATTGTCACAATAGCGAAATGCTTACACTCTCTCTTAAAATTAAGGATTTTGCCCCATTAGCGATTGTCACATCGTCGTTGTCCACAAAATATTCTTCAGTTTGTAAACACTCGCGCTTTCAAAAGCACAAAGCATCACGATCGGTCGAAATTCAAAATTTTCTTTCCCACTTTACACTCTTTGGCAGTCAGTCAGTTAAAAAAGTTTAAAAATTAAATTTTAATTTTTTGCTTTCCTTTGTATTTGGAACGAAATTTTAAGAAAAATTGTATTAAGATCATCAACTTCAACAAATCGTCGTGCGTTCGTTTTATACCGTTCATTCATACCTCTTTTTTCTTATCTTCGTAAATACCGTTAGCAATGTGTTGAGTTTGAGGCTGATTATTTCTGAAAGTGTGTGTTTGTGTGTGTGTTCGGCAACAACAATAAAATTAAATTCTCATTAAAAAGAAACAAACATTATTCGAAACCTATTTTTAAATTTATTTCTTTTTTTATATACTTAAACGAATATTTCGCCGTGTTCAAACTGAAAGAATTTCAATAATTTGTTTTTAAAACAAAACACTTGAGATGAATAATAATAATAATAAAATATATTTGTTCATATAAATATTTACTTGGAGATAATTGAATGTTTTAAAATTAAACAAAATTAAATTTGAAAAAATTAAATTAAATTTCTGAATTATATTAAAATTTGAAAATTGTGTACAATATATAAAATTAAAAAGCAATTACATACAAATAGTAAAATAGAAATTTTACATGTTCCTTGAGTGCTAGTTATGCAATTTTATTAATAAAATAAATATTTCTTACAAATATCAACACTTTTAAAATCCATTGAATATTTTGAAAATTTCAAAATCCTTTAAATCAATAATCAATTGCCTGAGACATGGAGTGGTATCCCGATGAAGATGAAGAAGATTTAATGTTTTCACCTGCTTTATTGGCACGACGAGCATCAGAAAGTTGGATTGTGGAGCCGCCAGTAGAGGTTGTTAAAAATATGATGTTATTTAAAAAAGTTTATTTTTTCGACCTTGAGCTTGTCCAATTAAAATTAAATGCATTCATCTTGATATTCATCAAGAGAACGCAATAATTATTGATGTTGATTTTTACGCATCTCTTTAAATAAAATCATTTGAAAATATCTTTAAAAATCATTTAAAAAATTCGATTTGGTGTGAGATCGACTTTTTCGGTTTGTTGTTAAAGCAAAAGTGCTGCTATTGTGGTAAACTTCGAGCAGGCGTAGACAGTCCAAGTACCAGAAGCCAAAGAGTGTTTTTAATTTTCGTAAATATTACGATCGTTAATAAAACTTGTGACAATGGGTATTCAAAACAAAGTTAAAAAAATTACATAGAAATAAGCCCGATAAAATATTTTTCTAAAGAATATTTTTCGATAAAAATATTTTTCTAAAAAAAATTGATAGAAAAATTTTCTATAAAAAAAAATTTTGATAAAAAAATTTCCTATAGAAAATTTTTTATCAAAAAATTGTCTATAGAAAATTTTTTGATAAAAAAATGTCTATAGAAAAATTTTTGATAAAAAAAATTTTCTATGAAAAAATTTTTGATAAAAGATCTTCTAAAGAAAAAATTTTGATTTATAAAATTTCTATAGAAAAATTTTTTATAAAAAAAATTCTATAGAAAAATTTTTGATAAAAAAATTTCTATAGAAAAATTTTTGTAAAAAATTTTCTATAGAAAAATTTTTGCAAAAAAAATATTCTATAGAAAACTTTTTCATAAAAAAATTTTCTATAGAAAACTTTTTGATAAAAAAATTTTCTATGGAAACAATTTTTTTTTGTAAAATTTTTGATCTTAGAAAAAATTTTTTGATAACAAATTTTTATAGAAAAATTTTTCATAAAAATATTTTATATAGAAAAATTTTTGATAAAAAAATTTCTATAGAAAAATTAAAAAAATAATTCTATAGAAAAAATTTTGATAAAAAAATTTTCTATAGAAAAATTTTTGATAAAAAAATTTTGGATGAAAATGTTTTAATAAAAAAAATTCCGATATAAAATTTTTTTATAAAAAAATTTCTATAGAAAAAGTTTTGATACAAAAAATTTCTATAGAAAAATTTTTGATACAAAAATTTTTGATAAAAAATTTTCTACTGAAAAAGTTTTGATAAAAAATTTTCTATCGAAAAATTTTTGATAAAAAATTTTCTACCACAAAATTTTTGATAAAAATATTTTAAAGGAATTGAGTAGAAAACTTTTTCTTTTGAAACTCCAGAACTACACATTGAAAAAATACCTATTTTAGTTAAAAGTATAAAAAACGGTAACTCTGCCGACGATTTTTTTGTTCTGTTCTCTTTATGCCGAACTCTGCTTTTAGTCTCTACAGAAAATGTTGATCTTTTTTTAAATTTACTAGAATAATTTTCCTTCCAGATAAATATAAAGATAAACCGGGATAACAGTGGTTCTGTTACACTAAGCACAATTGGTACGATGAATCAACCAAGCGTTGGCCTCTGATTATAGTCATTACTTGCATTAGAGCAGATGGCGCCTTTGTATTTTTTATATTTATCAGTAAAAATCTTACAAAAAATATGTGGTACACTAAAACACATCACAATCATGTGGTGTACCACGTTACATATACGTTTTATAAAATCACTTTTAAGGGAATTTAAAATATTTCCTATTTTTCTCAAAAGGATCCGTAGGAGCATCCGTCATGTGAAAGGTTAAATCATATTTTAATCGGATAAAAACTAAAAATTTGGCAATCTGAAAGGTATACCACATTACCCGCACTTGCTTTAATGGTCGCTTATTTTTGCGGAAGTAATAAATTCCATATGAGGCAATTGTGGATCTACGTATGTACATATATATGTATGTTTAAAAGTAAACAGATGTTGACTGTATGAGTCTTTCAAGACGAGGAAATTTTACGATAAGTAGCAATAAATTGAAATGAGTTCAGTTTAATGACTTGCATCGGGTTTAACTAGAATCACTTTAATGATGTTTAGCTGACGTTCATATTAAAAACGCTATAATAAATTTGATCGAAATCGGTCTTTATTTAACCATATCTCGAAAGTCACCTAAATTTCCCGAGAACACGCTTATAAACCTGAAGAAAGTTAAATATGCTAAAATATTGCACAGATAAGTTAAATGTTACATAAACACATATTATTATGCGAAATTTTTATATAATCGGTTCACTTTTGACTTCATCTTCCATATAACCCCAATACCGGAAATGACACATATATAACTTCTTCTTCTGTTATCCTTGGTTCCCAGTGGAGCATAGGGCCTCAAATATAACTTAATCTCGAGATCATTTTTCACCGATAAAAAAATGTTACACATAAACGTATTCCTCTAAGCACTAACAAAAACTTGAAAAGTTGTTTACTATTGCTAAAGGGTATTTAGTCTTCCGACTAAAGCTTTTTCTTACTAATTTTTATTTAAAATAGAACTAAACATTTTTTTACTTATATTTGTTTCCCTTTTTTTCAGAGCGTTCCTATTAATGTTACGCTACAGCGTAAGAAATCTTTGCCCGATTTCCAAGAACTGCCACGTGCCACAGAGGCTATGAGCCGCGAGGAGGTATCCGCTTTGGGCTCAGCTAGACGTGAAGCGGTACGACGACAAATTGAAATGAATGAAAAGCTCAAAGCGAATCCATTATTATATCTCGTCAGTCCACAAGTTAAAGTAAGTATGAAACAATATATAAGATAACTGATTTGTTAATTCTCTTTACTTTTGTGTTGTACATTCTAGGATTGGTTCTCACGACAACAGTTGGTGCTCTTGGTGCTTTTTGCAAACATTATATTGGCCATATTATTTTTTAAAATGCTGACATAGCGTAAAATTTTCTTTCATCCACTTTTTCAACATGAGACAGACGCATATACTGAACGTACATAAACTACTCGTACATACTCGTATATTATTTTATTATTATTCTTATTCTTATCATTATCATTATAATTTTTATTTATTTATAAATTAAAATTTACATTGTTTTCAATTTAGGTAATATTTAAATAATTTGTAATAGATTTTTTTACTCCCAAAGAAAATTAAGAAAACTTGCACAATTTAAACTACTAAAGAAAAAGCTTTTACGCCCCCTTTTGATTTAAAATTAAAGGGCGTGTGCAGTTGTAGCCGAGTGTGTGAAGACATTTGCAAACAGGAGTCCATTAAAACAACATCCCATTGTCGATATTACTTAATATATTTATTTATTTGTATTTTATCTCTATCATACATTTAAAATTTTTAAATTTAAAACTAAAACCAAAAACTTGTGTCGAATTTAAAGAAAAAAAAACTAAATTTTTTTAAAAAAAGAAAACCATTTGTTTTATGAAACAAAAAAAATTGGTAAACAAATGTGTTTTTTTTTTAATAATATCTTATATTTACATATAATAAAATATATATATATAAAAATAAATCTTTAATTCTTTTAAGAAGCATTTGCAGTGAAATTGTATAAACATATTTTTATTATAATTCAAGGAAAAATTCACTTTAACTGCAAAATTGTAAAAACAAAATCAATGAAAAAAAAATTGAAAATAAAAATTTTTGTGCAAAAATTAAATACAATTTAAATACAATTTTACATTATATGAGGGTGGGTTTATAAGTGCGTGAATTTTTGTCATGTCCTGACTCCTATGTTTGGTTTATATAACAAAAGCGGCTGACGATTGAGTGAAATTTACATGTGTTTAGTTATTGTAACAAAAACAAAATACATGTTAATTTCGCTCAATCATCAGCCGCTTTAGTTATATAAACCCCACATTAATTTGGAAATTTGAATATCTTTCATCATTAAGATACTGTCGGTTGACTCATATCTAAATTTAAACAAACTGGGTCATTTAGTTTCTTTTAATACCAGACTATCTTGCGTTTTGAGAAAACAGCAAATTCATCCCAAAAAACCTGACATTTTTTTAGATCCATGTTTCGTCCATACTTACGAAACGAATTTTTTACACGATTACGTTTGTGGTTGATTGTGAGTAAATGTTCCAGCCATCTTGCAGACAATTTTCTCATATCCACGTAATCATTTAAGGTTGAATCTGGGCCAAATAAGATGCTCTGGATAAAGAGTTTTGGGCATCGAAAATTTTCGGCATTTTTCGTGCTTGTACGGCCACTTCAAAACTCATTAAACCAATTCTTTACCAAGAAAATGGATGGTACAAAGTCTAGCCTAGGATTGCGTGATATTTTGATTTAATTCACAAAAGTCTGCTATTAACGGCAAATTTAATGACGCAGCTTGTTCAATTTTATTTTGGTATCAACTGACAGTTGCCAGGAATAATAAAAATTTCCCAATTTGGAAGCGCGAAATTCAAAAAGTCAATGACTTATTTAACCACCCACGTATATTAGAACAAATACATATATATTAATCTTTTTACATAATATGTACTCTATGTATATTGTATATATAACTACATATTTATTTACTTCTTTATTTATTTCTATTAATTTCAATAATTTTAATTCTTACAAATCCTAAAAAACAAAACCTAATTACAAATTTAAAATTTTTTGTTTATTTTACAATAATTTTTTATTTTCTGTTTAGTTTTTAAATTTTGTTAATATTTAAAATTTTTTCATAAATAAAAAATTCTAAAAAAAAACTTGAAATACAATACAAATTTTTGGAATAAATCTTAAAATGTCAATAGCATTTCAATTTGGAAAAAATGCTTTAAAAAAAAAAAACAAAAACCTAAATTTATTTAATAAAAAGAAATATTTAATAATCTTTAATAATAGCAAATAATTATTTGAGATCCTTATAAAAAAAAATAAAGTAATAACAATTATTTTAGAAAAAACCAAAAACAAAACCGTAACAAACTAAACGAATTTTATACACTTTTTAAAAGCTCTCAATCAACTTTTAGATAATTAGAACAAAATTTTATTTAAATATATTAAAAAAAAAATACAAAATAAAACATTTTTACACTATCATTTAGCAAAAACAAAACGAAAATATTAACAAATGTACGAGGGTTGGCAATAACAGGGCTGTCATTTGGCCACTGACCCTTCTATAGTAAGGTTTGGTATTTTTATATATATTGAAATTTTTCTTTATATAAAATAAATTTTATTTATGTACATATTTTCTATTACTATTATCAATTTTCTTTTGACATTTTTCGGGTAGCTTCATAATTCCATCATTGTACAACTTCTGTGGCTAATTGGCGAAAAATGTGGTGGCATAGCTTTCGCATGCACTTTTGTTGAACACTTCTTTTTCAACAAGTAAATTCTGCAAAACCTGAAACAAATATTCAGACTGTGCAATATATGAACCAAAACTTCTTTCCATTCATTCCGGGCCATCAAAATATGGAATACAATACCTTTTTTATTAACCTGTTTTCTTTTAATTTACTAGTCTACTCTGGTCAGTTGCTGATAGTAGAGAGCAAAATTGATCGTTTGACCAAAAGTTTCAAAATTTCATAGTAGACGATAACCTTCCAATCCAACACAACATAATCCTAATGGGCGCTTTAATCTTTTCATCTTTACCTTTTTCATTGCCCTTTATTAAACTCTTAAATATCAATATTTTTGAAGTAGGCAATCCTTTTTAAAAGATTCCAAAATCTATTTTCATCTTACGAAAATATATTTATTAAAATATATGTAACTCAAGAAAATAGAGTTTTAAGAAGACCAAAAAAAAGAATATATGTATAAACATCTTTAACATTTTCATTAAAAAAATTAGTAAAAAAAATGTCATTATTTCGAAATAAATTTCAAAAATAGCATTAATACATAAAACATCTAACTATACATGTATGTATGTTCGTAGCAGACCAAAGAAAAATGCTTACATAACCTAAAAAAAATAATAAACAATTTTGGTAATTTTGAAAATATTCTTTAAAAAATATTAAACAAATAATAAATTAAATCTTAAAAAGTAAAACAATTTTAGTAAAAAAAAACTTGATACAAACTAAATAAAAATATACATAAAAACATTATGAATTGAAAAGAAATATTTTAACAAATTATTTGAAATATGTGTTTTAAAACTGTAATTAAAAAAATATATTTCTTCAAATGATAAAATCTTTGACAGTGTAAGTATAAAAAAAAACTGATTATTTTATTTAAAATAATTTAAACAAATTTCTAATATCACTTTACAAATTCTAATTGAAAGTTAATTAAAACTACTTTTATTGAAAATAACGAAAACCGCAACTCTGGTCATTATGTACATAAAAATAGCTTTGAATGTTTTAAGCCCATTGGAAGTCACATTTCCTTCAAAGTTTGAGAATACTTGTACATATTAACTTTAAATGAGAGAAAAATAAATTAGCTTAATGTTTATCATCGAAAATGTTAATTTAACAGAAAAAAGTTTTGAGAGCTATTGAAATATAAAATATACACAGCATGAAGTTTGAGAGTCATTGTAAATGTTAACTTTGAATGCCATTGAAATGTAGAAAAATAACATAGCTAAAACTTTGAGAGTCACTGCAAACATTAACAGAAAAACATTCAAAAGCCTCTATCTAAAATGTGAATGAAAAACATAGTCTCAGTTTTGACAGTTATCGTTAATGTAAAGTAAATCGAAAACAGTTTGAAATCAATTGAAAATCATGAGGTTTAGGAGTCATTGCAAACATAAATTTAACAGTTAATTTATTCAAATTTATTTGACATCTTTAAATGATTACTAATTTCAGATTATTTTCCTACATAATAAAAAGCGTTGTCGAAAATGCATATTTTCAAGTGTTATATACTTGAGTCATACACAAAGCAATAGTCAAGTTCCAAGTCATAGTGCAATCCAAAGTCAAAGAGATAGCCATTCATAAAGTTCAAGTCACTGCCAAATTGCTAATAATTTTCAAAGTGCAAGTCATAAAAATATATGTCATTGCCAAAGTGCAAATCAATTTCAAATTGCAAATCATTGCCAAATTGCAAATCATGTCATTGTCAAAGTTCAATTCATTACTAAATTGCAAGTCATTATTAAAGTACAAGTCATTGTGCAAATCATTGCTAAACTGCAAGTCATTATAGAAATTCATGTCATTGTCAAATTACAAATCATCCTAAAATTGCAAGTCATTATTAAAGTACAAGTCATTGCCATTGTGCAAATCATTGCAAAAGTGCAAGTCATTATAAAAATGCATGTCATTGCCAAATTGCAAGTTATTACTAAAGTACAAGCCATTGTCAAAGTACAACATCATGTGAAAAAGTCGATTGGTACTTAGCTCCTGAGTTCAATAAAAGATTGGCTAGACTTTAAATAAAAACGACTCCAAAAACGTCAGAGACAAGTTTAATCTTTTTGCTTTTTTTATACCCTTCACAACCATAGGTGGAAAGGGTATTATAAGTTTGTGCTGATGTATGTAACGCACAGAAATATTTGTCTTAGACCTACCTCTTAGTATACCAATAGGCATAGAATCGCTTTCTGAGTCGATTTAGCGATGTCTGTGCGTCCGTCCGTCTGGCTGGACCCCCATGTAAACCATGTAATCAAAGTACAGGTCGCAATTCTAAAGCTAATTTGATGAAATTTGGCACAGATTATTTTTTTGATAGTGGGACCATGGCGTCAAAATACGTCCATTATTTATGGTACCATAGGTCTCACTTCCCGGAAATGATATATTGGCCACAAATAATATTTTTTCATGAAATTAAAAAAAAAAAATATACTGTAAAAATATGACTGTACCAAATTTCGTTGGAATCAGTCCACATTCGACCATAGCTCCCATAGAAACTCTTCTGTCAAAACCCACTAAATGAGACAAAAATCACTAAAACGCTAGTAAATCTGAAGATTTTTTTGCATACATAATTTTTGTAAATACTGTAATTAATTTGCCAAATTTCGAGATAATCGGTCCACATTTGACCCTAGCTCTCATATAAGTCCAAATGACGGAAACAGCTTAAATATATGAGTTTTGAGAAAATGTTTGTGTGAAGGCAAAATTTAGTAAATATTTGTCTTTATAAAGGAAAAAGAGTATCGTTGACCTTAGTGGTGAAAGATATTGTATAGTCGGGCTTGACCGACTATAGCACTTTCTTACTTGTTTTTTATTTGAAGTTGTTTTAAAATAGTACTTAAACCAAGGTAGATTATAATGAAGGTAATTTCACTTCGGGTTACTAAATTTAATTTCACTTTCTGACAATTTTAAGGGTTCTGACATTTCAATAGAAATAAAGCTACCAGATTATGTTAAGTTTTCCCTTTTTTCTGTCGCTGGGCCGACAATATGAGTTATGTGTAAAAATGTAAATACATTTTATTGCATGTGTATCTTCATATCTAATAGTTAAACTATATTTTACTAGTTAATGGAGAACTAAGCGGAATAGTATATAATAACTATGCACATTAAATACAATTTTGATTAGCTACGTTGATGTTCTAGGTATTTAGGAAAAAAACACATAGCTTATATTGTAGTCGCAGGGACATTTGAAGTTGTATAAATTAATTTTGAAATTTTGAAAATACAAATATAATTTTATAAATATAAAGGTAAAAAATTATTAAAATAGAAAAAATATAAATAATATTTTATATTTTTACAGAAAAGTTGTTGTAACAGTTCTGCTGCTGATGAAAGTTCTTTTCTGGTAAAATTAATATTAATTAGTGGGATTTGTGCCAATATATGAGGTTTGAAGCTGGAGAATATATCAATATATCAAATGGGCGCAAATAAGTTGGCCTATTTGGGCAGTTAAATAAGTGTACTGGTTTAAAGTGCCGAAAGAATACGTTCGCCTTAGCAGTTAAGCATACTGCTCCATATGCCGGCTCGAATCATGTCATTATTTTTGATACCTTGAAAACAGTATTCTCTCACAATGACAAGTCAAATCCCAGCTTAGAAATTATGGGTATAGCTGCATTATCATCGGATCTCATTGGTATATGTTCTTGCAATGCAGAACTATTGTGTTCCTAGCTAAAACAAACTTGAAGGACTTGAAGGACACTGTCGTCAAAAGGCCACAGATGCTATTATGCTTTCTTAAGCGGTTTTGGAAGACACTTACAGTTCAATGGCTACAACCATGGTAGATATCTGTGCCTATTGGTGCTTAGATGGCTTACCGTTCGTTTGACTAAATCGCTAATTTATCATTTCATTATAAACTAAATTATATAATTCATTTAAATAATATGTAATTGGCTCTTTAATTATAATGCCAATTAATTAAAGACAATAAAATAGTTTATGTTTTGCTATAAATGCAAATACCCTTCCCTCGCAGCGAAAAAGATTTCTCCTATGAGTCTGGCTTCGTTTTTCCACTTTGATTCAGTTTGTATCTGATGCTTATTACTATATTGGTTAAGTCGACCAATTTCGAGAATACAATTCTTCGGGAGAAAATAAGCGGTTTTTCTTTTAGTAGCTTTTGTTCTATATAATTTATATTGTACACATTACACATTTTATAAAAAAAAAATCCAAAAAAAAAAGAAAATACTTTTGTATAATGTGGTAACGTTATATTTGATATGACGTAGAAAAACAAACTTCAAAAACCCTTATTAAAATTTAATGATAGCAAGTGAAATTACCTTCAATATATATGCCTTGACTTAAACCATTTTTATATAAATACTACATCCTTAAAACATGTTTTTTTTTTCTTAAAAACAAAGTATTAATTCTACTTGTTATCTTTACACCAAATTTACTCTACCTTTACCTCTTAAACAGATGATTTTTCAAGAGCCCTTCTTAGTGAAACTATTAATCAGAATTCTCTGTAATTAATATTTCCCTTGTATTCAATAAAATATTTAAGGTCGAGGTAAATTTGTTTATATTTTTAAATGGGGTGGGTATCTATTATCTACTTGATAAATTATTCAAAACACTACCTAATTATTTACTTTATAGTTATATTTTTTTTAATTTGTTGAAAACTTTATTCTAGTTTTCTTACCCCAACAAAACAAACCCCTTACAGAACTATTACATATTACTCATTTTCAAAAAATGCAATTCAAAATTCAGGATTTTTAAATAAGTTCTATTAATTTTTTTGTTTTCGCCTTAGCTTTAATCTAGCCAAATATTTTGACCAACATGGATATATTCTTATCAGAATAACTCAAGTTCAAAAATAGATTTAAAAAAAAGGATGAGTATTTCTTTCATACATATTTATCGCTTAATATCTAAAGGACTGGAACAGTTAAAGAGTTACTCATGTAAATTTATTTTTATATAAAGAGTGTCATTTGGGATCTGAACTGTTAAAGGTAAAGTTTTCTAACCACTCCTGAATGCATGGAGAGTTAGCGAAGCACACCGGGCTTTAGTAAATTAATAAAAACTTATTTTTAGTTTTTCAATAAACCTTTAATTTATTTTAAACTTAATATTGATATTTTTCTTTAGCTATTTGTTAACTATGGCGTGTGTTCTATTTTATTTGGAAATTGCGGCAATTTAATATTGATGATAGAAATGATTAAAGTTTTGAGGTACAAAACCACCATAACCCTGAGGAAGTCCATAGTTATTTCCTAACGGGGAAGCATAGGTGGGTACTGGAGCGGAATAGGCACCAGCATAACCTCCTGCAGCAGGTGCGGCACATGGTACAGGTGCTAAATTAGGTTGGCAACTGAACAAATAATTCTTGGGGCAAGGGGGAGCTGGAATGCTGGCTGCACCACCGCCATAGCTGCCACCGGAACCGCCATAACCAGCTGATTTTCTAAAGCGTGTGTAATCGGGATTAAGCTGAGAAGTAAGCGAAGGTTTCAAATCAGTTTCCACATCTTGTTTGGTATCACTGCTCACAGAGCTGGATGAGGAAGAGGAACCCACTACCGTTGATGCGGCCTTAGCCGAGGCAAACAGAACCAACAAAGCCAAACAAACAAATGATTTCATTTTAGTATAAGTTTTTTGGTTAGATTAAACTGTACAACTACAATTGATTTAAATACAATTCTGGGTATTTATACTTTTGCAAAAATAAACGGCATTACAATGTCGAATAAAACTTCAGACAATTTCCTGCAATTTTGGCAAAATAAAAGCATTGCTCCAAAAAGTTTGCAAGAAACTGATGAGTTTTCATTTTTTTTTTTTTTTTAACAAGAACAGAATTTTAAAGTAAATACGATTGCAAAGTAAGTTAAGTGGGTCAATGATAATAAAATTAAAATTTCATAGACAAATTTTAAATATTAATTTACAGTAAATATTTGATATTTTGTCTACAAGTTCAAAATTGTTTTTCATACTTATACACGTACATAATTTTTTAAAATAATTTTTTCTATATTTTTAGAAAATTTAAAGTTTTTCTTCAATAATTAACTAATTTTTTGTGAACCCGCGCATCTGCAATACATAACATAAATTAAGAATGCTGTTAACATGCATCTGATAAATACTTCAACAGGATTGTTCTTTTAACACTAACATAGATGTTAGAGCTAATGTTAGCTATTTAATGTTGTTTACAAAACATTTTCAAGCCTAAAAATATGCAATTAAATATTGTGAGTACAAAGGCAAATAGCAATTACCGTTAAAAGTAAATTATAGTTATCATGCGGCTGGTCATTTACACCATGTGCAGTTGCGTGTGTGTGTGTGTATGTTCTTTTATTTGCCCTTTCTATTGTTTATGTATGTATGTACATAATTTTAGTTTTAATCAATTCTATTGTTTTATTTATTATGATCCTCGGCGTCAGTCAGACTCTTTAGAGAACAAAAACTTTATTAAATAACTGAGTCGTCGTTGTCAGGCTCTTATTTTAATAACAATTTAAGTAGACGCCGGACGGACAGAGAGACATCAAGAACAGACTTTATTGTTTAGTGTTTTAAAAATGCTACGTGCCTGTTTTATCAATTAACAAATTGTTAAGGCAAATTTACTACTCAGGTATTTTAGCAAGTAAAATTATTAAAATATTATAAATTGACGCATATTGGAGTTTAGCCTATAGCGTTGATACGTTGATGTTTGATCTAACCCAAAACGGAAATAAACTTCCTTAGTGGGAAGAAAACAAAAGAAAGAAGTAATCAGTAATATAAAAAAATAAGTAAATGTACTTATCATTAAATTTATCATTAAAATTTTTCAATAAATCTTATATTTGTCATATTTCTTGAGTTGGCAATAATTATAATAGGTAGGTATGTTTCTTTACTTTCTGGGTAAGTTCGGACGAATGAAACACCGAAATTTTTGTCCACAACTGATTTATCTTGAAAAATATTTAAACAAATGTTACTCAAACTATGTTTAAAATCTTTTGTTCTAGTTTTGCTTAATTTTTGATTACAATTTTTGAAACGAATTTTTTGTTCTTAATTGGCTTTTATAAAAATATTTTGTTACCCAAACTTACTCAAAGAAAAAGTCTGTATAGTTTTGATTAAGATGGGAAATGAAATTAACCTCACAATTTAGCAAAGACTCCAACCATCATTAAGTACGGGAACACATTTGGGTGAGTTTTGGGTAACTTCGGACTGGTTTGTATAGTCTTTTTTATCATACGGGAACACAACTAATATAAAATAATAATAATTTCCACGACCACATTCCAATTGGAATGAGCTGCATCCGATTCTATTTTTAGACTTATTGAAAGGGACCTACGGTTTAACTCCGGCTCTGAACGGCAAATGCATTAGTAAGATAAGTTTTACATAGCCTAATACTCAATAACCAGTGGTTAGCTGATTTATGAGGACAACCCCCGCTTTTTTAATTTTTTTTTTTTTCAAGTGGGTCTGGCCAGTGATCGAACTTGGAAACTCTGGTATGCTAGGCGGATGACTAACATGCTGTACCACGGCGGTTCACAACTAATATAAAATGTCTATGGAAATAAATTTTGTTTAATTTAAATTTTTAGGATACAATTTTACTAAGTTACTTAAATGGCCTATATTTACTACCTGATAAGGTCAAAGGCACAGTTAAGATGAAAGATAACCAAGATAAGTCTGGACTTCAAAGTTTTTTTAATGATTTCAAAAACACGAAAACGACTAATACATTATATCGTCATCTTAAAGACCAAAAAACCTATCTGCAAAAATTTCAAAATTGAGTTTTTTATGGATTATTATTCAATATATCATAACGTATGTCTGTGCAAAATTTTGAACATCAAATATAATAATTTGAACGGTCCTAGCGGACCGTTACGCACTTAAAAAAGATAAAACTAAATCATCAAAAATCGCGATAAAAGTTTAATTTTGTTGCATAGGGTAATTTAAACAGTCATTAAGTACTTTCATTTGCTTAAACCAGAAAAAGAAACTAAAAAAACAAAATTTTTTAGTCGATATATATTTACGGTTTCATTTTAATCTAAATACATAATTTTCGTTTAAATATTGCAAATAGTTCCAATTTTATAACGTTTTTTTCCTCTCCTGTTAACCTTTGAAAACTGTAGATAGGTTATTTCAAGGCATATATATTGAAGGTAATTTCACTTGCTATCATTAAATTTTAATAAGGGTTTTTGAAGTTTGTTTTTCTACGTCATATCAAATATAACGTTACCACATTATACAAAAGTATTTTCTTTTTTTTTTGGATTTTTTTTTTATAAAATGTGTAATGTGTACAATATAAATTATATAGAACAAAAGCTACTAAAAGAAAAACCGCTTATTTTCTCCCGAAGAATTGTATTCTCGAAATTGGTCGACTTAACCAATATAGTAATAAGCATCAGATACAAACTGAATCAAAGTGGAAAAACGAAGCCAGACTCATAGGAGAAATCTTTTTCGCTGCGAGGGAAGGGTATTTGCATTTATAGCAAAACATAAACTATTTTATTGTCTTTAATTAATTGGCATTATAATTAAAGAGCCAATTACATATTATTTAAATGAATTATATAATTTAGTTTATAATGAAATGATAAATTAGCGATTTAGTCAAACGAACGGTAAGCCATCTAAGCACCAATAGGCACAGATATCTACCATGGTTGTAGCCATTGAACTGTAAGTGTCTTCCAAAACCGCTTAAGAAAGCATAATAGCATCTGTGGCCTTTTGACGACAGTGTCCTTCAAGTCCTTCAAGTTTGTTTTAGCTAGGAACACAATAGTTCTGCATTGCAAGAACATATACCAATGAGATCCGATGATAATGCAGCTATACCCATAATTTCTAAGCTGGGATTTGACTTGTCATTGTGAGAGAATACTGTTTTCAAGGTATCAAAAATAATGACATGATTCGAGCCGGCATATGGAGCAGTATGCTTAACTGCTAAGGCGAACGTATTCTTTCGGCACTTTAAACCAGTACACTTATTTAACTGCCCAAATAGGCCAACTTATTTGCGCCCATTTGATATATTGATATATTCTCCAGCTTCAAACCTCATATATTGGCACAAATCCCACTAATTAATATTAATTTTACCAGAAAAGAACTTTCATCAGCAGCAGAACTGTTACAACAACTTTTCTGTAAAAATATAAAATATTATTTATATTTTTTCTATTTTAATAATTTTTTACCTTTATATTTATAAAATTATATTTGTATTTTCAAAATTTCAAAATTAATTTATACAACTTCAAATGTCCCTGCGACTACAATATAAGCTATGTGTTTTTTTCCTAAATACCTAGAACATCAACGTAGCTAATCAAAATTGTATTTAATGTGCATAGTTATTATATACTATTCCGCTTAGTTCTCCATTAACTAGTAAAATATAGTTTAACTATTAGATATGAAGATACACATGCAATAAAATGTATTTACATTTTTACACATAACTCATATTGTCGGCCCAGCGACAGAAAAAAGGGAAAACTTAACATAATCTGGTAGCTTTATTTCTATTGAAATGTCAGAACCCTTAAAATTGTCAGAAAGTGAAATTAAATTTAGTAACCCGAAGTGAAATTACCTTCATTATAATCTACCTTGGGTTATTTCGTCTTTTAGGTGACGATATGTCAAAAATGAGGTTAGGGGCTGTTCACATATTACGTAACGCTGTTAGGGGAAGGGGGTATGACTTAAGGGGGAGGGGGTATGACTTTTGTTACGGTGGAGGAATTTTGTGTGCGAATTTCTAGTAAATTGTGTTACACAGAGGGGGGTTAAAAATCTGTGAAAATAGCGTTACGTAATATGTGAACAGCCCTTTTAAATAGTTTTTTAGGGCCGGAGGTGATAAGTTGATAAAGAGCTTATTCCTACTTATAAAACCATGAGGTTAAAAGAACACATGACCAACAATTTGAGTCGCATTGCACAAAAAAGATGTGAAAACTGCGGATGTTAAACGGTTGAAGCAAATGATAAATACTTATTTGATTTCTATAATCTCGAAACATAAAAAGCAACCCGCCTACTAACCAAACCTACTGCATATATTATAAATTTTATAATCTTTATAAAATATACGAAATCATGCATTTAAAATTAAAATGTTCCACCTAAAACAAAATCTGCACTGTAACCAACAGCCGAAAGACCTAAGAAGTTTATTACTTTTTTTTGTTTTCAATGTTACCATCGAAATATGAAGAGCAACGACCTCAAATCACATTTGAGTTGGCAGTTTTTCGTTAATAAAATATAATAATTGCATTAAAACAAAAAAAAACAAGTGAGAAAGTTTTATAGTCGGTCAAGCATGATCATATAATACCCTACACAACTAAGTTGAAATGAGGTCCAGAGTTTTGTCATTTTTCATAAAAACATTTTCAGGAGATATATTTACCGTTACCTGAAAGGCAAAAAGGGCGTAAGTTAATCAAACATTTTTTTTGGTCATTTTCGTATTGCGGATTGCATTGGAACTATGGATATATGGAAGTGTTTAAATGAATGATGGCCCCACTACCAATGCAAATGTCTGTAAAAAATTTCATCAGACGAGAGACATTGGTAAATCGACTCAGAAAGAGATTCGAAGACCATCGGTATACCTAAAGCTAAGTCTCACACCAATAAGTATTTCTATGCTTAGCATACATCAGCACAAACATATTATGCCCTTCCTCGCTATGGTGGTGTAGGGTATAAATTCATTAAAATGGTTATGAAAGATTGCAGAACACATGTATGTTCTTGTACGTGTATGTAAGGTATTTTTGTTAATAATCATAAACAAAAAATTAAACAAATAATAAAAAAAAGTTTAAGCTATTTCCTAACTATATAATTTATTTACTTTATTTCCGTAACTGTTATTTGTTTAATGATCTTATAGTGGGAAGTAATTGATTACGATTTTCTTTAAAAATCAAAACTAATTCAATAGAAAAAAATTTAACAACAGTTGGGCTAAAAAGTTCTTATAGCCTTGATAAAATTCCTATCTATGGTTTTTATCAATTTCGTCCTTCAAACACTCTAATAATACTATGTGTAGTACCAGAGGTTCGAAAGGCTCAATTCCTAATTCCATATTTTAAAATCAAATTTATTTTAGTGTTTATATCATTCCCATAATACATTCACCTGAATCAAGTCATAAGCCTTAACTTTTAAGAATTAATTCTTAGGGAATTTAAAATCAGTTAGATTTAATTTAAATTATTTCAATTCTTAATCTTATACAAAAATAATTAAAAATTTTATAAACAAATCATTTTGTAAAGGCATACAAAAATAAACATATTCAAACGAACCCTACAGTTCAAAAATATATAATACCTATAAAAGAGCGGAATAAAATAAATCTCAACGAAACAAGTCCTTAACCATATGATTAAAATGTGATTTATTCATTATCGACATACATACATATGTATATTTACATTTTCTAATTGTACTAAATTTTGTAATTTTATTCTAATTCCATTATAATTGTGTATGTATCTCAGCTATGTAATATATCTTCCTGCTAAGGGACTAATGTTTTTTAGACCTGTAGGGCATATACAAATAACATTTTTGTGGAAAAATTCAAAAGTTTATTAAGTTGACTTAGGCGAAATTTAAAAAAAAATAAAAAAATTCTTTGTTATTGGTCATAAGATCAGAAAAACTATTTAAAATGAAATATAGATACACATAAAACTAAAGATTTTTTGTACACATAATCTATAATCTCATCCAGATTCGAAAACATATAAAATCCATTATTTCGCAGCAACACAACAAAACCAGAGATAATATACTCTTACATATTAGCACATTTTACATGTATATGTATGTATTTACAAAAACTAATGTCACAAAAAACGAATTATTTTTATACATTTTTTTAGAAAAAATTTTTAATTAAGCAGATTCCTTCACTGATTGATTTTCTGGTAAAGATTAGGTCATTATAAACGAAGGACCATTAATATTACTATATTCCTGCATATCTAAATATCTTTTAAAAGTTATAGTTTAACAAATAAATGCAAAATATACACAAGTTTGCGGTGAAATAGCCACATTAGGGTAGTTCCGTTTTTTTGAACGAACATTAAAGAATACATGCATACTTTTATTAAATGTGTATGTTTTCTGATAAAACATAAGAATATTTTAATAGGTTATGATAAATTTTGTTCTATTTTATATCTAGGGTTTTTACAAACAATGTATATCGCACTTGATATAATAATACCCTTTAAATTAAAACTTCAATTTTCGTTTTTTGGTTTGATATACTCTTATTCAATGAGTGGTATAGTTTAAAAAACTTTTCCCTCGAAAAAGTCAGAATTTAAGTTTTTGATTTAAAATCAAGTATCTTTAGTTTATTCCACCCTAATGATTTGCACAAAATGAATTATCAAAAAATATTTTAATTCAATTTGGACTGGTTTTAATTAAGAATAAAAAATGTTAATTCAAATTGGAGTAGAGGAATGAAGAAACATTTTATTCATTCAAGTTGATTTTAAATTCCCATGTGAATCAATTCACTATGAATTAAAAATCAACACATTTTTTTTTAATTGTTTTATGGGAATTAAACTTAAGGTATAGTTAAATCATTTTTGAATTCCTAGGAATTAAGCTAATATTTAATTAAGCCTTTCGAAGCTCTGTGTAGTACACACTGCTAAGTGCCGATTGGACTCCGATGTAAAATCATGAGATTTTCTATTCTGCGTTTCGATTCGAATCGATATTTTCTCCTTCTGACAATTTTGGTATTCTGCGTTTCGATTGAATAATTATTGTTGTCTTTTTCATTTTCTTTCGATTCCGTTTATGTTGGAATACCAATTTTCGATCATAGCAAAACTGAGTGCGAAGACGTATTTGAAATCGAATAGAGGTGAACCCCCATTTATTAACTTATCTCCAGCACGTTTCTTAGATACGTATATCCAATGTCTTAGCTATCTCGATCATCATCACTTTAAGGTCATTTAGAAATATTTTCGACTTTTTTTGTTTTTTTTTTTTTCGTTGGTAACAGTATAGTTATACCCTTCACCACCATAGGTGGAAAGGGTATTATAAGTTTGTGCTGATGTTTGTAACGCATAGAAATATTTGTCTTAGACCCACCTTTTAGTATACCAATAGGCTTAGAATCACTGCTGGCTGGACCCCCATGTAAACCATGTAAATATATATAAGTTTTGAGAAAATGTTTGTATGATGGCAAAATTAAGCAATTACTTGTCTTTATACAGGAAAAGAACATCTTTTGCCTTAGTGGTGAAGGGTATCGAGTAGTCAGTCGGGCTTGACTATAGCACTTTCTTCATATTTAAAAATTTTTTTAAACTAATAAAAGTTGTTATATCTCAAAAACTAATAGTCCGACTGTAAAAATTATCAACGGTATCTCTTAAAGGTTAGGGTTACATAAAAACTAAGAAATAAAGCTTTTTCTGTGTATTACACGTCGCTGAATCGTGAGAACTTGCACAGGCAGATGAAGCTATTCTTGGAGTTTTGATGAAGCTATTCTTAGAGTTGTTGAAGGAATATCGTCATCGAATAAACCATGAGCTGTATGAGCTAACGCTGATATCGACAGTGTTAAACACATTGAACAGCAGCGGCTGCTTTGGCTAGGACATGTCGTACATATGGATGAAAATACTCCAGCAAGAAAATGTACGACGTCCTATGGTAATTTCGTTCGTAGCACCTTTCGACATAACACATTTAGAACAAAATGCCTCATTTTGCCATCTACAATCAGTAAGTAGCTTTAATTTCTATAACCTAAATCCACCTAATGGAAAATATCACAATCCGTTGCAAATAGCTTGCATCGTAGCATTTGCAAACTGATTGTGAACTGGGCTATTATTTATTTATAGCATTAAGGTGGTTATTTTTAATATTATGACAATTTTTTGAACGGAAATCAATTTTTTCTATTTATTAGCCAAAAATATGTATTTTTTTCTTGTTATTCACAACCAACCAAATACCTAATTTATTAATTTGAAAATATTTTTTTTCTAATATATTGTCATTGCCATGAAAAAAATAACCAAATGTTTATTCATTTATTTTTAGATGTTTTTCATTATTACGTGCGAATGTTATACATTTTTAAATATATTATTAATTGACATAGTTTTTGAAAAATTCAAACAAGTATAAGTATATTTTTATTTTGTGCGAAAATATATTTGGAAATAAAATTTGGCGAACATTACCTAATTCATATACAGCCAAATAAAGATTGTTAACGAAAAACTTTTGAAAATTGAAAAAAAATTAATTAAAACGACTTAATCAGGAATGTCACAAAATTCAATTGGAGTTAAAACCATTTCGTAGTTGGATTCCTATCAAAATGGTTCTGTGTTCTATAGATTACAAAAATTTTAAATACCTAATCTAAAACATTTCAAAACACGATATTTCAATTGAAATTCAATTGAACTCGATCTTTGTTTCAACGAATAAAACCGATTAGTTAAAAAAGTTGCTCAAATATTGAATAAATAAAATAAAAAAAAAATTCAATTCTAATTTGCTGACGTATGTAACGCATTGAAACATTTGTCTTAGACACACCTTTTAGCATACCAATAGGCTAAGAATCACTTTCTGAGTCGATTTAGCGATGTCAGTCCGTTCTTACATCCGTCTAGCCGGTTGGCTGGCTGGACCCCCATGTAATCAACGTACAGGTTGCAATTCTAAAGATAATTTAATGAAATTTGGTACAGATCATTTTTTTCACAGTGGGACCATGGCTATTGAAATTCGTCAAAATCGGTCCATTATTTATGGTACCTCCCATTGGTTCCACTTCCCGGAATTGATATATTGGCCACAAATATCAATATTTTTTCATGAAATTTGAAACAATTACTGCTTATGTAAACTTAAATCACTGTCCCAATTTCATTGAAATCGGTCCACATTTGACCATAGCTCCCATACAAACTCTTCTGTCAAAACGATCTAAATGAGACAAAAATCACTAAAACGCTTGTAAATCTGAAGATAATGGTAATTTATTTTTTGCACACATAATTCTTGTGACAACTGTAATTGGTCCATTTGACCCTAGCTCTCATATAAGTCTAAATGACGGAAACTGCTTAAATATATAAGTTTTGAAAAATGATAGCAAAATTTAGCAAATATTTGTCTTTATACAGGAAAAAGAACACCTTAGTGGTGAAGGGTATCGTATGGTCGGGCTTGACCGACTTAAGCACTTTCTTACTTGTTATTACCTAAATTTGTTTTTATTTTTGGATACAAAAATGTAAATCATTTTCGTGTTTAAGCTTTAGATACATTTTCAGAAAACACTTTCAAAAATAAATATATGAGAAAAATTTAAGAATTTTGTTTTAAAGAAAAGTGACCGCTCATTTGGATTGTGAAAAAATTAAACAATGAAATATCAAAAAATTAATAAGAAAACCCACTAAATAAATAACAATTTTTAAACAAACATATCCATCCAGCTGTTAAGCTGTAAACTAGGCACGATATTGTGATGTCAATGGAAAAAATACAACTAAAATATATTTTATAAAACAAAAAAAAATAAATTTTATACTCACTTTCACCTTAACGCCGCCCGATTTAGGGAACATTATTTAGCATCAAGTCCTTTTTTTATATTAATAGTAATTTACAATTATAAAGATTTCATTTTACGTCCATCATTCTCTTCTTTGTTCAAAAAGATAATTATATAAAAGAAAATTGGATAAAACCTCAAGTCGAGAATTTGTTAGAAATTAAAAAAGAAATTCCGTTTAAATGACATTATTATACATATGTACTATAAAGTTTATTTAATGTCTTATAAAAATGAATATTTTTTTAATAATATTTAGTTTTAATGCTTGATGTAAAGAGAGAGATAGAGAGATTGATGATGATTAGAATTTTTGGACTGCACAAATTTTATCCAAAAAATATTTGTCCTTCAAACTGTCTGTTGGGTTGGAGGAGCATGAATTTGGAGGAATGAATGACATATGATTATGCGAGAAATGGATGATAAAATTGTTTATATATTTTTTTTGATGTTGGGAATATTTTGGTCATTTCTGTGTATATGCATTTAATTTCTTTTTTTAAATATACATATTTTGTTTTTGTTGTAAAAAAGCGAAAAATATTTTTTTTTGTTTGTTTTGTTGTTTAAAATTAAATGTTTACGATATCTATTTAATTTCTGTTTTTATATTTATTTTTTATTTGTTTTGTATGAAAATTATTCCAAAGTTTTTATTTATGTTTTTTTTTTTTTTTTTTTGTTTGTTTAGCAAAAAATTATTTTCATGATATTTTTTTTTGTTTTTTTTTCGTTTATTAATATTATTATATAATTACTTTTATGTATTATGTATAGTGTGTGTGTTTTTTTATTTTCTAATACCCGCAAGTGATAAGATAATCTCCAAGTTTCTCTACGACGGATGCGGCCTGTTGTGGCTGAACGGGATCTTCGTAAATGGATACAATCACGGCTACAAATAAAATGAGAAACAAAAATAATAGTTAAATTAGTTATATGTTTATAAAGCAAAATATATATGCATGTATATATAAAAAGCCACAAAACTAACTAATAAGCTGTTCACTTTTTACTTAATGTCAAAGTCATTACAAATAAATCAACTATTTTTCGAGAAACAAACATATTCTGGTCATATAAGGAATAAACTTTTGTCTGTAACTAATCAAAAGACAGACAGAACACACTTGTCTCCTTCTCTAGACAACAAAACTATTTCTATCAAAGGTAATATTGAATAAAAGCAATGACAAGTCACTGACACAATAACATAGACACACGCTTTTTGAAGGGCATTTAAAATACATACATATAAAAATTTTAGCCTAATTACAATTTTAAAAATATCATATATCTTGTTGAAATACTTTTCCTCAAACTTGACTTTTGGCTCACTTTCAATAAAAATGCTTTAATAATTCAGTGTTTGCTTCGTTGACATTAATACTTATTAACTTTTTCCTCGACAGAGGGCACTGTTATGTAATGTTATGCTTATTTTGGTTAATAGTCCCCGCAGCCACTTTTAAAAGTTAGTTCAGATAAGGTTTTTTTATCAAAGAACCTTTCAACTGTTGGAAATGGGAATCGATAATACAAATTTTCCGCAAGATGTATTAAAATATAACTCGATATTGATTTAAAAAAATAATTTCAGTAGGCCAATACACAATCCGTGGCAAATAGCCTAGCATCGTAGCAGTTGAAAAGTGGCATGTATAGCAAATTCAAAATTCTCTGTATTATAAATGATACAAAGCTAGATTTTTTGTAACGGAATGTCAACAGGGCTATTTATTAATTTATAAATATTCCGAACTTTTAACATGACATCATTAGGTTTCTCGTCCTTAGTCTATTTTTTTTATACATATTTTCTATTTACACTTTTGATTAGTATAACACTTACCTTGTGTGGTTTTCATGCAATGTACACCACTGCGCCCGAACTTGGCGCGGACAACACGATCTGTACCGGACAAGTATATATATCTTTGGCCGGACAATGTAACGCCATTGCTGGTGAGAAGATCTTGATTATCAAAGCCAGAGATCAATTTTGATAGCTCTTCTTTTGTAACCTAGAATGAGAAAAAGGAAATAAAAATGATAATGACATACTCTATTTTACAAATTTATTAAAATAATTTTAAAATTTTAAATGAGAAGAAATAAAGAATTATTTCTTCTTAAGATTTAAAATTAAAATAGCTTTGTACTAACAACGAAAATTATTGTTCTGAAGAAATAACGAATTTATCTTTACTTTCTAGAAAGAAAAATACGTTTGCTCGTATTTCCCTTCAGTACATATAATAAAAAAATAAGTAATAACAAGTACGAAACGCTATAGTCGGTCAAGCCCAACCATACGCTACCCTTCACCACTAAGGTCAAAGGTGTTCTAAATTTTGTCATCATTTGTTATTGGTTTTTTCACGTAAACTCAGTCTTTCAAATCACATTAACGAGGCGGACAATTGACATTAAGGTTAGATTAGGTTAGGTTGAAAAGGTAATGCTATGGAAGTGGCATCTTCACTCGGAGACCTTCGGGTCCATTGTGATCCTTTCTGAAAGTAAATAACGATAGCGGAAAGAGACAGAAGCATGAAGGGAAAAGTTTCTAGATAGTGTTAGAGATAGAGAAAGGGAGTCGTGAGAAGAGAAGTGTTGTCCAAAACGCTACCCTAGGAAAAGAGAACCGTCTAATTAAGCCATCTGAGTCCTAGTATAAAACCCACAACGTCAGTCAGTTCGCACTGCTTTATGTAGCCCAGTTCCTAATGGAATCTATTACATAGAAATTTAAGTCTTCTGAAGCATAGGACAATCTCAAAGGATGTGCTCGACCGTTTCGGACAAACCCGCGTCCGAGCATAGGCTGCAAATGTCGTTAATTGCTCCATTCCATCTATTTAGCCTGGAATTCAGGCTTAATAGATGGGAGGAAACAGCAGTGGTTGTTTCCTCACTGATCCAAGACTTAAAGGTGACATATAGGTGGTGCTATCTCCGTCACCGCGAGCATCAGTTCCTGACTCGAGCCAAGTCTTGCTATTTCGTTTACCTTCGATGTCGCAATGACCAGAAACCCAGCAAAGTCTTACCCTATATGTATCTGACAAGCTGGTGATAGCTTATCTACATGACTTGACTAGTTTTGAGCTGATACTACATCCCTCCAGGGCTTTTAGAACAGCCTGGCTATCAACATAGATTGTCACCTCGCTGTCTACAGGAATGTTGTATAAAATAAGTTCAGTGGCTTTCAGAATGGCAAAGATTTCTGCCCGAAATACACTGCACTCATCTTTAAGCCTGCAGGATTTCCTAATGTTCTCATTTTTTAAGAAGACACCAGCTCCAGTGCCGATTTCCTTTTTAGATCCATCTGTGCGACCTCTGGTACGGAACTGAACAACAGTTCCTTGACTATGTAGTCAGATACAGTAGAACCTGACTCGAAGCAAGGGACGTTCGTTCGATTAAGTATGCTAATGTGTCCTGCCTGCCTAAGTATGCCTGACTTATGCAGCCTTAACATACATCTAGTTGCTGTTCCCTTTATGAATAGCTTCAAAGGGGACTGCATCACAATTGACATTTACAAATCGAAAAATTATACGACTGCAAAAATGTCTCATGCTATAAATGAAGTGTTTGACCGTCTGTGTCACCAAAAATGACTAATGTCAACATTAGCCAATTGTTGTCAAAAAAAATCTGTTATCATGACGGCGAAAGGAAATTGTTTATTTTGTAGAGTTTAGAGTTTTCACGTTTGCCGGTTCCTTAATCTGGTACAAACTATAGTCATTGAAACAATATCGTAATGAAGGCGAACATTTCTAGGAAATAATTTATTTGCTTGAATACTATACCTATATGAAGCTAAGAATATAACATAAAGCCCCTGCAAAAATTAAGAAATGTCAATAATTGTTTGTCACATTGGAGTTTAAATTCTGGAATCTAGCCAGATTGCACATACAACAACCGTATCTCATAGATCAATTAAATTGAAAAAGATTCTATGTCATGGTCTTAATAATGATCTCGTATCACAAATACATTTTCCTAAAGGTACATTGACTTTTTCATACCACTTTTTCTACTTTTATTAAAATCAGTCAGACTAGCATACTACCCATTTATAACCACCTAACTACCCACCATCAACCAACCATTACCACCTTAGAAAACTAGTAACATAATTTACAAACATTATGAGAATATAATGTTCAACAAACAGTAGATTTGTAGTTACATTGTACACATTTTTTTTTGTTTTACCGCCCTTAAAAGGCTGATAAAAACCAAGAAAATCGGCAAAAAGAAATATGTAGGTATATAAAAAAACACAAATTTTCAATGTCACTCAGCAGTAGACAAAAAAAGAAACACTGGACAAAAATGCAATAGATTGAAAGAAAAAAAAAAAAAAACACTCAATGTTATCGTTAAATACTCTTTAGTATTAACATTTTTGCACTCTTTGACAGTGTAAATAAAATTCTAATTCTCTTTTAACAAAACTCACTCGTTTACTCTCATCTTTTAAAGGCAGCCATTTTGATATAAACTGACAGCCGGTTTTTGCAAAGATAAAACAAAAATAAATTTGCCAATATGTAAATATTACACATGAAACAAAAAGAAAATATGAATTTAGATGAGAGGGGGGAGGGGATACTAATGCATGGATTGGAATGGATTTATTAAGACTCAATACAATAAATAGTATCAGCCCAATACATACATATACACATTTATTTTAGCCATTTGCTGTCTACTAGATTTGCAAATAAAAAAAAATGTACACATGTAGAGAGACACAAAGAGAGTGATAAATTGGAGTAATTAATGGAAATATGGATAACAAGAAAATTGCCATTAAAGCAAATGTGTGAATAACAATGAATAAGCGAGCAAAAAGGAAAGACAAAAATAGATAACACAAAGAAAAAAAATAAGAAGACAAAATAAAAAAAATGTACCGAGTACACAACGCCGGGTCTAAATGACGATGACGGAAAAGATGATTATGAGAATGGGTATGCAAAAAACGAGTATTTGTATTATGTATATTTGTTTAATATGCAAAAATATTTTTTTATTCTTTTGTAAATGACTCTGTTTTAGCACAATTTTATAATATTAATTAGTTTATAGTAAACTTTATTGCTTTTGCCAGAAAGTCCTAGATTTTTCTTACTACCCACCCTATTTTACACAAATATGTCTAGGTATCTTACCAATTATCTAGTATCGAATGGGATGTCTATTTTCTGTTATCTTTTTCTTAAATTCTATCTTTAAGATACGCAAGCCAATGTTGCCATGTGATATTTGTTGCTCTGGGTAATGAATTATTATACCCTTCACCACCATAGGTGGAAAGGGTATTATAAGTTTGTGCTGATATAGGTATGTAACGCATAGAAATATTTGTCTTAGACCCATCTTTTAGTATACCAATAGACTTAGAATCACTTTCTGATTTCTGAGTCGATTTAGCGATGTCCGTCCGTCCGACTGGACGGCTGGCTGGCAGGACCCCCATGTAAACCATGTAATCAAAGTACAGGTCGCAATTTTAAAGATAATTTGATGAAAATTTTCAAAAGTGGGACCATGGTTATTGAAATTCGTCAAAATCGGTCCATTATTTCTTGTACCTCCCATAGGTCCCACTTCCCGGAATTGATATTTTGGCCACAAGTATCAATATTTTTGCATGAAATTTGAAACAAATTCTGATAAGGTATGTAAACCAAAATCACTGTACCAAATTTCGTTAGAATCGGTCCACATTTGACCATAGCTCCCATACAAACTCTTCCTTCAAAACGCACTAAATGAGACAAAAATCAATAAAACGCTCCTGAATCTGAAGATAATGAGAATTTTGAGTTTCTTTTTCGCACACAAATATTTGTCTTTATACAGAAAAAAGAACACATTTGACCTTAGTGGTGAAGGGTATCGTATGGTCGGGCTTGACCGACTATACCACTTTCTTACTTGTTAAGTTTATATTTTTGGTACTTGCAACTATACACAACCAGTTAGGATTTATTTCGAAATATGTATGTAGAACATTTTTGTCCAAAAACTCATGTAATTTAAACTATGCTTAAAATATTGTGTTAATTAGAATCAATACATGATGACTAGTGTTACATAAATGGTAATTGTCAGTTTTTAAATTTTTATTGGGAGACATTTTTATATGAATTTCGAAGTGGATAGCGCCTTTCTAAAAGGTTTGATTTGAGGATGATATTAAAATAAATATCAAAGATCAAACGTTTAATACCGACTTGAAAAATATTTGAGAACAATAGCGTGGCTCCAGGTGGATATAACTTTTAGAATAAGCAGATTTGAGAATAACAGTTATTTTAAAGACATTCCTGGCTAAAGTCGAATATGAACAAAGTTTCACTATTTTTCATTTTGTACGTTTACATTTATGTAGCTTTAAATTTTAGCATAATACAAAAATGTCTATTGAAGTATGTACAAATTTCGGTATCCCACCCTGTACAAAAATGCCATTAATTTTTCTTTAATGTATATTGAAAGATTTTTGTAAAATAAAATCAATTTAATAAGATGTAACATATAATATTTTTTTCAAATTATTCTTCAATCATCGTAGGATTTGAAAACGATTTAAGAATTGTTTTAAAATTATGTACTAAACAATTCTAAAGAGTAGGGTAGAAGGGGGAGCATTTGCCACTTTTTTTTAAAGTGCTCTAGGTTTCTTACCGTGAGAGTTTCACAATTTTTTTGTTCTTCATAGGTACCTATATATGTTAGCTTTAAACTGTGTTGGTTCAGATTGCCTACGGCTTTTCTTTATGTATCAAATTTGAAAAATAGCAAATTAACTAAAAGTGGCCAATGTGCCCCATCCATGTCGGGCTCAAAAAAATGTCGATGAGTTGCTTTGTTATATGTGTATGGCAAATGTGCCCCAGGTAGAGTCGTTAGATGTAAAGAACTATTTTTCACATAAAAAATAGGCTTATTGATAAAAAACTTTAAATATTTGTTCTCAATACTATATTGTTTATTAAACTAATGAATGATTCCTTAGGATAACAAAAAAAACTAAGGAAAATATTACAAAAATTCTAGTAGTAAAATATTTTTTCAGAATCTGCTGAAACAATAAATCACGCCTGATGTTTTAAATATGAAAGCTACAGCAGTCAAAATTTGAGATATAGAATATCAATGATAAACGAATATAAAATCGATTACAGCATCAAAAAATTTAAGTTAGTTTTCAAGAAAATTAGTGGTGGCAAATGCGCCCCTATGGCAAATGGTCCCCCTCCTACCCTACTATTTTTTTGTAAGTCCTTATGTTCTATCATGAATTATGAGCAAAGAAATCATTGTGTTGTTTCTTAAAATCGAAATTGTTTAAGTACAAATCGTTTCGAAACGTAATTCTGTAATGTTGTAACAATGCTCATGTATGTATAAGTATTAAATAATAATACAAAATTTAATTGGAATTTTTTTTATTAAAGTTTTTAATACTAATATTTCGTTCATTTCAGACTTTCGACTTATTAAAATGCATTATCAGAAACACATTTTAAGTAAAAAATCTTATCTTTATTTCCTTTGCCTTTTTAACACCAACTTCTTTATTTCTTTTTAAATTTGATAAAAAGAAATTAACAAATATATGTATTTATGTACACGAACATATAGATATATGTATGTATTTAAGTGCATGCATATGTAAAAAAGGAAAAGTATAAAAGTGTTGATTGTGAAAATCCACACAAATTTCAGGCGATATATTTCCTTTGTGAAAAGATCAATGCTGGTGGTATATAATTGTTCAAACTAAAGTTCGTTATAACTTATCTCACTTTTTTGTCCCAAAAATGCACTTAAAAATGTCTTATGCTCAGTAAGTGGCATTATTAGTGCCTAGCCTGACTACTCCCTAATCATAAAATTTTATTAAATAAATGTGTTTGTTCTTTTGTTTAAAATAAACATTTCAAAAAGTCTTTTTTTTTAATGTGATAAATTTGTGGGTCTTTCTGAAGCATATTTAGAACATATGCTAACAAAAATGGGAAATTTCTAGAAATTTTTTCTCCATACACTAACATTATACATGCAGAGAGACGGACATGTTGTTTTAATATTAAAAAGAAAACCTTTGCAGGGGATCATCAATGTATTTTACTGTGGGTGAATATTAATAAGGATTTGGGTTGTATTTATAGGAATGGGCTGGTTTGGTTTTGTATGCAATGTGTGTTGTAAAAAAGGAAAAGTATGTTTCTGTGAATAATATTTATTTATAGTGTTTTTTGAAACTTCTATGAAATGTTATCGCATTGTGGCAGTGAGTCATATCACTGTGTACGGCTGGCCGGCCCTGGTGCACATCAATGTGTTTGTTGTAATTGTTTGTATGTGTTAAAAACAAAAAGCCACAAAGATTTTTTTCTACAATATGTTTTATATATTTAATTTGGAAAATAAACTAAAATAAAACTATAAGATAATAAACACATTCAATATATTATTTTTAGAACAATATTTGTGCACGAAGAAATTAAATGTATCATGAAATGAAAAGAAATTGTGCAAAAATGTATAGGTACATTTTGAATCATATCTTCTTTTAACACGACTTCTCACTACTGCTTTATATGTACATCTACAGCTGCCCGATCTTATTATCTTTTTTGGACAAAAGCAAAATCTTGTAGGTATATGTATATTTTATAGAAATAATTTTATTTAATATAAAAGATCAGCTGACGTTGGCTCTATCCATGATTGTTTGTCATAAATTAGCACACATTCAGAAATTTTCATTATATTTTGTTGTTCTAACTAGAAAACGAAAAGACCTCTTTACATATGATTAATTTATTTCTATTGTATGTTTAAACTTTATTATTTCCCACTTTTAAATATTTTAAACCAAGCGTGGAAGACAAATTTGGATATCCATAACTAAAGTTTAAAAAAAGTTCTAATGTTAATAGATTACAGTCATTTATAAATCAATTAAGCATCTAAAAAGTTTTTTTGTATTATTTTACTAAATAGGTACCTATATCCAATGATTTTAAATTCTTTTGTCAACCAATTCACATGCATGTAAATATCTTTAAAAAAAAGTTTTAACATTTCTCCTGCCTTATTATTTGCAGAATTAATTTTTAGAAATAATTTCAGATAATACTTATTTATTTTCATTTTCACTTAAATGTGGTTTAAGAACTTAAGATCGATGAATATAATTTAAAACTAAAACATAAGGACTTAAATGAAGAAATTAATTTTGCAATAGTTTTATATTGCAATACATCTGAAACCTCACTGATTCCAAGAAAAATCGTTTACATATTTTATAAGTCATACAGATTTTGAAAGTTTTTTTTTTTATTTAATATAAAAAATAAACGAAATGTATTGTAAAATACAGAAACAAAAAAATGACAACAATAAATAGTATATTAAAACCGGTGAGAAATACACATTCATATAAAAATGACCGACCGGTCTTTAGTTTTTTTTTTCTTTATTTGCTGTTGCTTATAGTAAGTGGCTTTGTAAAATGTGCTATAGTGGCTCCATATTGAGCAAATGTCGCCGCCACTTGCAAAATTGGATATGGATATGGCAAACGGAAAGAAATACAAAATAAAAAGTAAAGCATAAAATATAATAACGACATCCAGAAGGTTATATTTTATTAAAGGTGGTTGGTTTTGAGAAAAGTTTTTGTGTTCGACAAATACGAATGAACGTCGAACTAACTGATGGTGGTGTTTCATGGTGTTAGTGGTGGTGGTAGCATGAAGGGCGTTTGCTTTCCTTTTTCATTTCTTGTATATTTCACATGTCACACTTTATTTTGTATATAACAATACGATAAGTCAGTTTATTATTTTTTTGTAGGATTAACTAAATAATTGTATTAAATAATGACCAAGACCCAATAAATTATTAAAGTAGATGAACATTTTATTGAATAATAACATGATTACTTATTAAGCTCCAACTTTTATACACACAATGAATCATTATGCGGTCACACCCATTAACTTATAACCGAAAAAGGATATTTTTATAACCCCCATTTAGATAAAGATATCAATGAACCTTATACACATTTCTTTTCAAAAGAAGTCTAGTAAATTGGGGGAGTAGAAATAATTATTAAACTTACCTCGAAGCCTTTGGAAGATGCCCAAACATTGCCATCGTGTCCAGCGATACAGGCTTTGGTGACGCATTGGGAGGCCATCAATTGGTTATCAACATAATCTTGCCAGCTCATTTTGTTTGTTGGTTATAACTATACGAAGATACAGAAATAAAATATAAGACGTCTACCGGTTGGTTATTGCTGCTTCTGCTGCTGTGGTGTTCCTGCTAAGGTGGTGGCCAACAAAATGACTTTAACACTGATGGGGTATGCAAATCTGTAACAAAAGACAAAGAAAATAATGTCATAAATTTTTATTAACAATTTGAATACGTTATTTATAAATCAATAATAAGAAAAAAAAAAAAGAAATTTAATAGTTTTCTTGGCCTTAAATATGGTTGCAGTGAAAAAAAAATCTATAGAAAAACTTTGAAATTTAACAATTTTTAACATTTTAGCACCGATTTTCTAATAATCTCGTTAGTTTTTAAACCAGAAAAATTGCAATAATTTCAATTTAGAATTATTAATACTTTTCTTACACTTTCTTCTTAAACTATAATGCCAACGCAGCCGCGGTCTAACAAGTTTAGCCAACAAAGAATGCAAAAATTTGTAAAAAGTACCGAAAATATTTTATTTCAACGTTGTTGCTGCCGCGCACACCAGTTTCACTCAAGCACACTAAAACGAATGTGGATAAATAAGCGACGACATATTCAAAATTGAGTATTTTGTTTTTTCGCTTTTCTTTCTGTACACCAAACGCACACACACACACACTCTCTTCTTTTGTTCTTTATTTTATTTTCTTTACTTTCTTCCACCACTCATCACTCATCAATCTCAACTCTCTTTTGACAAAACTCTTTGTCTCCCTCTCTTCTTTGATTCTTTCGACTCTTTCAATTTCAATTAACAGTGACTCAACACATATACGTATACGGCAAACAACACCAACATGAATCAGAATTAAAAATATGAAATGAATATGGATGATTCAGTGGGATGGGATGGAAGGACAAAACTAATAATACCCACATCACTTCGTATTTTATAAACTTTACTTTTGAAAAGTTAATAAATTTTTAATTACATAAATTATTATTAAGAAAACTTTCGTTATTCAAATTCTGAGGGGAGCAGCAAGAAATACGCGTATACATACACACATAACCACTTTCTATAGGCGTAAGTGTGTGTATGTTGCCAAAACTTTGCGCATACAAAATTCGCAAAAATATAAAATAACAAAAAGAAATACAAATTTTCTTTTATCCGTTCGCCTACGCACCATAGTTGCTGAAAAATCCTAGGGACCTAACCTTAATTACTGGAAACTAACTGCACTTACATTTGGTTGCTAATAAATTTTCTTTATTACTCGAAAAATGGCACTACACGGGTTCAATTTTGCTATTTCTTTATTATTCTTTTGATTTCTTTATGCCACAAAATGTTTTCAACGGGCGCTTTTTAACACATAGATCGAAATATTTAAACTCACTTTCTACTCAAACGACTGTCTACAAATGACTGTGAAGTGTCAAATTAAAATCGCTTAACTACTTTTTTTACTTCACAGGGTTGTAATATTTTTCATTATTAAGGTTTTCCGCCCGATAAATGCTTGCAACAGGCCAGATCACACACAAACATGTACATTTTAAATAAGCTTGACGCAGTTTCCAGACCCCACCTCACTAGCGCTTGTTTGCTTGACCATACGAAGCGTAGTTGTGCAACCTGTCAAGCCGCTTGAATGCTTGCCGAAATACACAAAAAGTACCAAGTTCACAAAATTACAGCACTGTTTCGAACAGAGTTTAAAGAGTTGTATTCATAATACAGAGATGTGATAAAGCAATAGCAGAATCAGGGTTGCATAACAAATAAAACGTGGGCTGCCAGATCAACTTGTGAAACCAGTCGTTTGAGATACAAGCTGTGTTTTTTTTTTCGAAGTTTATATCTATATCTATAAAGATTTCGAATAAAACGGTATTGCTACTTATCTTTATAAACTTGGAAATACTTTTTATTTTGGTTATTTTATGTCAAAAGATTTATTTTAAATTAAAGAAAAAAATATTTTTTTGTTATTTTGTGTAATAAAACATTTGCAAATCTTCGATCCATGATGATTATAAGAATCATCTAATTAATTTGATAAGACCCAGAATTTAAAAGCAAGCAACAGTTGGACTCAATGTCCAAAGCTTCCTTCATTTAAAAACCATAATATACGTACATATCTTTCTCCTTAACTATCTAAAAGTGCCGATTTATTCCATTTCTGTCTTAAAGTATCTATTCCATCAAACGATAAGCCAATATGTGTCACACAAAGTTTAATGAATTATAATCTAAAGAAACTTAACCTGCCTCTAGAATTTATATATTTTCTCCATCACATATTAAAACTGTATTAATCATATATGGCCCAAATGGGCTCGATTAAATAAATAAGTAAATAAAATAAAAAAAAAAATAAAATAAAAAATTATCTGGAGAGTAGCGACATAAGATACAACTAGAGACAAAGCTACTCCATCAGCATAACATGACAATTTTAAGTATAATTTTTGGCTAAATTTTCACAAAATAAGCATATCTTAAATTTTTGTTGAACAAAATTTTAAAAAATATATTTTTAAATAATTATTTTTTTATTTTAAGGCATTTTTTTAGTGCTGTAAATCGGAAAAATATTAAAAATTTCAAACTTGGCAGCATTTTTATCACTGATTAATTTTTAAGTAGCTATAAATATAACTACTTATGAAATTTACATCTGCTTAATTTTGTACTGGAAGTTTATACAAACTTCGAAAAAAACACAGCTAATATCTCAATATAAAATTTTTTCAGAACACTTACTCGGATAAATATGTATATATCCAAACAAACTTATTCGTGTTTTTAAGTTTTTTTAAACAATTTTTAACAATATGTAAAAGATTTTTTTTGGCTTCATTTAGTTTTTATAGCCTCTTTAACAAAGCACATGTTTACCTCGCAAAAGTATATATGTTGCTAGTGTGACCACTGTATATATCCATGTAACTTGTTATCAAACTACAGGTCGTAACTTCAAAGATAATTTGATGAAATTTGTCACAGGCTCATATTTAGTTCCAAGGACTATCTCTATATAGACTATACCTAATAGGATTACTATTTCGTGTACCACCCATAGAGATGCCTTCCCGAAATAGAGTTTTTTGCCCTTTTCATTCACAAATTAAATTATATTTTAATAATATTCAGCATAAATATTGCTTATGGCAAGCTAAATCTATGTACAATTTTATAGAAATCAGCCATACCTCTCATACAACCCACATTCTCAAAAGTCCCAAAAACATTAAAACAAGCACAAAATGTTAAAACTTTCAAGATCACGTATTTGTGTTTATGAAAAAATTTACCATATATTGATCCTTTAGAATATATAATGGATACAATTTTTGATTGCTCTCTTCGTGAATGGCAGGTCTTTATTTGCACTCATCTCGAATTTTTATACATTTTTGAAACTAATGGGTTTTTTTTAAGTTCATAAAAATCACAAAAACATCCATTTAGGTATCAAGTTTCAGTATGGGCTCAAAGTCTGGTTAATTTTATACAATTAGATGTAAAAGACCCCATCAAAAGTAATTGGATATAAATAACGTTTGTCATGTCCCACCGAATAGTTTAGGTTGCATTTAAATGTATGTAAAATACATAAAGATACAACCGTAAAAACAGCTGTTTGGTGGGGCATTGGTTGAAAAAAAATTAAATTTGGGAAAAAAAGATGGCCGAAATGGCGGGAACTAGCCGAAAAAGAAGAGGAAGAAAGAAAAGAAGAAGAAGCATAGGGCCAAGAAGAAGAAGAAGAGTTTTTTTTTTGAGAGGTTTCGATTTTGTGATGTGAAGATGAAAAGACGTTTGTGAGAGTGGTTTTTTTTTGGAGTTTTTAAATTTTATTTAAAATTATTGATTTTTTTATTTTAAACTTTTTGTGATCACACATATATACATAATAAATAAAAAAAAATATTACACAAAACATAAGACCAACTATTAAAACAAAACAAATAAATAAAATATATATATATATATATAAAAAAAAAAACAGAGAAACAAATTAGTTTTTTTTGAAAACACACACGCATAGAAATAAATGAATAAAACAAAAATTATTTTTGGAAAGAAACACACACAAAATTACAATAATTACACAAAAATACATATATATCAAAAATTAATTAAAACACGCAAAAACTAAACGTGAAAATACCATATTACACAAATCAATAGAAGGATTCACCCACCACCAATACTAAGTGACCCATTATACTCTATAGAAGGGGGGAGTTTGTTTGACAGACCACGGACCGGAATACAAAAAAAAGGAGGACATTTGGGAAGTTTCGGTTTTTTTTTTGCCTTACCACTTAAGGTGAGGGTTGCGCAGCTACAACAACCTTAGGAACGGGCGACGAACCGCTTTAGAGCAACTCCTGGGACAGAAATACCAGACCATTGGACAGATACGGACCACTGAACGATCCCTGGAAGAGGAGATGGAAAGCGGCTCTATAAAACATTAGATCCAGCATGCCGGAGTAGAAGAAAACACAGGTAAGTGAGCTAAATTATTAAGTAAGGGTAGATTTAGGGGCAGTTCCTAAAAATTAGGCCAAGGAACTGCCATGGAAGAGGGTGGGCAGGCCAAGCAGCATAACACCAGCTGCAAAGCCAAGGAAATAGAATGTTGCGATGTCCATGGACTAGCACATTTCCACATTTCAATAGATAGGAATTTAGGATTGGCATTTGGCCTCAAAAACTTTTTGATCAGCGGCTTGTGGATGACTGATTTGGTGAACCGCACGCCCTCTACCGGCTTAGCCAGGCAAAATCACCATGCCAAGCGCTGCCAGTCAGTCCTCCACCGAGTACGCCTCAATAGTCGTTGACAAAAATGGCGCCCAACAATGGGGGCCCGAATATCGGGTTTCCATATATCCATAGTTCAATATATTACGATTTACTTGTCATTAAATAAGGTAAGCAAATCCAGCGTAAGTCATACTGATCAAGATCATTCAAGGTCAATCAGTATTTGCGACGCTGGAATTGTTAATCTTATTGAATGAGAAATAGAGAGGCCTGCTATTGGTCTTTTATCTAGAACTTTTGTAAGTCTCATTATCTGAGAATTAATATTCTGATAATGACAGCGACAAAGTTCTAGAAAAAAGAGCAACAAGCAGGATATACATAAACATTCAAATCTAAATCAATAGCCCAAAGGCAAAGTTTTCAAAACTATAATTTTCAGCGGATAAGTCGTGAAATAAAGCTATGATAGCTTATTCCACAGTCGATCCGTTGAAAGTTTTAGTTTTGAACAACTTTGTCTACCAGCTTTCCCCATTCCAATTCTCAATTTCTATTACAAAATTTAAATTTTTTTAAATAGATCCATGGCTGTCGTCAATGGTTCTATTTTCTTGGTTCTACCCTTACTAATGATTAATGCTCACTTATAATAATTAAATAAACAAAAAAGAATAATTTTAAAAATATATTTTTATAATATACATATATATAAACATTATTAATACATTTGTTTTTCAGCTTGATTTGAAGTTTTGTGATAAGTATTATAAAAACAAAAAAAAAAAGGAATTTTCATAGGCGTAGTTTTATTAGCATGGTAGAAACTAGGGCAAGTAAGATGCAAGGCGATTCCGCTTCTTCTTCCTCTAGGCCTATCCTAGGAAGGGTTCCTTCCAGCATAACAGCAACAACATCCGCAACAACAACATCAACAACCACGATTACAACATCCACAACAGCACCGATTATGGCGAATGTGGTGCATCCTGGTACACAGCCTTTGGACCAGATCCCACTGCTAGACACCAGCATCAGCTCTCCTAGCTACAGCAGCTTAACAGCCCAAAATGTGCGGCAAGAGTTTCGGAATCAGGCAAACTCCAATGCTCAGCCAACACACCCACTTTCGGAGCCAAATATACAAAATCTTATTGACTCAACAGTGGGAATCAGACAAGTGGAGATGCTGCGCACCATGGAAGAGAGGCTAAGAGAGTTAGTACCTCAAATAGTGGCCGAAAGTATCAGGTCACTGTCAAGAGCCTCCAGTAATGCCATGCCACCACTGCAACCAGCGCCTGATTTCAACAGGTCACAACAGCAGCCTCAACACGCTACATACCAGCATCGGCAACAGTTTATGCAGCCAGATCAATCAGCACCAATACCACAGTTTCCACCGCCAAATCCACATACTACGGCACCTCATCAAGACCCTCATAGATCCCACTTCAGCCACAACACCTCTTATGGCCCCGGACGCAGTAGCACATTCCATCACGAAGTGCCACCACAACATTACCCTTCATCCAGCAGCTCTCAATTTACTCGGAAGCTGGGTTTAGACAAATGGGGCGTAAATTTTGATGGTTCGTCGAAGTCAATGGGGGCCCAGGAATTCGTGTTCAGGGTAGAGGAGATGCGTAAAGATTACGGGAACAGCTGGCAAGAGGTGTTATGCCAATTCCACCAATTATTGTCGGGAGAAGCACTGGAGTGGTATTGGATGCAACGACGACATCAGCCAGCTCACTCATGGGATGAATTAAAGGAGGCTGTAATTAACCGATTCCGTAGGTTCAACAGCGATATGGAGATCCATCGGCAAATTATGGACCGTCGCCAACAGTCTCAAGAACTATTTGAAGATTTTTATAACTCCGTCCTAAGATTGAGAAGCCAACAGACAAGCCCAATTTCTGAAAGCGAAATAATTGACATAATGAAAGTCAATCTCAAAAGTTCAATGGCACAATTGGTTTTTCCCATCAGGATGTTCGGCTTGAGTCATTTTCGGGCAGAGTGTAAGAAGGCCGAGTCGCTTCTGCAGACCCAGCGACAGTCCTATGGCCAACGGTTCGCTCCCAGAGTGCACGAGCTTTATGGTGATTACGGTGAGCAGGGATTGCCGGAAGTCGAGGTTGAAGCAATTAGCAACACTGCAAAATATATCTGCTGGAATTGCAGACAACCGGGCCATGGATTCATGGAGTGTCCATCGCAATCGAGGAGGTTGTTCTGCTTTAAATGCGGGATGGACAATACGGTGACACCAAAATGTCCACGCTGTTCGGGAAACCGGAGGTCGGACCCGTCTGCTGGGGAACCACGTCCGAAACCTGCAGCCCAGTAAGTAAACTGGAGGATTTTAATGACCTAGAGGAAGAAAAGAATAAACGGGTCGTTAAAATCTTAGTTAATAATAAAGTTAGGATAAGTGAAAAGACAGGAGAGCCTAAGGTTAGGGAGATTAAGCCATTGCATGTTAGAATTAAGGATTATGAAATAGCTAGGGAAAGAATTTTTGGTAAAACGCGGATTGAGAAAACGAGGGAAAGGTATAGAAAACGAAGAGAGCTTAGGCGTGAGGTCGCCAATGTATCCTTATACGAAGGTGACGACACCCGATTGTATACCCGTATCTCTATCAACGGGGTAGAGATCGAGGGTCTTTTAGATAGTGGTGCGACAGTAACAGTCCTCGGCGAAGGGTGTTACGATGTCGTGAAGAAAGCGGGAGCTATGGTCCACAGTTTTCCATCGATGGTAAAAACTGCAGACGGTAGATCGCATAAAATTCAAGGCCGGTTCAAAGCTCAGATCAAATATAATAGAGTAGAAAGGGAGATAACCTTCTACCTGGTACCGACCTTGAAGAGATCGCTTTTCCTGGGTGTCGACTTCATGAAAGCGTTTCGTTTGATAGTTAATTTGGATAGCTTGACCTCAAATGATATGTTTTGGAGTGAGGAATCGGGTGAAAATCCGATGAATCCTTCAATGCATATACTTTGTGATCAAGATAGAAAGTTGTTAGAAGCTATTATCTCAAAGTTTCCTTCGTTTGTGGAAAAAGGACTTGGGAAGACTGACCTTGAGACACACATAATAGATACGCAGGACGCAGCGCCTGTAAAACAGAGACATTACCCAGTGTCTCCTGCTGTGCAAAAACTTATGTATGAGGAATTGGATAGGATGCTTGCTATGGGAGTTATTGAGACTAGTCAAAGCCCCTGGAATAATCCAGTGACGCTAGTGCGCAAAGGCACCAAAAACAGGCTTTGTTTGGACGCACGAAAACTCAATGCTCTCACAGTCAAGGACGCCTATCCACTTCCCCATATAGAAGGATTGCTTAGCAGACTGGGTGACACGCACTATATATCTAGTGTGGATTTGAAAGATGCTTTCTGGCAAATCCCACTAGATATACAGAGTCGTGAGAAAACTGCTTTTACAGTGCCGGGGAGACCACTTTATCACTTCACAGTCATGCCTTTTGGGTTGTGTAATGCGGCCCAAAGGTTATGTCGGTTAATGGATAAAGTGATCCCTTCCGACTTGCGAGATCGAGTGTTTGTGTATCTAGACGATCTTCTCATAGTTACACCCGACTACCACACCCACCTAGAGATACTTGAGCGGGTAGCTGAACTTCTTTCTAAGGCTAAATTAACTATTAACGTCGAAAAATCCAAATTTTGTTTTAAGGAACTCCGATATCTAGGATATATTGTTGGTGGCGGTATGCTAAAACCTGACCCTGACAAGATATCCTCGATACTGGAGTTTCCTTATCCCAAGACACCCAGGCAAGTGCGCGGTTTTATGGGGACTACCGGCTGGTATCGTCGCTTTATCAAGGACTACGCGACCATAGCCACCCCTGTCTTCGATACGCTTAAGAAAACGCGCGCGTTTAATTTCACGAATGAGGCCAAGATCGCGTTTGAAAAGTTGAAAAAGGCACTTACCTCAAGTCCGGTACTGCGTCATCCCGATTTCTCAAAACACTTCTTTGTGCAGTGCGACGCGTCTGACATCGGAATCGGGGCCGTGCTCTTTCAGAAAGATGAGGTCGAAGGCGAACATCCGATTGCGTTTATGTCGCAAAAATTGACGCCAGCTCAACGCAATTATTCTGTGACAGAGCGGGAGTGTCTGGCAGTAGTTATGGCCATCAAAAAATTCCGTGCCTATATAGAGTTGATGCCTTTTACAATAATAACTGACCACTCGAGTCTCAAGTGGCTAATGTCCAACAAGGAGCTCAGTGGAAGGTTAGCACGATGGAGCCTGCTACTTCAATCCTATACGTTCAATATTGAACATCGCCAAGGGAGCAAAAACATTGTGCCAGACACTCTCTCTCGCTATAACATGGACGAAATTGTTGTTGATGTCAGGCGACTCATTGACCTCGAATCACCGGCTTTTTCTTCCGAAGAGTATCTGGAATTAATAAAAGAAATAAAGGATAATGAAAATAATGTACCAGATTTAAAAGTTGCGGATAATTATATATATAAACGTACCGGTCACTATGCTGGCGACGAATGCTTTGAAGATTTTTCATGGAAGCTTTGGGTTCCGTCAGCATTAAAAGAAGAGCTCATAGAAAAAGCCCACGTTCCTCCAATTTCCAGTCATGGAGGTTTTCACAAGACACTTAAACGGTTACGCGAGTACTTTTTCTGGCCAAACATGACCAAACATGTCCAAGAATATGTGAAGAAATGCGAGGTTTGTAAAGAGAGCAAAAGCTCTAACCAAGTCCTTCGACCGCCAATGACTGAGAATGTCACCGACATTGTCAGGCCCTTCCAGAAAATCTATATCGACTTCCTGGGACCATATGTGCGCTCAAAATCTGGAAATTGTTTTATTTTTATCGTTCTTGACCATTTCTCTAAATTTGTTTTGCTAAAAGCGATGGCCAAGGCGAATAACAAAAACGTGGTACGATTTCTGGTGACTGAAGTTTTTCACAAATTTGGAGTGCCAGAAATAATTCTCTCCGATAATGGCAGCCAATTTGTGTCAAAAGAATTTGGAGAAATGATTGAGAGTTTTGGAATAAAGCATATGAAAACGGCAATCTATTCGCCCCAAGCAAATGCGTCGGAGAGAGTCAATCAATCGATACTAGCAGCAATTAGATCTTATTTGAAGGATGACCAGAGAGATTGGGATAACCATCTCTCAGAGATTGAGTGTGCTCTTAGGTCATCAGTGCACACATCGATTGGTATGACTCCTTACTTCGCGTTGTTTGGGTCGAATATGATTACTCATGGGAGCGTATATAAATTAGCAAGAAAACTACAGCTTATGGAAGACCCTGAGGCGAATTTCATACCGAAATCGATAAAGAATGATCTTATCCGCAATAAAATACGTGAAAATTTATCCAAAAGCTATGCTCTTAGAGCAAAGCAGTATAATAAACGGACACGCAAAGTTCAATTCAAACCGGGTCAAGAAGTTTATAGGCGCAATTTCGCTCTCAGTGACTCCAGTAAACTGTATAACGCGAAAATGGGAAAAAAGTTTCTTAAATGTCGTATCGTTCGTCCGGTCGGGAACTGTTACTACGAGCTAGAAGACCTGCAGGGAAAAGCAATTGGTGTGTACCACGCAAAGGACATAAAACAATAAGTTTAATTTTTTTTCTATACTTGTCCAAGTTTTTTTTTGCCGTCGATAGCTATAAAATTTTGGTCCTAGTTTATTTTATTTTCCAGTTCTCTCGTGTAATGATAATATTCCTAATTCTTTCTCAATGCTCCCAGTGGTCACCTCCTACGACAGTTTTTTTTTAGTTTTATTTATATATAGTTTTTCTTTTTATTTCATTTCGGTCTTAAGAATAGACCAATGAATTTTAGGTTTGTTTTTTTAGTATTTAAAATTTTCCTTTATTAGAATAAGAATAGTAAATTTTGAATTAGTATTATAATCTAATTAACATGAATTAGTAATATAGTTTAAGGTATATGAATTAGTAGGATAGTTTAATTGCTAATTAGTAGAATATAAATAGAATTAATAAGATAATAATAATAGGAGTCTGTTAATTCTTAGAATTTCTAAATGAATTTAAAGATTTTGAATTTTAAAGCATTTTGAAGTTTCTTTATGAGTTTTAATTGGAAACCGTTCAAGGTTTAAAGAAAAATAGTTTTTAATTCTATTTTAAATTGGGAATAATTCATTTTTTTGATTCGTTTATTTAGGTTTAGTATTTTATTTAAGGCAAAGTTCTTTTCAAATATTGAGCACGATTAGTTGATCCTTTGCACAAGAATTCAACTCAAGCTAAAGTTATAACTTCTTATTCTATTTAGCATTTGGACTTACTGGCCGATTATATCTAAGTTAATTATAATTCATTCTTCGACTTTTTGCATGACCAGTAGCCAACGTTTTTAGTTAGTTACCTTTTGTAACTGCTACTAGACTATTGGTGCATCTCCTTTAAACGTTGCAGGGGAACTATGCCATTAGAAACTGGGAGATGTTAGACACCTAGAATAGTAGCATATACTGAAATACGGATTTACAGCAAGCCAACGCAAGATTGTCAAAGTTTTCTAACGATATTCCACACGAAAGTAAAATATTCGATGGTAAATTATAATTAAAAGAATAAAATAAGCAAGTCTCATCCAAATGACTAAAATAGATTCGGAAATTATGACGAAAAAATGTTCATAACTCAAAATATAAAATTCCCGGTACAAATTAGAGATTATATGAAGGGATGCTCATATTGAATTCTCTTTCGATTAAAAAAAAATATAACATAAAAAAAAAAAAAAATAACAATAATAATTATAATAATAATAAAAATCATAATAATAAAAATAATAATAGAAATAATAATAGATATAATAATAAAACAAATGAATTCACTCACCATAATAATAACTGGGTACATGTCTGCGAGAAGTCTGAGAGAAATACCACTTGTTCCAATTGGAATGTTGTCGTGGAAATTATTATTATTTTTACATGTCTGCGAGCCATAATAATGTAAATAAACCTGAAAAATCAAAGAAAAAAAAGTATAAATAACAATATAATTGGTAACAAAAAAAAAAAAAAAAAAAACACTTTTAAAGAGTGACAGAATTGTCCCAGAACAGGTCTGAGCAAATGTTGGCTGTTTTTTTTGGTGGGAAATTTTAATACCTTTATTCCAAAATTTAAATTTATCTTCTAGATATAACTGTTGCCGAGAAAATGTCCAAAAACCGAGATGTGTTGTTTTGTCAAAAATATTTTTGATCGAAAAATTAACCCTTCTCTAGATAAGGTCTTTTTCCATACTGAAAAGTAACAATTAAAACAACTTTACTTTAGAAGGGAATGTGTTTTTTTCATTTATCCATTTGGTAAAAGAACGTGAGTAAAAATAGGTTGTTTTGTCAAAATATTTTTTGAAAATTATTGGAAACGCATGTTCACATTGGTTCTTTTGTCAAAATTACTTTACAAAATTTTTCTTTGTGTTCTGCAACATATTTTGATATGGGTTCTTTTGTCAAAGGCGGATTGTAAAAATCTCGAGATAGGTTGATTTGGGGGCTTCTATATCTTCCGATCTACAATATATAGAAACACGCTGATAAGACAGAAAGATGCGCTTTCAAAAGTTATACATATGGTTGAAAAAGTGGAAAATTGTCCAATCTCGAGTTAGGTTGTTTTGTAATATGTCCACAGATATGTATAACCTTACTCTTATATCTGTGATTTTATGTCTGATCGAAACACCCACAAGCTAAAATCTTGCAAAGTTTATGTCCATAGTCTACTTTTACATTAGTCAGGTTAGGCTTATCAAGTCTTGATTTTGTATGAGAAAAAACTGACAGAATTAAAATTGAGCAAACCTGACCGTACTATCAAGTTTACGAAAAATTTGAAAATTTGTATGAAATTTAAGGAAAATAAAATGAAAACTGATGAAGAAAATGTTTGCGTGTGAACGTGAATGCAGGTTCAAAAGAGATTTAAAGAAAAACTGATCAAGAAAACCTGATTCGTGTGAAACGGGACATACTATACAAACATCTAAATTCAAAAATAAAAGGAAATACTAGACATAATCCGCAAAATTTACCTTTCGTTTGTAAGTCATCCAAAACCAGTCCTTTTGTTGGCAAAAATGTTGTTATATACTAAAAAAATCAATTATTAAAACTAAACATCAAAATATACAAGAGAGTAACTTACCTATAGCAATCGGCTAGTTTACATAAAAAAAAATTTTTTTTCAACTAAACATCCATATTAAGAAATCCACTTTATAACAGTAATTTAATAAGATACCTGAAAAGAAAACAAAAAAAATTATTAGTTAGAGTTTCTATTTTTAAATACATTTAGAATCAAAAGTAAAAAGGAGAATGTTTTATGTCAGTAAAATGGTCTACGAATATCACCGATGAAGACGCGGTGTTGGAGATTTTATATCTCGTGTCAACACCTTTTTATAAGTTTGGCACAATACCAACGCCGTCAGTTTATTTACCGGCATGGGTTTTTTTAAAAACCACATGAATTTTTTTTGTTTAAATTTTTTCTTATATTCCTTGTTTTTTTATGCACTTTTTTTATCACATTTAGGTTAATTTCATTTTAAAACTTTTGGTAGATTTTTTTTCACTTTTTAATTAATATTATTTTAATAGTTTTCAATATTAAAACAAAAAAATAACATTTACTCACATTGTGTGCTGTCCGTCCGAGATGAGAAAATAGAAAGGAAAAAGTCAGTGATGCCAATATGAGTGAAAAAGAAAATAGGTAATCGGGGGATGCCAGATCAACAAAAGTTAAAATGTGAGGAAAGAAGGGTATTGCCAGAGTCAAAATGTTTCAAATGCGTGAAGTTAACAAAACAAAAAGTAGAGGTGGGTTTAGGAGTTCCCCTCCCATTTCACTTCCACGGATGAGCGTAAAATGGTGGGGTTTGTCATGTCCCACCGAATAGTTTAGGTTGCATTTAAATGTATGTAAAATACATAAAGATACAACCGTAAAAACAGCTGTTTGGTGGGGCATTGGTTGAAAAAAAATTAAATTTGGGAAAAAAAGATGGCCGAAATGGCGGGAACTAGCCGAAAAAGAAGAGGAAGAAAGAAAAGAAGAAGAAGCATAGGGCCAAGAAGAAGAAGAAGAGTTTTTTTTTTGAGAGGTTTCGATTTTGTGATGTGAAGATGAAAAGACGTTTGTGAGAGTGGTTTTTTTTTGGAGTTTTTAAATTTTATTTAAAATTATTGATTTTTTTATTTTAAACTTTTTGTGATCACACATATATACATAATAAATAAAAAAAAATATTACACAAAACATAAGACCAACTATTAAAACAAAACAAATAAATAAAATATATATATATATATATAAAAAAAAAAACAGAGAAACAAATTAGTTTTTTTTGAAAACACACACGCATAGAAATAAATGAATAAAACAAAAATTATTTTTGGAAAGAAACACACACAAAATTACAATAATTACACAAAAATACATATATATCAAAAATTAATTAAAACACGCAAAAACTAAACGTGAAAATACCATATTACACAAATCAATAGAAGGATTCACCCACCACCAATACTAAGTGACCCATTATACTCTATAGAAGGGGGGAGTTTGTTTGACAGACCACGGACCGGAATACAAAAAAAAGGAGGACATTTGGGAAGTTTCGGTTTTTTTTTTGCCTTACCACTTAAGGTGAGGGTTGCGCAGCTACAACAACCTTAGGAACGGGCGACGAACCGCTTTAGAGCAACTCCTGGGACAGAAATACCAGACCATTGGACAGATACGGACCACTGAACGATCCCTGGAAGAGGAGATGGAAAGCGGCTCTATAAAACATTAGATCCAGCATGCCGGAGTAGAAGAAAACACAGGTAAGTGAGCTAAATTATTAAGTAAGGGTAGATTTAGGGGCAGTTCCTAAAAATTAGGCCAAGGAACTGCCATGGAAGAGGGTGGGCAGGCCAAGCAGCATAACACCAGCTGCAAAGCCAAGGAAATAGAATGTTGCGATGTCCATGGACTAGCACATTTCCACATTTCAATAGATAGGAATTTAGGATTGGCATTTGGCCTCAAAAACTTTTTGATCAGCGGCTTGTGGATGACTGATTTGGTGAACCGCACGCCCTCTACCGGCTTAGCCAGGCAAAATCACCATGCCAAGCGCTGCCAGTCAGTCCTCCACCGAGTACGCCTCAATAGTCGTTGACACGTTAAGTAAAAAAGTACTCACAGTGTGTAGCGTCCGTCACAGAAATAAAGGTTTTTTTATTTAACTAGTGCAATTTTGCTTTTTTCTCCAATTGAACTTGGTTCGTAAAGGAATCCTATAGTATGCTTTACATTAGGCTAAAAATATATAGTTGGTTATATAGCATTTTACAGAATAATATGTATAGGAAAGTTTGTAGCGCCCGTCACAGTATATATTTTTTCCGAATAAAAAACATTCAAGTAAAAACTGTATCGTCCGTCACTTTAAAATATTTTTTAAAAGCTGTTTTATAATCCTCTGATTTTCCTCTATCTTTAATGTATTAACAATTTTTTTTTTTATTACTATTACCGATTTGATGAAAATTGCAGAAACACGTGTTGAAAAAAAAGTAGCGTAGTGTAGCGTCCGTCTCAACACTTTAAAAGCGAATATCTTTTTCTCCAAAAGAAGTATGCAAATTTTATCGGAAATCTGTGCAAAGATATCTAGTGTAGAACTGCAATGGAATACATTTATGTACAACAAAATCCATACAAATGTATCGTCTGTCACGCAGCATTAGCCCATATATTGAAAATTTATTTATTCAAAATAATATATAAAAGCCACATTAGGCCAAAAACATATATTACAAGATATAAATCTGAGTATTTTTAAGACTACCTGAATCAAAAGCTCCCCAGCCAAAAAAAAAAAAGAATTCATAAAAAATGTATAACGCAATAATCCCTTATGTAATACAGCTCCAAATAAAATGCAATACTTAAAAAAATTGAATCAATTAATAAATCTGAATATGTATGTAAAAATATTAAGACAATTTTTTATTTTACTTAATTATATAGATATACAAGTGCATTAACAGACAAATATCCCACCAATTTCAACCGAAACGCATTGTTTGAATGAGAGAAAAGGCGCAATTCTAAAGGTAAGCAATTCCAGTATCGAGCAACTCGGTATAATAATCTGTGGTTTCCTAAAAGAACGGGAGTAAAATTAATTTTCTGGGTATATCCAGAAAGCACATAAATGCTTACAATCCAGAGATAATTGCAATTTATTACTAAAACTTTGCAAAGATAAATATCTTTTATATTTAAGCCGATAAAAGAAATTTGATAACAATCGATCCATAATTAACCCTTGCTCCCATATCAGGCCCTTAGCCGGAAATGACATACATAAATCTCTAAATTTTGAAAAAAAGAAACAACACATAGTATGTATGTCTCTTAAGGACTTAAGTATAACTTGTTAAATTGTTGGTCCATATTTGACCTTTGTAGTAAAGGGTATCATAAAGTCGGGCTTAACCGACTGTAGCTTTTCTTACTTGTATTTACACTCAGTTTACTACATTGGAGTTCCAAAACCTAGAAATTTTCGGCCAATTTCTAACATTATGATCATGTATCGAAATTAGATATATCAACAATATATGAAAAAATATATTTAATATGTAATATATTCAATCCTTGTGTAGATATTTTCCTTACATTTATTGCATTATTTTTGAGATGAACAACTAACTGTAAGCAAAAAATAAATTTATGAAGAAAAAGAAAAAATCATAGCAATTACTTTTTTTTATTAAATTTTAGAAATTTTTATAAAATAAATAAATTTTTTTTTTTTTCAAATATTTTTATTCTTCCTAAAGTGTAAAGTGTTCGTATATGTAGGTACATGCTTTTGTTACATAGTTATCTGAATTTAGAACATTTTATAAAGTGATCTTCCATTTATATATGATATTATCTGTATTATTTGGATATAAACCTAATTTTATTATACATATGCATGTACATACATTCAGAATACAAATTTTGTTTAATTTACCAAAATCTGCACTTGCACTTTTGCAACTGTCACCACCCCCATTGGTTTAATCCATTGTATGTTAATCAAACGACAGATGTTTTTTTTACTTCAAATGACATTTTCTACCTAAACATATAAATACCAAAAAAATAATATAGAACTAAACAAAAATTCCTCTTAATTTTACACTCATTTTAAGTGCAAGGTCACCTTGATTTAGATGATTTATCTCATTTAGGTAGTATAATATTACATTTGCACTAAATAATTTAAGGGGATTTTTAGCTGTAAAATATTGAGGGGAAATAATTTTTTTCCAAACAGGAAAAGAAATTTAAGAGTGTGGCAGCACTTTAATGTGGCATCACTTTCTAAAGAACCCGCTTTAATATTTGATATTAGTCTTTAATGAATTGCACAACAATTTAAGCGAAACAGCGGCATCCTGCAGATTTGAGCTTTTTTGGAATAATTTAGTTTACTATCTAAAAAAAACATGCCTAAATCTAAAAAAGAACAATCTACCAGTGATAGTGACTCTGGTCCGGAAGATGTAAGTATTATTTTTTGAAAATTTCTTAGGAATATGTGTTAATAAATTTAATTATAGAGTCCACCGCCGGCCAAGAAATCTAAGGAGTCATCTAGTGCCAATAAAAAGGATGGTGGTGAAGAAGCCAACCATTGGATTTTGGAAAAACAGCGTCAGGTGCGCATTAATGAATTTAGAGGCCGTAAATTGATTGATATAAGAGAATACTATGAGAAAAATGGCGAATCCCTGCCGGGTAAAAAAGGCATTTCCCTATCGATTGAGCAGTGGAAAAAACTACTTAAGGTGGCTGATGAAATAAATCGAGCTATTGAAAATTAATTTTATTATTTTATTATCGTATTTTAATAAATATCTTTTGTTTTTCTTAAATAAAGTTTGTTTATTTGTTAAACATGTTTCCAAGTAATATAAGAATATGTAAGGGTAATTACCTTACTAAATACTAGAACAATTAACTATACATACGTACTCTCAGTTACTTAAGTAAAAAATCATGACGAATATATTTGGAATCGAATTTTGCATTCGTATTTAAACTTTTGTAACTGTTTTATTGTTAAATTTACAAGTACACTCCTAAAATAACGCAAATGGTTAGTACCACTAGGAACGGTAGCCAAGTCTTTATAAAGCCCATAACATTAACATAACGACCGCAAAAAAACATCCAAAATGCTAATACAATCATATTCCAGCTTGTATGATTTTTATAACGCATACCACAGAGAGCTGTAGCTACATGAGAATGACAATTATCACAAAATAGATTATGCATCCGTGTGCCATATAACACAGAAGCTTTTGATACATTTTCATCCCACATCAAAGTATTGCCATCAACATATTTTGGATTTAAGCGTAAATAACGTGTCGGTCGTCCAAAACCCATATTATCTTCGGACACAAAATAGGGACCTGCAAAATCTCGTATCACTCCATTCGACATGCATATGCCCATATGGCCAATAAATGGAAAGAACCAGGTGAGCATTGGTATCGGTGTCCAGACAATACAGAAGGGATAACGATCCTCCTTGAAATCAATTACGGGCAATTCATCTTGAGAGTTTTCCATTTCTACATAAGTTTCAGCATTTGTTGCTTCCTGTGGCATGCTCTGCGTCTAGTGTATATTTATTTTGTTTTATTGTTTATATGCAATTTTTTTCTATTTTGTTTATTGTTTTTGTTTCTTTTGACAGCTGTTACCAGCTTGTTATTAGTTCTTAGAGGATTTTTAATAATGTTGCCATATCTATAAACAGGATATATGAAATGAAGTTGGCTGCAGTTTGTTTGCCGGAGAAGAAGAAGATTAGCAAATGAGTCAGAAATTCAGCAAGACAGAGCCCTTTCGCTTGCTTTTACAAATCAGAATCAGCACGTGTAAAAAAAGTGCCAAATTATTTTCAGAAAATGTTAGTATTAAACAAAAGAAAAAATTATAAAAATTAGTACAATTGAATAGAAAAACAAATTCTACGTGTGTTTAACCAAAAATGTGTGAAAGTGTGTTAACAAATATATAAATAAAATGGAAAAAACTTTTGAAAAAAAAAATTTCTGCCGTATATAAGTGGCTCTTCGGCATGTTGTCTAAAAAATCGTGTAAAAAACGAGTAACACACGAAGTCTACAACTACAAAAGAAAATAGGTTGACCACTGCAATAAGAAAATATTAAAAACTTTGTTTATTTTCGTTAATAAATACATTTAATTTTTAAGCGGAAACATATTTTAGAAAAGCGATTATCAGCCATTTTTATTATTTAAGCTTTATTTTTTGTTTTTTGATGGCAACATTTTTCTGTCATGAATAATTTTGTATATTTTCTTATACCTAATTCTTAACGGGCATTGTTGTTTTTGTAGACGATGAAACACCACCTTTTTTTGACTCATGAGTATAGAGAGAGAAAAGGAAAGGAAAACGTACGATTAAATTGTGTATATGTGTGTTTTTGTGTGAGAGAGGGGTTGTTGTTGCCATTGTCAGGAGAAGAAAAGAAAACAGAATTGGCAAATGCGACTGGAATTGTGATTAGCATTTGACGATAATGACGTTGTTGTTATTGCTAGTGTATTTGTTTGTGTGTTTTTTTATGCCACTCAACTCAAATGAGTAAATTAAAATGGTGGAAAGTGTATGAGAAAAGAAAAAATATAATTATTATTCACATTTTCAAAAAAGAAGCTAAAAAGTGCACACGCGTGTGAAAAAATATATAAAATATACCTTAAGTTGCAAAAATAAAATAAAAATACATAAACTTTATTTATAGAGTACAAAAATTTAAACACACAAATTAGCAAATAATGTAAAATAACTATTATTAAAAGTAAAATATTTTTCTTAAATTCATATTTGTTTGTATTTCTTATTTTCATAGGGATGATCGAAGTGATGTACATGAAGGACCCGCCGGTATGGAACCCGAAGGTATTATTGAGTCTACTTGGCATGAAGTCTATGACAACTTCGATGACATGAATTTGCGCGAGGAACTTTTGCGTGGTATCTATGGTTATGGTTTCGAGAAACCTTCAGCTATCCAGCAACGCGCTATCATTCCTTGTGTCAAAGGCCGAGATGTCATTGCTCAAGCTCAGTCTGGTATGTATTTTTTTTTACTAAACATTGAATATGTACATGTTAATTAAGACAAATTTCCAATTTAAAAACAAAAAGGTACTGGCAAAACTGCAACCTTCTCGATTGCCATTCTCCAACAAATCGATACTTCTATACGTGACTGTCAAGCTTTGATTTTGGCACCTACTCGTGAGCTTGCAACACAAATTCAACGTGTTGTTATGGCTTTGGGCGAGTACATGAAAGTTCATTCCCACGCCTGTATTGGCGGAACAAATGTCCGTGAGGATGCCCGCAACTTGGAGGCTGGTTGTCACGTTGTAGTCGGCACACCTGGTCGTGTATACGATATGATTAACCGTAAGGTTTTGCGCACGGGTAACATTAAGTTGTTCGTGTTGGATGAAGCCGATGAAATGTTGTCTCGTGGATTCAAGGATCAGATCCAAGATGTCTTCAAGATGCTTCCCACTGATGTGCAGGTTATTCTCTTGTCGGCCACTATGCCCCACGATGTGTTGGAAGTGAGCCAATGCTTTATGCGTAATCCCGTCAGCATTTTGGTTAAGAAAGAAGAACTTACTTTGGAAGGTATCAAGCAATTCTATGTCAATGTCAAACAAGAAAACTGGAAGCTTGGTACCTTGTGTGATTTGTATGATACATTATCAATTACTCAATCAGTAATTTTCTGTAACACCAGACGTAAGGTAATTATAACAAAATAATTTAAAACAAAAATATTTCATATTTAATAACAATAATTGATCATATTTAGAGAGAAAAAAACTACAAATTGTACATATTTTAAAATAATATTAAATTTTTCTAGGTCGATCAATTGACTGAAGAGATGACCAATCACAATTTCACCGTTTCTGCAATGCACGGTGATATGGAACAACGTGATCGTGAATTGATCATGAAACAATTCCGTTCTGGTTCTTCTCGTGTTCTAATTACAACCGATTTACTGGCCCGTGGTATTGATGTCCAGCAAGTGTCGTTGGTTATTAACTATGACTTGCCTTCAAATAGAGAAAATTACATTCACAGGTAAGTTGTCATTTATTCCCGAGTCTAACTTTTTCTAGTTTGTTCATAATAACCCATTTTTTTTTATTTGCCTTTTAGAATTGGTCGTGGTGGTCGTTTCGGTCGTAAAGGTGTTGCTATTAATTTTATTACTGAAGAGGATCGTAGAATCCTTAAGGATATTGAACAATTTTATAACACTAAAATTGAGGAAATGCCCGCTAATATTGCTGATTTAATTTAAATAATAACAACATATTTATACTATATTATTTTCTTTGTTTGTCCATTCGCACGTCATCAGCAGAAAACAGCAGCAGCAGCAACAACAGCAAAACAACAACTACTAAATTAATTTCAAAATAAAATACATAAAATACAAAGTAAAACCAGTCTTTAAAATCTTTAAACTGGAATAAAATTGTAAAAAATATACAAAAATTACAAAAAAGCCAACAAATAATATTAGAATTACTAATATAATTAAAATTTTAATAAATATAGCCTGTGTGAAATATACGTATACCACAAGAACTATTTTCGAAATGCGCCAATATTAAAACAAACAATGCATAAAGTTACATTCTCATTAGTTATATCATACAACATCATGATTCAGTTATTTAGGTTCATATTAAATTTCCCATTTTCTAAGCGTAATATTTTATTGTAAAATCTACGTAATATAAAAAGTACTAGACTGTTATTTCAAAGTTTCTGTTAGATATAAAAGCTTTTAAAGGGATTGAGCTATGACAGGAAGCTAAGTCACTGTAAAACGGGATTCGCTAGATACTGTCTAAAGAGTACTTAAGATTTTAATATTTGTCTCATGTTTTGATATAATGCCAAAGGATGTGGAAATTCCACTGGTAGTCAAGGATATAAATTGGTCATCTCAAAATTAGTGTCATAAATTATATGACATTAATCGTTAGATTTTTTAATAACCAATGTTGTTTTTGGTAAATTGTCAAATTTCCGATAGATTTAATAGATAGAATTTCTTTTTGGTGAAAATCGAATTTTTATGAAAAGAGAAGTCTAAATTATTTTTGTATAACTGGTAAAGAATTAAATCAGTCAACAGGTCAACTTTTGATGGAAAAAAATATAATTTCACATTTTTATAAAATAAAGGACAAAGTTTTTTTTTTTTTTAATTAAGATTTATATGTAAAATCCAATTTGTTTAGATTTTTTGCATTTTTAATTTTCCTGATTTGATGATCTCATTTTGAAGAGTAAAAAGTGTAAACAGAATCTCAAGTGTAGTTGGATTGAGTGGAAGTTATCAATTCTCAATGAATTGTAACCGGCTACTTATGGGGTTCAAAAAATACTTCTTATAATAATAAAATAAAATACTTATTATAAATGTAATAATCAAATAAAATCCTTAATTTTAATCTCAAATAACTGATTGTTATTTAATACAAATTTTTTTCCAAAAAATAAACTTCAAAAACATTGATGTCCGTAAGCTTATACGAAAGCTTGAGCACCCTTCAAAATAACTGTCTATAAAATACTTGAAATCTCATGCTTAATTACGTTATTAATAATTTCCTTTTGCAAATTTGTAGATAATTCACATGACATATTGTGGATACCTACCTCCCAAAGAACTGTCTTTCCGGAATATAGATTTTTTTACCGCCCCAAATTCAATTGTATTTAAATAAATTCTTGCGATAGTTAGTTTACAGTATTTTGTTGGAATCGGTCATATTTCAGCATACCTTCCATATAAAACACAAAATTCAGAAATACACTTATCAACCTAAAGACAGTCGAAATTTTGGTAAAACTATGCACAGATAAAACTCCTGTTAACGTAAATAAATAAGCAAAAATAACTAAATATTGTAATCCTTCGTTGTCTATATGCCATATGCTTCTAAGAATTAACTAAAACTTAATGACCTTTATAGTGTTTCTTTTAAATAAGTTACTATCCTTTCCTTAATATTAAACCATTCATTTCATATTTTAAATTGAAATTAGCCATTAACATATATTTCCAAATTTAAATCTTACTTTGTTTTCCTTGTTGCCAAATGAGACACTTGTAAACTTAATAAAAGTTTTTTTATGACTTATAAAGTTGTCCAAAATATAAGCCAAAATATTTATTCAATATACGCAAAATGTCTTTAATTTTAGAAAAAAATATTTTATTTCTGATGTTACAGACTAAAGAACGAACCCACTTTTTGTGTAGTAGGGTACAATTATTTACAGTGCATGTCAATTTATAAAAAGAAGAAGCATATTAATTAATTTCACACTATATTTTTTTGTCTGACGACAGTATTAATAGAGAGTTAGAAGGAAGAATTGAAAGTAGTTGTGCACCGGAGACATTATTTAACTATTTTTATTTTCTTACTTTCTCAACCATGGGTCAGAAGGTGTCACGAACAGATTTTGAATGGGTCTACACGGAGGAACCACACGCATCTCGACGCAAAATAATTCTGGAAAAATATCCACAAATCAAAAAACTTTTTGGACATGATCCCAACTTTAAGTGGGTGGCTGGAGCAATGGTGCTCACACAAATATTGGCTTTATTCATTGTGAAAGATTTTTCGTGGCCTCTCCTTCTATTGGCAGCCTACTGTTTTGGCGGTATCATAAATCATTCTTTGATGCTGGCCGTACACGAGATATCGCATAATTTGGCCTTTGGACACTGTCGACCAATGCATAATCGTATACTAGGTTTTATTTGCAATTTACCCATCGGTTTGCCCATGTCCATATCATTTCGAAAATATCACTTGGAACATCACAGGTAAATATAAACTACATATAACAATATCAAGTTTTTGTGTTATTTTGGCCTCTGTCATATTTTGTTTGTGGCTTTATGGCGTGGGCGTTGTCTATCCACTTAGTGACCAAAAAATGTACGTACGTATGTTTTTATTTGATACTTTGTATTCCTTGGATATTATTTTAAAATGACTATGGTCGTACTATTTCTTTTTGGTAATAGTCATCCTCAGGTAATTCCCTGTTTTTATCGATCCAATCTCACATTTTGCAATCCTTATATCACGTTGTTGACTTTAATTCTTATCAGTTAAAAATATTTTGTAAAAACAAATAAAAGAAATGAGTGTACTTTTTATCTTGTTGATTGTAGGTATATTGATTAAAGAATGTCACGTAAACCGGCCGGCCGTCAGACCAAATAATTATCAATACAAACAATATTCGAATTGTAGCCTCATTTAAATACATTTTATTAACGTTTCAAGTTAAGCTGTAATGATGTGTGCTTCCTTGAACAGGATTTCAGGAGGTCCATGTCAGTGTAATTAAATATATTTTATGTAAAACTTTCTCACCAAATGATGTTAAACAATCTGTCATTAAAAATATCGTTTAGTATCATTAAAAAGGACTACCCAAATTTTATATTTTTTTTTCCAAAAGTAATCTATAAAATAACTTATTTTAAATAAGTTTCAGAAAAATATAGAGTGTATTAGATTCGGCATAGCAAATTTAACATTACCATTTATTATGGGGTATGATGATTAATTTCTTATCTAAATAATAATAAGTGGCTTTTAAAATCGATAATAATTTAGTTCAAATTGTATTTCAAATATTTTCTTAGATATCAAGGAGATGAAGTGATCGATACTGATATACCCACATTACTGGAAGCAAAATTGTTTGATTCAACCTTTGGAAAATTTATTTGGGTATGTCTGCAGCCTTTCTTCTATATATTCCGTCCACTTATTGTAAATCCAAAGCCACCAAATCGTTTGGAAATTATTAATACCATCATTCAATTGTCATTTAATACGTTGGTTGTATACTTTTTTGGCTGGAAAGCTATGGCCTATCTAGTGCTGGGTTCTATATTGGCAATGGGCCTACATCCAGTGGCGGGTCATTTTATATCTGAACACTATATGTTTGCCAAGGGATTTGAAACCTACTCCTATTATGGTCCCCTCAACTGGATAACATTTAATGTAGGCTATCATAATGAACATCACGATTTTCCAGCGGTACCCGGTTCCCGTTTGCCTGAGGTCAAAAAGATAGCGCCTGAATTTTATGACACAATGCCTCAGCATACTAGCTGGGTGCGGGTATTGTATGATTTCATTATGGATCCCGCAGTTGGTCCCTATGCTAGAGTCAAACGCCAGCAAAAAGGTTTGAAAACATAAGACTATTATTATACGTATTTTGTATGTAAAAAGAACTATATTTTTGGTTATCTGTTTTTTATTGTATTATTATTGTGCTTTAACCAAAAAAATCTCAACACACAAATTTTAATATAGCCTCTAAAATATATAACTTATTTTTTAATTGGTCAAGAATCATAAATATAATGCTTATGAGTCAGATCTAAACAAAATTAACTTTTATTAAGAGGTAAATCATACTAAAAAAATAAAAGATTTAAAAAAAAAACATGCATATATTACATTTTTCGTGCGTGTTGTAATTATAAATTTAGTTGCTAAAAAAAAAAAAACAAGCAACTATTTCCTATAGAAATATAAGCAAACATTTGGCTATTTATTTATAATAATGGAAAAAACATTGTACCTCAGAACGATATATTTATTTAATAATCTATGTGTGAATGTATGTAAAACCAAATAATAAATAAAAGTGTAATAAAATTTCAAATTAAATTATTGATCTTTTCAAAACCGATAAATTCCCTATTAGATTTTGTAATGTATGTTCGATTCGCAGGTTCGAATTTTTACTTTTATAATAAATAATAATTTCCACGACAACATTCCAATTGGAACAAGTGGTACTTCTCTCAGACAATGATCTGCATCCGATTCTATTTTTAGACTCATTGAAAGGGACCTACGGTTTAACTCCGGCTCCGAACGGAGTTAACCGGTGGCTAGCTGAGTTATGAGGTGAACTGCCGCTTTTTTGAAAATTTATTTTTTTTCAAGTGGGTCTGGCCCGATCCCTGGCCTTGGGACCGCTGGTATGAGAGGCGAATGACTAACCTGCTGTAACACGGCGATTCAATTTTTACTTTTACGTGGTATTAATTAGTGAGGAAAATTCATTTCGCATTCTTTAAAGAATCTTTTTCTATAAAAAATTAATAACAAGTCTACAACAACTGTATACGACAGATTTGTTAATGATGGGCCTATTTTCTTAAAAAGCTCTTTTCAAAATTCGTATACAAGTAAAGATTGAAAGTTCTTAATGAACTAAATTTCTACAATTTTTAATATCGGCTACACACAGTCTTACGGTGTCTGCTGAAAAATGGTGAGTTTTAATTTTTCTCAAAAAATATTTATTTAGATACACTTGTGTCAGCGTTTTTCTAATCCTTGAATCAGCTCTGATGTGCACTTTTTCGTATGCTCTTGAGTTTTCTGTCAGCCTCAATCGCCTCAAAAAGTCATCCTTTCATGAATCTCTTCAATACTGGGAATAGGAAAAATTCGCAGGGCCAAGTCTTGTAAATACGAAATATGAAATTTTATGCTTTTTCTTAAAAAGTTACCAACACTGAATTTTATTATGTTGCCACATGTCATAAACATATACTTAATTTATTTATTTGCCTTTAGAGAGCGCATTCAATTGTCAAAGGTTTTTATTCACTGTCTCTTTCCTACCCATAAAACTTTTGCAAAAACGAAAAGAAACAACAAATTTAAACATTATTTTCGGCGGTTGATGCTGTTGAACGGCAGCGAGTTATTTTTGTTGTCAATTAATTTATATTCGATTCTTTGTTAGCGCTGAAAATTTAAAATTTTATTTGTTCAAATAAACTAAACGATTAAGCGTTTGTGTAATCATATGTTTAATTAAAGCCAATTTTGCTATATACTTGTGTAATTTGAAATATCAAAAACACAGAACAGCAATTAGAACAAATTTTGCTTTTATATGTTAAAGGAAGGAAAACTGGCAAGAATAGACTAGACGTATTAAATTTTCCTCTTCAAAGGATACCTTTGAACTGATCGCTACATACATAACCTTAAATTTTTACTTCGACTACAACAAAACAAAATGAGCAAGGACATTTATTATTCCGACAAATATTACGATGAAAAATATGAATACAGGTAAGCGATTTATATTGTTTGCAAATTCTCAGTTAAAAATTAATGACATTTACACAGACATGTGGTGCTTCCCAAGGAGCTGGTGAAATTGGTGCCAAAAACACATCTCATGTCAGAAGCCGAATGGCGTTCCATAGGTGTTCAACAGTCACGCGGTTGGATTCATTATATGATACATAAACCTGAACCTCACATTTTACTTTTCCGACGACCTATTACGCAGTAGGCCTTTAGGTATGTGACTCCGGAAATCACATTATGGAACTGCTTACATTCAAAATCATCATTTAAACAAACTATATTTAATGTAAATAGCCAAACATTACAAATCGGTCGGTAACTAAGTCGTTCGTATTTATTTGCTGGTGGATAGTCAACAGCAGTTGTAGGTGCCGGGTGCCTGGTCACTTGCAAAAAATGTCGCCAAATTAATTGTTCAAGCATGATGATCATTTCAATGAAATCTAAAATCTGCTACAATCTTTTTTTTAAAAAAAAAAGGTTTTCGGATTGTGGTTTTATGATTTTATAATTTCTTTAAATCTTTTATATTTATTGCTAATGCTTTAAGTTTTCTTATTAATATTTTGTCATTGAGTTCTTTTATTTTATAATTTGCCTATATCATGCATCGTTGTCAATTTATTTAAAATGATAACTAATTCTTATTAAGTTAATACTTCGAACCTATTTGCTTGCTATTGGCTTGTTCATCTTTAATGTTTAACTTAATTTTGAGCCATATTTTAAATAAGTTATTTTTTGTATTAATTTAATATTTAAGTATTACTGCTAGCTATCTACATACATAGCATTTATGAATATTTTTCAAATACGAAATATAATAAAAAACAATACAATTCACGAATAATGAAATAGTTGTATATATACTGCAGCTTAACAGATTAGATTCATTAAAGAACGAAAAAATGAATAATATTCATTAAAAATTATTATTTTTTTGTATGTTTTTTTTTTTTCAAAAAAAAAAAAAAAATTGTTTGTCGTTTTGGCCAACTGAATAGGTTCACCTCATTATTCAATAATACAAGATGAAAAGTAAAATTTTATTGAACTTAGCTTATTTTTATACTAAATAAAGATTTAAAAAATGCGTTTTGGTATTGGAGTGTATACGGAACATATCCAAAGACTGCTAAGAATTGTAATAGAAAATTGCACCATCATTATCACACTATCCTTAGTTCCGCTCGGACAACTCAACATCATATTTCCCCTGTTAATTATAAAATTTAGTGTTAATATACATAGGTCTGCAAATTTGAAACTATTACTGTAAGACATATTCAGACATGTCACAGAACTCAATACCTTTTGGAAGTGCTTGTTCTATAGAAAAAGCTAAACGAAAATTTTTTCGGAATAAAACCACTTTCAATGTTCAAAGTGGAATTTAATTTGTATGTTTTTTTGTTTCTTCAATATTAGAATAATTTCTTCAATTACTCAGTATTATTTGCTGAAACGAATATAGAGTAACTGATGTCAATTGAAAAAACTGTGTTTTCCCAGTAAGAACAGTGTCAAACGTTTGAAATATGATGACTTTTACATTTGATATCAAACGTTTTTTCAAACATTTTTCAAACCTGAACAGATGTTTGAGATTCACATTCATTTTCAAATGAGGGTTCATTTGAGAATAAACGCTTGAAAAATGATAGTTTCTCAAATTGAGAATAAAGGTTATTCTCAAATCATTATCAAACCCTAAGATGATTTGAGAATAATTTGAAAAATGGTGTTATATAAATTTGATATCAAACCTTATTTCAAAATTTTTTCAAACATTAAAAAATAATGTCAAAAAAATTAATTTTTAAGATATTTTAATGGAATGGCATAGCATTTCAAAGAAATTCGTTATTTCTTTCGAATTTTTTAAAATTGATCCATATTTGACCATAAAACCTTGCTTAAAACATTTCAAGATTAAAAATTCAATAATATTCATATGCATAAGTAAATTTTCTTTGTTTCTTAACATTTTTTTACCTAACAATAAAAAAAGAATTCAAATACGATGCACTGTTTTCAAAAACAAAATAAACAAACTCAAAAATATCGAAAATACAACGCCATTTTATTTATGTTCCACATGTAGATGATATCCACATTTGAAAAACCTTTGAGAATGAGGTTTGATAATGATTTGAGAAAAAAGGCTTTTCTCAATTTGAAAATAAAGTCCCCTTTTTGTTGAGAACGCTATTATTCTTAAATCAGTATCAAATCAGTATCAAACGTTTGACCTTTGAAAAAAGATTTATTTTCAAATCATCCTCAATTTGAGAATAAACCTTTTTTCTTACTGGGATTGAAGCATTTACATTTTTCGGAATCAATAAAACCTAAAAACATTTCGATCGTAATTTAACTACGGAATGGTTTCAATTCCAAACGGAATTTGTGACATGCCTGTACATGTTCACCAAAACTTTGTATTTTACTTTTTATATAGCAAATAATGTTTCCTCAATACTAGTCTTTATTTTTTGAATGGTATTTGGAGGTATTAGTTTTTCTTTATTTACCTCTGTTTGATTCCTTGGCTTTTCAAATTACCAATTTTACAGTATCTAAAGTTATTTTGGCGCGAGATTTTGCAAGAATTTCCTGACAAAATCTTCGGATTTTAAATATCTTATTGAGTTTGTCGTTGGAGTCAGAATACATCTATGTTAATATGTATGTCTAAACAACATTTTGGTATTGAAGATAAAAACTTACATAAGCTTCATTTTCTGCGTTGAACTAATGATTTGCAAAAACCATTTTAAGAGTTTCTTATATACGTAAATGTTTTCTAAGGTTTAAAAAATTATAAAAAAGTATTAGATTCTACCAGTTTTTGATATTATAAACCTGGTACAGGTTTTTTGGGATTATGTCTCTTATTTTTTTATTATCAAATCTTCTGAGTTTCAGGACATAGACGACATTTAGATTAGATTTGCTATATAACAACTAAATTATGTATCTTTAGACTTGCCCCGAGTAATTTTAAACACGATAATTACATTTAATATATATTATATTTTAGATTATTTATTGATTAAATGTATTTGATTATTACATATGTACATACATATGTATATAGTGTATGTAGTCTAACATAAGATTTAATAAATTTTATATAATTCTTAATGTTTATTTATTAATCAGTGAATTTTGGTTGAATACATATTCATGTATTTCTGCAATCTGCGCAAATCATATAATTGATGTTGTCCTCAATAAAACTTTTGTCTTGTTTTTTTTATTTAATTTATTCGTAAGTTTACGAAAATTACATTTTTAACTAAAAACTAAAATGAGAAAATTACAAAAATAAAACACATAATATTAGAGTGCCATTATAAATAAAAATATAAATAAAATACAAATTTGAATAGAAAATTAAAATAGAAAAATGTAAAAATGGAATAAATTAAGTATTGTTAACAAACAATTTTTGAAAAAAAAAAACGTTCGTATGTATCAATTACTACATACAAGTTCCCTGGAATTTAACTCCACATTGCGTACCACAAGCTAAAGCTTTTTCACTTTATTATAATGATGAAAATAAAAAAAGAAATAAATACATGTGTTTATGTTTTGGTAATATGTACATGAGATTTGAAATATAAACTTTCTATATTTAAGATTCCTCTTATAAATGTTATGTATTATAATCATCGTGTTGTGAACTGAAATAGCTCACTAGACCACTAAATTCACTGGCTTGACCATCTTGTCTGCTAGTTTGTTCGGCTGTTGGTGTATTATCTGAAGCACCAGGAGTTGAACGATCATCATTTGCCTCTGTGTGTGGTCCTGGTGAACTACGTGATCCGGATGAATCACCTGTAGCTTGCACAGGTGATTTTTTGGCTTTGCTGCCGCTTGGATACGCTTCTAAGGTAGTTAATTTTTTTCGTGGCTCTGCCACAGGCACTGCTGCAATTCTGGGTTTCTCAATTTGTGGTGCAACTGATGGAGGTGATGATGGTGGTTTTATATGCGCACTTACTTTGTTTGGCAATTCAGGTGTTGCTAAGACTGGCTTAGAACTTGTTCTAGGTTCGGATATTTCTGGGGTACGTGGAGGGGTTGGTTGTGGTGTAGCTGTTGGTGCATTCGAAGATTTTGCAGCAGATACTATAACTGAAGCAGGTGGCGGCTGTGTTAAAGTTGAGGGAACTGTTGACATTTGAGTTGGAGGTGGTCTTAATGGCGGACCGTGTCCAGAACGTGGGCCAGGTGTCGTTAAAGGCGGTGGTGGTGGATAAAAGCCATAAGGCGGATAAGCTCCTATATAATTTATTTAAATAATATCATTCTAGTTTGTTTTTTATTCTAGTATAAAAAAATAACTTACGTGAACCAGCCGAGTACTCAGGAGCAAGAATATTTCCAGGTCTTAAGTTAACACGTGGTCCAAAATTCGGATTTCCATACATCGGTGGTCTATTGTAAAAATCATAATAATAACCATAAAAATTAAAGACATGGTTTGAATTTATTACCTGTACATATTTAGATGAGGTGGAGGAGTGTGACGTGCATTTGGTGGCATTCCTAGGTAGGGTGGTACATGATGCATAGGTCTCGCGGATGCGCCAGTACTTGACGATGACGATGAAACAGGTGGAACAGAACCCGCACCTTTTAGAGGGGGAGGTGGACCATATGTGGATCGACTGGTAGGATGAGGGGGTAATAGACTTGGTGACATTTGTGGATGTCCTCGTATGCGCGGAACACCCGACTGAGGGATTCGACTTGTAGGAGAATCGAAAAATCTTGGAGCTTTAAATGAAAATTAAAAGTAAAAATGTCGATGTTTTTTTTAATGTATTATTTATAACTTTATTATTTAATTGTACTTACCATCAGATCTCACATAAGCGCCACTCATCGGATTCATATTTACGGTTGGTCTACCAGAAGCGGGGTGCGATGTTGGTGGCATACTTGTTATGACACTAGCTTGCATTGGTAACTTTGTCGGGGAGCCACTTTTAATTACACTTGACTGCAGAGATGTGTTGTCACTGTTCTTAGCAGAAGCTAAGGCAGAATTTGTGGCAGTTGCCGCAGTCACAGCAGCAGCTGTTTGTTGTTTTTGCAGTGTGTCTCTAAGAGGAGTTATCTTTTTTCTTCGTCCTCGCGGTTTGTTCTCAGTTGCCGGTTGAGGATTAGCAGATTTCTCTTGCGCCGGTTGATTTATTAGAGCTGACGGTTTGTTACCAATTGATGAAGGTGGTGTTTGAGAGGGTCTTATAGCACTTAGGGATTGTGATGATGTTGGTTGCAAAGGTAAATTGTGAATCATTCTATTAAGAAGAGAATGATGGGAAGGCGTTGTTGGAGGATAATTTCGTTCTAATGGTTGCGTTAAGGGAGCTGAAAGAGCATTTTGCAAAAGATGTGATGTATGTGCGCCACCGTGACGTTGCATTAAATGATGAGCATTAGCCATCGATTCGTGCATTAAGAATTGGTGTCGAAGTAATGGAGGATGCATTGTTGGCATCGGAAGTCTCTTTCTTACTGGTTCTTGAAGACCTGAAGCAGTTGCTGGTGTCGTTGACGCACCTGCTGGTGCTGTACTTGTTGGGAATGTAGATGGTGCGGATACAGGTATATTTGGTCTTTCTGCCTCTTTAGGTTTGATAGTTTTAACAATATTTGCTGCCCGCAATACTTCATCCGGCGCAGGTAGATCTCTTGTATCTGTAGCTCCGAAATCCTCTTCTTCCTCTACCATACGAGCAATTGCGTCTTCATCCATGTCATCGGGCAAATCATCTGGAAGATCAGCATCATCAAAGTCATCGTCCACATCCGCTACATCGTTAAGATCGTCAAGATTTTCGCCACGTCTTTGTAAATAGTCAATATCAAGCACCTTGGCTTGTCGTATAACCGACAATGGTACAGTAGAGAGTGAATCTCCAGCCTTCACAGGAGAACGTTTATCCTTTTCTCCGTCCGTTTTAATGGGTGTTAGACGAGGTGTTGCAGCAAGTTTCGCACCTTCTGCATTTTTCTCTGCCAACATCCTTTTAATTTCTTCTTGGCGTTTTATAAACTTTTCTCTTTCTTCAGGCGGAGTGTCTGGTCGTTGGACCCCTGGTTTTATGCCTCCATCCGAACTGTCATCATCGAAGTCCTCAATATAAGCATAGCGACGTCCTCTTGTGCGCCGAGTACTATCCTCACTGCCAGATTTGCTTTCATCATCTTCGGATGACTTCTTTTTCTTTTTCGTCTTTGTTGGGGGCTTTTCTTTACCTTTACCCTTAGTTTTTGTCGAACTAGAACTAGTTTTTAATGGCTGAGACCGTGGTTGTTTTCCCATGCCCTTACCAGATCCAACATTATCATTCTCATCATCGTCTTCATCTTCTTCTGATTCACTTATATCATCATCTGAGTATTCGACCTTTTTCGGTTTTTTTGGTTGTGTAGTCATTTGGGTTTTGGGAGATTTTTGAGCAGAGGAGGATGATTTTTTTGTTTTCTTTCTCTTGTTTGGCCTCCATGCTCCATCTGATTCGTCGGTAGTAGTATCATCACATAAATCGGCACTGTCAATATTTTCTGACAACTCGGAATTGTCGTCAACATCGCTTTCTGTATATTCGGAATCGTCCTTGCGTTTCTTTTTAGACTTTGGACGTTGAACTTCTTCATCATCGCTTTCATCGACCACAAATCGTCTGTCTTTTCGGCGTTGACGAAATGCTCTTCTTGCTGCCTTTCTTCGTTTTTTCTTGGGCTTACCATGGCGTTTGTATATTTCTAGGCTTGAATCGCTGTTTGAAGCAGAAATTGAAGTGTCTTCTTCTTCATCGTCGTCAAAAGATGAACCTTTAAAATCCTCATCAGAGCCATCGTCATCTTCCGAGCTTATGTCCAATGTAGTTAGTTTACGAGATTTTTTCTTTTGTGATGGCTTAATATTAAATTTACGACTAATAGGTTCGGCATCACTATCGTCCTCTTCTTCTTCAATTTTATCTTTAGTTATTTCTTTAGATTCAGTCTTTATTGCACTCTCTTCCGGTTCTTTCTTAACAACTGACTCCTTATTATCCGCTTCATTCTTTGATTTTTCTGCTACATCTTCGTCTTCGTCATCAACTTGCTTTTGACGGGCTTTCTCTTTTTCTTCTTTGTCTGCCTCTATAATTGTAGTTATATCTTTTCCACGACCTAAATTTCCAGCTCCTGCAGCTTCGTCCATTTCTTTTTTAAGAGCAGAATTAATAAGGTCATCGTACTCATTAAGACGATAGCTTACATTGATCTGTCTTCGTTTTCGCAACTTATAAATTGGTTCGTTGTCACTTTCAGAATATGTTGATGAGGACGAGGAGGAATTGCTTCTGGATCCACTCTTTGAGTTTTGTGAGCCACTGTCTGATTCGCTTATAAAATTTTTCAATCTATTTCGTCTCCCCCGTGTAGCATTTTGCCTACGATCGCGGTGGTTGCGTTTGTCAGTATTTTTTGAATTTCTACAACGATTCTTGTTTTTATTTTTAGCAGATTGTTTGTTTCTACTGTCGTCAGAATTTGTACTTGTTTCATTATCATCTGAATCGTTTGAGTGATCCTCTACACTTGAATTATCATTATTCCTTTTTGAGTTCGTTGCTCGATCTTTTTTGTTTTTACGTTTTTTACTTTCTTCTTCCTTTTCTTGACGTACCCTCTCTTCCTCAGCTAACCGTTTCACTTCCTCTTCTTCTTTTCTTTTATTTTCTATTAGATCATCAAACTCTTTTAGTTGGCTTTCTAATGCTTTTATTAGCTGCTCTTGCTGACAAGGAGGGCAATACCAATCTCCTTCAGGAATATAAAACAGAACTGGAGAAAGACATGAACAATGATAACCTTTGTCGCAATTATCACATAGTAAAATCCATTCTGGGTGGTCTGATTTATTACATTTTTGGCATGCCTCCTCCTCTTGACCTGCATCTTCGCCAGCATCTTCTTTGCGTACTGTTCGTGCCCTCTTCATAGGGACTACTTGAGATTCATCCTCTAAGTCTGACTCTGGAGAAAACTCATGATCCGATTTAAAAAGTGGTGAACCAGGATCGGTTTCATAGTGAGGCGGTTCTTCATCTTCTTCGTCGGGTTCTTCTTGTTCTTCCGAACCGGATGACCAGTTGCCATTCTTCCCAGGACATTTTTTCTTTTGAATTTTTCTTTTGGTTTCAACATCACTCTCTTCCGACTCCGAAGAGGGCTCAGTGGGAGGAACTACAGTAGGATCAGACTGCTTTTCAGCTTTTTTCTTCTTTTTTAGCTCTTGTTTCATAGTTCTTAAGGCAATTTCTTCTAGTTTACGACGTTCTGCCTCTTCTCTTATTTTTTGTTGGGCTATACGTCGTGATTGACGAACTGGTGTTTCATTTTCATCTATTATATTTGTGGTATCAACATCACGTTGTTTACGAACTCCTTTCGCTGGGGTTTTCACAACAGGGCTTGTTTTTGGTTTTACAACTTCATTTACGGCTACAGTTGAAGAAGAATTTGTTTTGCTTTCAGTTTTGAGATCTTTGTTAACATCATCTTTAGTGGTAATTTTGTTATCTGGTAATTTGTCATTTTTGATTTCCTAAAATAGAATAATATAAAAAATAACATATTATTTATTATATACTTATTATATACATACTTTTGTATATGGGCAAATCCTGCGTGACGAACGCTACGATCGTACGCATTTTTGGATTAAAATATACAAATTTTTGGTCTTTCCAGAGAGATACCTTTAACTTATACATGGTGTTTAGTAGGACTTGAGTGTACTTTAGAATACCATATATATATATATTTTTAACTTGTATAAGTTGCCAAAGAATTGATCACAAATTATTGTGACGCACGCTACAAAAAATGGAAGTAGCTTCGAACGTTGTGGTATGTTTTCGTAATTTTTAGCAAATTTTGCATATAAAGCACACAAAATTAAATGCCTAAAAGAAAGATGGATATAAGCGAATTCTAAAATAAGTTATTTTCAGGCAAAAAAATGTTTAGTTTTTTCTCAAAAGCCGTGAACCCTATGTGACGCACGCTACGTGACGCACGATACATTTTTTCTAGCAATAAATTGTAAATAAAATCCATTGTATTTGTTTAAACGAAACTATTTATATTCTTTGTTAATAACATTATTTAATTCATAACATATTTAATTCATGTTTATAAATTAATTTATTAATATATGTATGATTATAAATAACAATATGGCTTTCGAGTTGACCACCTATGTTAACATTAAAGTAATGATATGAACATGTAAAAAATGTTAAATTTTTGTATAACCCTAAGAAACTTAAGGTAGGGTGAGTTTTGGTAAAAATTTTTGTATAAATGATCATCGAAATATATTTTTTTACATATTTACAAAACAAGATATACCGAGTCTAATGTTCGATTAAAAAAAAAATAATTTCGATTAATTTAAAAAATTTTTGGCTAGTAGACTGTTTTGGGGACTTGCCCATATTCCAATAATTTTACTTAAGTGTAAACTTACATGTTTGACTTCCTCCTTCAAAACAATTTTCTTCTCCTTGTTTGATGTTTCTTCTTTAATCTTTTCAACTTTATCGCAATCGTTTAAATCTTTTTTAATTTGACCTTTCATAGAAGCTCTATTTCTTTTCGTCTGAAGAGTCTCTACATACATTGGAACAGCACCACTTCTTCGGCCAGAACGTCTGCCCGGAGCTGGCGTCTCATGTTCCTTTTTGATTTCCACATCTTTTATTTCAGGAATAGTGTCTTCTTCCTTGATTGAATCGTTAGTTTTGTCACGTTTTGCATTAACTTCCTTGTCATTTGCAGCTACAGTAACTTCCTTTTTGGCTTCAGGTTCTTCTGCACTTTCATTCTGAACAGTTTCTTCACTGCTACGCCTTTTTCGTTGGCGCTCTGGTGTTATTCTTTGTTTATCAACCTTAACCTTTGAGACAATTGGTTTCACATCTATAGTATTTGCAGTAGTAACCTCAAGTATTTTAATATCACTCGATATAAAAGAATTTGACTCTTGGCTGTTTGTACGCTTTCGGGGAACAGCATCTTCGTCGCTTCCTTCTTGCCTTATTTGAGTTAATAAATTTTTCTTAAGCGGTTTAGTAATGGGGTTTTTATTTGGGGAAGGAAATAAGCTTTTTGCCGTGGCAGATTCTAATGTATTACTACTACCCCCACAACTCTCTAACGCAGTTGAATCTTTTTCAATTTTTTCTGGTGTTTTTTTTAATTTTTTTTCAATTATCTCTGCTAAAGTGGGCTTAGACTTTGGGGGTGTAATTTGTTTCTTTATTGGAATTTGTTGTTGTGGTGTTAATGCTTTTATTGGGATTTCATTACTTTTGTCAGTTTTGACTAGATCATCTTTCGAAGACTGCAATTCTATTTCATCTTGTTTTGTTGGCGGAGAAACAGTTGGCGTTTTAGGCAAAATTATTCTTTTTCTTCTTCTGAGTTCTTCTTCACCACCACTCGATGATGTAGTTTCGTCATTCGCTGCCACTTTTTGAGCCTCTATTTTTTTCCTTAATTCGGCATTAGTCTGTTTTGGCCGCATTTTAAGTCTTTTTCCTCCTATGTCCATGTCATCATCTTCCTTAAGCTCCTGGTCATTTGGTACTTCTTCGGGATTTTCGGAATTTAAATCTATTTCACTTTCAGAATTCAGTGGTCGGGTAGCTGTAGTTTGTATTTGATCTGTCAGACGTCTTTTGCGGTTATAAATGGCAGGGCTTGGAACCTGAACATTGCAGCTTTCACCTGCAGATGTTGACTTCTTTTCCAATAACTTCTGCTTCGACTCTCTAAGCTCTTTTTTTAGAGATTCTAATACTGACATTTTATTAGCAAGTTCCTGCTGACTTGTCGGATTTTTAGCCGCTGTCGTTGATATTGATAAATTTTCACTCGGTATTTCTCTTTCCAATTTAGACGACACTTCTGTATTAGACTCTTTATCTGGTCCTTTCGTACAATCGCTTTCGCAAGGCAACACGGTCAAATTTTCTTTTGTTGTTAAAATTTCAACTTCAGTTCCTTTCGAAGTGATTTGTTTAGAGTTGTTTTCACCATTAACTTGATTTTTTTCCTCATTTGTAAGAGTGCTTTTTAAGTCTTCGTTTAATTTTGTTTGATTTATATCAGAATTCTTTTTTTCAATAGTTTGTTCTTTGTCTTCTAATTGTTTGATTAATTTTGTTGTTTCTGTTTTGGCTTCATCGCCATCCTTAGGAACCGAATTTTTAGTACTTGCTTTTAAATGTATTTTATTTTCTTCTTGTGTCAAAGAGATATTTATTTTTGACTTAGATTTTATTTCAAGCGTTGTTTTTAATATTTCCGATTCGTTTTTATTAGCTGCATTGGTTGAGTTATCAGCATCATTGTTTCCAACAAGACACTCTTTTCCATTACCTTCGCCCCAGAAGTAACAAACTTCTTCAACAATTTCATCACTCACAGAAATTTCATCAACGTTTTCCATGTCGATGCAAAACATATAATTTTCACCATCGCAATCTTTGCCAGAACCTTCTCCAGTCACACGAACTACAGGATCGCTGATTTCTTTGCCTACTTCATCCTCCTCGTCATCATCATCGTCATCGTCGTCAAACTGTTTCTCTTCATTTTCATCTTCTTCAGCTGCTACAGAGTCAATATCTTCCTCCTCTATTTCTTCTTCTACATCATCGTCATCATCGCCTGATTCATCCTCATAGTTTTCTTCACCTTCCTGACTATCATCATATTTGTCTGTAGATTTTACGCGTTTGGAATCTATTAAAGATGGTCTCGACTTCTTAAGAGCACTTAGTTGAGACTTTTCATTTTGAGGTGGAGAATTGGGTTCGACTTGATCTAAGCCCCGCTTTTTAGCTGTGTTAATGTTAGATATAGAACAAATATCATTTTTTACGACTTTGTTCTGTGATATAAGCAATGGCTAAAAAATAAATAATAAATTTTTATTTGTGGTTAATAAATATGAGTTTTTTAACGCTTAATTTACCTTGACCTTTTTGGCATCTTCCTTTGTTTTATTACTTATTTGAGATTTTTGATCTGATTCGTTATTTTTTTCCTTTGAAATATTTTTAACGTCTTCAACTTCGTCATCTTCATCATCATCACTTTCAGCTTCACTGCCAGTTTCCTCCTCATCTTCATACTCTTCTTCAACTTCTTCAAATTCTTCCTCGCCACTATCATTAGCCTCACTGACATTATTAGATTTCTTCAATAGCTTTGCGTCTTCTTCGGCAGCTAATTCTTCTTCGCCTTTACCGAGTTCCTTTTTGTTTATTGTATCTTCAAAACCTTTTCCCGTTACAAGTTTGATACTTAACTTAGGAACTTTTTGTTCTTCGTCCTGAGAGTCATCTTTTTCTTCAGGTGGAGGCTCCTTTTGTATATAGTCTGAATCTCTACGACTGCTGCTGCTGCTCGATGTATCCTCATCAATAATACCAATATCCGTTGATGGTAGTACAACTTCATTGCCTTTTAGGCGCTTTATTAAATTGACGAACTCATCACGTGTGGTGGCAACAACCTGCCATATTTCCTCATCTAAGTGCTCTTGATAAATTCGAATGTTACAATCATTGTCCTGTGTCACCCAATAGGCATGACCCAAAGTGTCACGTCCGATTGGTTGTGATCTGAGAGAATCTGCACTAAGAGTTAAAATTTTAGCACGAAACTTGTTATTACGTTCAAATTGGCATTCGAGCAGTTCCTATAAATATACATATTATTGAAAATAATATTTAATAATAAAAAAATTTCAATATTTACCCGTAAAATACGTAGTTTAACTTTGACGCTGGAGTTTTTATAGCCAAATCGCTCTACTTCCCAAGCGTCTTGTGCTGAATATGAAAAACAAAACTTACTTAAGGCCGATTCCCAGCTCTTCTCATGCACCGTTTTGCGTGTTTTTCTTAAAAGTTTTATTTGCATTTCTCTTAATTGGGGTGAAACTAGAGAATAAAAAAGTATGCCAATTAAAAATTATATTCGTGATCATTTTGGGTAAGTAACTAGCGATCTTTTACAACTGTTGGAATAACTAGCGAATTATGATATATATCTCATTGTCAGGCTAAGGTTATCCCCAAGACAATTTTGAACTGTTTGTATTCTATAATTAAAAATATATATTAATGTATACATAGTATACGTAGCAACATACATGTAGCAATGTAAATTTTCCCTTAGCAAACTTTTGTTTGTTATTAATACAAGTCGGTATCCTAGAAAATAGTATGGAAAATCCAAATTCTATATAAAGAGTGTTTTAAAAAAATATGCATTTACTATTTTAGACAAAATTTATCCATAGTGCAAGAAATAATTTATTTTTTGATCAAGTTAGTTTCTATAGATATGTTAGATACTAGAAGTTATTAATTTTCAATAGTTATTTCAATCAAAATGGAATGCGAAAAAAAAGTTCGTGAAAATATAATTAAAATTTTTTAAAAAAATCCGTCATGGACTTTTAAAAATTTGAAAGTTGACCCTCGAACGGTTTCTAATGCCATCAGACGGTATAAGGAAAACCTGAGCATTGAAAGAAAATCTGGATCAGGGAGGAAAAAAGGTCCTACAGATATTGGTAAGGCAAAAGAAGTCGAGCGACTCTTTCGAAGAGCGCCTAACACTTCTTTAAGAAAAGCAGCTCGTACGGTGAAATGTTCTACGAATTTTGCACATGGAGTCAAAGCTTATGCTGGACTGAAGACATACAAAGTCCAAAAGGTTCCAGATCGCAATGCTATAAAGAACTTAGAAGCAAAAAAACGAGCGAAAAAATTGAAGTCTGATTTTATAAAAAAATACACCTGTTGTGTGATGGATGATGAAACATACGTACTGGCAGACTTTTCTCAACTTCCTGGTCAAGATTTTTATGTTGCTGATAAACGGGGCAATGTTCGGCAAGAGTTTCGCACAAAAAAGCAAACAAAATTCCCTAAGAAGTTTCTCGTGTGGCAAGCTATTTGCAGTTGTGGCAAAAGATGTAAAGTATTTGTGGCATCTGGCACAATAAACACAGAAATTTATATAAAGGAGTGCCTACAAAAACGGTTGTTACCCTTTTTAAGAGAGCACAGAGTGACTACATTTTTTTGGCCCGATTTGGCATCATGCCATTATGGAAAAAAGGCACTTGAGTGTTACTCAAAGAATAATGTCATTTTTGTACTACGAGAAGCAAATCCACCTAACTGTCCAGAACTTCGGCCTGTGGAAAGGTATTGGGCTCTGGTAAAAAAGGAATTGAAGAACACAGGAAAGATTTCCAAGAACATGTCCGATTTTAAGCGCAGGTGGAACACATGCTCCAAAAAGGTATCAGAAGCAACTGTAAAATCTTTAATGGGAGGGTTTCCGAAAAAAGTTGATAATTTTGCAAAACCCGAGTACTAAGTAAACATTTTAATGCTAAATGATTTTGTATAATATGTCATTATATTTGCGTATTTTGTAGAGTTTTTATATTAAAAGGTTTGATTTTTATTTAAGAAAATCCAACTACAAATTTTATTTAGAGCACTCTTTAGTAGGTTTAATAGTTTGCTGATGACTTAGTCTGCGACATTTGGGTCATATAAACCTTCATCACGTTCTGTGAATGCGTTAGAAAAGTCTGATATATAGTGCAAAAGATTGCACGGATGATAAAGACTTGAGATTAGCTAAGACGAGGTAAGACCGTATCTTCATAGTCAGTATTATGGCTCATAAAGGTATTGTTACTTTGAAGACTAAGTCTCCTATCACGTAACCCAAAAACACCATGGCCTACGAGGATTAAATTTATATTGCGAAGACTGGGAGAGATAGTTAAACGAAAGTCTAATATCATATATGGGGCATATTTGTTTTGAAACCTAGCATGTGGCTTCTGTGATCCAGAAGGTCTGAGCAAAGGTATACAAAAATTGTATTATGTATTTACAATTTACACAGAGACATCCTTCGATTATGGAGAGCACCAGGTTAAGACAGGTTTCCTGCAATAATGTTGCTTAGTACGTCTGTGTCGTAAAGACATTAGCTATACAAAACTGTAATTTTGGGACAGAAGAATACTAAGTAGGTATATCTGTATATGGTATTTGTTTGAATTTTCGTGATACGGCTTTTAGTATATACGATTTACTTACCTTCATCAGTTTTTGTTAGCCATTGCAGTAATAGCTTAAAATTGGGCAAATCCAAACCCAAATCCTTGGAGAATTTTTGTAAAAAATCACATATTACCGCAAAATCTGGATCATTTGCACACAAGTGCAAGGCAGACTTTAATGCCTCATCTACGTCGGCCTCTTTTGAGGCAGAAGCTGACACCTCTGCTGTTAGCATAGACGACGCCATATCAGCATAATTTTATTTATTTCTATTAACAAATTGTTTGTCTTTAAACGAATCCAGGGATATTTCTTACTTTTAAATAATTTTATCACTTTTTAGCTTGTCAATTTTCACTTGTGATGTTTTAAATTTATGTTTTTTCTTGTTTTATGGTAGCCGTGAAAATTTTTCATTGCACTTTTTCTTCTTGTTCATAAAAGGTTGGGCTATATATTTTTTAAACTCTTATTAGTTTTATAATGCAGTTGCTAAACAATAACCACATTTATTATATTAAAGGACACCGATAGACGACACATATTGAAAACAATTTTGTTTTATAATTAAAGAAATAAGATCTTCTCTTTGCAAAAAATTCTTTCAACAAAATACAACAAATTATATTTTCTTCACAAGTATTCAATAGGGATGTGCTTTTAAGGAGTACTCAATACTAGATATGTTAGCGGTTACTTGAATTTAATCATCACTTATAATATTCATATTCAAGTGAATCAAACTTTCTAAGTACAATATACAACATTTTGAATATAACTGATTGTTGACTTGTATGATTATAAGAATTCAAAAAAATATTTTTTTTAGTACTTAAAAGAAATGTAAAATTATTAAAAATTATATTGACTAATCAACTACAAAATTTTTAAATCAAGTACTCATCATGAATCAAGTACAGCACTATTGTTGCTCATCATCAGAGTTATATTAAATAGTACTAAAAAAACATATATTAATAATCAGTTATCGATAACAATTATGTGTTTTATTTTTGCATAAAGCATTTTTGATATGAAATATTCTGTGCATAATTTAAAACAAGAAAGAAAATAATATTGTGAGGCGTTCAATTAGGCCAATAAACTTCATCAACAAATGCTCAAGCCCGAGCATTTGATAACTTTCACTACTAAAGTCAAATGTGGGCCGTAATTCTTAGAGACATATCTGTGCTATATTTTTAAATTCTCTCACGAATATGAAGAGGTTTTAATAGAGTTATACGTTATAGAGTTATACATTATATTTATGGACTTTATATTACTGACCCTATCTCGCATTATTATGAGGAGCTTTTGGGATATTGGTTTCTTTTGGTACGTTCGACTGATGCAGATTATTTTCTTTTACAAAACTTTTAAATATGGTACACCAAGTTACTTAATAAATAGATTCAATTTTTCAATATCTTATAGAACATACTCTTTAATTTGTCGTTTGCATTTTATTTCAGTAATGAACCATTCATTTAGGGTTAATATTGCGTATTTATGAAATTATATAATACCCTATCAGGAGAGGAGATTTTCTAATACGATGTCGACATTTCAACGAATATTTTTAACAAACCTAGAAGAAGCTATTAATAATAGTTTTGTTTGATTAATCCTATACTTTTTCCTTTTATCAGCTGTTCTTGACTAATTTTTTCTAATTTTTCATCTAGTCCATTATAAGTGTGTGCAAACTTTAGTTTTTCTCCTATATATAATAAGTAGTATTAATTTTCTTTTTTATAATTACTAAAAGTCATGGTAGTCTAGCCAAATAGGCCCTATGGGCTTGCGGCATCTTTTTTATTGAAATAAATAAGTAAATATATATATAAAATATATGTATTTGTGCAAAGGTACTTGGGAGTTTGTATACCAAGAAAGTACAATTGTACACTGTTTGCCATCTCTGTTTTAAGCCTTTTAAGTTTACGTACTTAAAACTGCAACTCTGTTAATCTTCGATAAATTTAATAAAATTCATAAAATACCATCACTAGCTAAGCGCTTCGCCATTAGATTTGAATACAGCTGCAAAAACAATTTTTCATCACTTCATTTTAAAACATTGAACAAGTTTGCTATAATTAGAAAAAAAAAATATAAAGTACAGAAATGGGTGCGAAACAAACAAAAATCGAGGGCACATACCTACCAAGTACACCTGTTTACCATGGACCCAATGATAAAATCGTTAACATAAACTTTGATGATGCTATTAATAGTTTGGATCCAAGATCACCTGCAGAGTGTAGGACACCAATTTATGTAAGTTATTGTACATTTTTAATGAATGTATAGAATAAAATTATAAAAAGATGCTTTTTGGAAATAGATAAAAAATAAACGCATTGATAAGAATGCGCAATTGGCTTCTGTTGATATCTCGGAAAGAGGTGAAAACAATGAAAATGCCTTAGAGGTTTTGCGCAAGCGTTTCTTTAAGGGTTTCACTTACAATCTCAATGACCCGCGTTCGCCAAGTCTAAATCTTAATCGTACACCTTTGGTATTTGAGGATACCCTAGAAAAGTCTCTCACCCTAGATGATACATTCGCAGATCTTTTTGTAGAAACTCGTTTGCCGGAGCCAGTCAATGAAATGAATCCTACGAACGTCGAGGAATTGGAAAAAGATAAAATTGATAATACTGAAGATATTGAAATGCCAGAAGAAAAATTAATTTTTGATTTGGAAGAACCAACAGCTTTAGATTTAGAAGAAGATGCAACAATTCTCGCAGCCCCACATACTCCTGTTGCTTTACAACAGGAATTCGATCCTCGTTCTCCCTCAATAGGGGTAGACAGAACTCCTATTATCTTCACTGACGATGACGTTGATGAAACCACTGAAGATGTTATGCTGGAAAGCATATTGGCTACTTTAACGCTTAACCTTAATAACAGCGCCAATAGTAGTGTAATATCAATGTCATCGCAGACTACTAATGCGGTTGATTTTAATGATGTCAAAGATCATCAGGTAGTAGCTACAAAGCCCATGAATAAACACTTGGATCGAGTACGTGTTGGCAAGAAAAGCTCACCAAAAACAACACAACGTAAGCCGAAAAGACGCTTATCGCGACAACAAATCTATGAAGATCGTGAAAATCAAACACCTACAACTCCCAAATTGAAAGTGTCGCAATTGGATAAAAATGATTCTTTAAAAGGCAAACGTACTCCTCTTAGCTGTATGCGTAATCGTAATTCTGCACATGCTCCACGTTCACGTTCGGTAGAAGCATCTGCCAAGTCGGTTAAAACACGTTTGGCTCTTACCAGTTTCGATGATTCCTTGAATCCTACAGAAAATCGTAAGATACCCAATTTGCGTATTATGCAGCAAGGTTCGCAGGATTCTTTCGAACTTTAATCATCCATTTAAATTTATTTAAGTCTTTATTGAAAACCTTATATTATATGCGCTATTTTAAAGTAGCGAATCTTTTATTTAGCAAATTCATTTTATTTTTACATGTTTTTTTATTATACATTTATATTATACGTATTGCAAGATTATGTACACCTTAGTTGTTGTAAAGTCTTGTTTTGCCTTTCAACTGTGGAGGGTTCAAACAATACCAAAATTGTTTGGTCTTCTATGTTTTTAAATACAATAAAAAATATTTTTGCACATTGGCTTTACTTAAATATTTTCGATATTTTTTTCATTAGCTCAGTTAACAAAACGTTTCAAATAGTCATCGGTACCGCTGTTAAAACTGTGAAAACCATAAAAAATACTTGTGCTGCTTTAATAATTAATGTTCTTAAAAAAAGTTTTTAGCGCTCAGTATATAAAATTTTTTTACCTCTCATAAAATAAATTTTGCTTTTATTTTTAAAAGAATTATTTTGAAAATCACAAGATTTTATTTAAAGATTTATGTACCATTTAATAATTTATTTATTTAATAATACAATACATTTTTAAACTTAAATATAACCGACATACATAAATAACAAAATAATAATAGTAATAATAGTTTTTAAATATGTAATAATAATAAAATTTACATAAACTATACACATACTTAAAAGATTTAATTTAATTTTGTTTTTTATAATTTATAATTTAATTCAGTTAACAACTGCCTTTGTTGTAGGTATTATGCATATACATAAATAATTATAAATATATATTTTTAATAATACAGATAAATAGATACATAGTACTTTCTACATTCATATATGTATGTATATTGTTAACATTTATATAATCATTTTTTAATTTATTTTCCTATTTTTTTTCTTGCGATTCAGTTTCAGTTATTTTGCTACATTTGTGATTTTAATATTTGCTTAAATTAGGTTTGATTTTTTAAATTTTATTTTCCTATTGAATGTGTTTTGTATGTGGGGTCTTGGAGATCTGGTCATATTACTTTTTTTATATAATCAAATTAAAAATAAATTTTAAATTTCAATGCGGGGGAAATTCCTGCATTCGATATCGATCGCAAACTCAACTGACTGTTGTTGAGTGCTTAGCAAATATTTTATAGCATAATCTAGGGATGTTCAAAAATATGTATACCTTTTGCAAAAAGTTTAATAAAATTTGATATCTAAATATGTCCATTTGTTTGCTAAAACATAGTTTAAATAATACTCCGACTACAATGTAAGTAAAATTTCAACTTTCAAAATGACACAGAAAAACCCCGAGATACCCCAACAGATTAGAGGAAAAACGCTGAAATATGAGCTTAGTTTCATAAAAATCGGATAAACGTATCAAAATTTATATTCATATAAAATGGGAATGTTTTGAAAAAATTCTTGAAAAAAAAACTTTTGACCGCTATAAATACCAAACCAAAGAGAAATTCAAAATTTTAAAGAAATTAAAAAATTGTACCTACATACAAAATTTCATCGAAATCGGAGATAAAAAATCGAATCAAAATAGATTGCGAGATAATACAAATTTAAATACAATTTTGACCTAATCTTTCAAAATAAGTATGCCACCGTGTTCTACGGTCCAAAATTATATTGGTTTGTCTCGGGGTTATTTTGACGTACTTACTGTGTTATTAGGCATCTTTTGACAATTAAATATATAAAGTATATTAATATATAAAGTATATTAAACTTTATACATATGTTATAAACTGTTTGGTTTATTCTAAAAGTATGTTTCCCACATTGGCTATGTTCCAGATTTCAAGCAAAATATTTTAAAGAAAACCTTATAAAAACGTATTGTAAAAATTCTAAATGAAAATTTAAAATACTGAAACGTTTGATTTGCGAATTCCGTTACATATTCTCTATTTGAGTTTATGAAATTTTTAAATTTCCTAGTGGAATATAAAATCTGATTTGAGATATGACTTTATGTATTTTTTTTTTAAATTCAGTTTCATCATTTTTTCTTTGAAGAAAAATTTGCGTAAAATTTCTAGATTTTCCAGTATAGCTAAGATTATTATTTACAGTTTACAAAAATTACTGAATTATAATTTTAATTTTATCATAGTTTTGAAAATAAAAAAGTTGTGTGCTAATAAACTTAATAAATATTAATAATAATGGGAATATGTATAACATTAAATAAATCTTAAAAATATATTTTATCGTAAAACATTTAATTAAATCATTATAATCAAGCACCTTTTCGAGATTAGATTAATCTAAACAATATTGGCCATGCCATAGGTGTTGTAATTTGAGGCTATATGTTCCTTAGAGGAATAAAAGAAATTTGTATATAATAGGTTTTGTAAAACTCCCTACATAACCTAGTTACTCTCAAGGTTACAATTTTTTAACTTGTAAGGCAAAGGTCGAAACTAGAACTTATTGATCAATGCGTTCAATTCGGTAATATTATAACCCTGTTCTGAAAAGGATAAAGAAAAAAAATTGGTTTGACTCTCAAGGCTTTAAGCTGAAAATGCATTTGAAGGGTTTGAAACGTCATGTAGAGCCTGAACTCATTACGACTTTTAGCGCTTGATAATAAGCTAACTATAGTCCTTTACTCCAAATTGTTTACGCAAGTAAAAAGCAGTGCTATCCAAAAATATGTACTCATCAGCAGCGCATCATAATATTTCATGCTGCAAAGTTTGTAATCGTGATGCAGTGCAGTGTTGCATTTACGAACAGGTCCATACATATGTGCGTATTTTTTTTAGCTTGATGAGAACTAAAATATAAGTGGACTTCAGTTTAGGTTAAGCAGGTTGCTGACGACGAATGTCAGCGTCACTTGAATCTCTTTGTGGTACAAATAAAGTATTTGTAAACAACTGTTAGAAATACTTCATACAACAAATAAAGTCTATTTTTTTAAAGGTTTATATCCGAAAAATCCTATAAATCGTGCAGAAAAGAGTTTTCTCTTCCTCAACATTTTGACATTATAGTCTCCTAGTTTGGGACCCTGTTTGTTTTGAAATTAAATTGTGTAGTCTGTCGAGCGGGAGGGTTACCAAAAGTACAAAAAGCTTACTGTCATACATAAGTCAGCCATGTTATTTTTGGAACTGAACATGAGATTTTTGTGATTCATATGGCCTTTATGTGCAAATTTGCAGACAGACTGCGGAAAACCAATGTATATACTAGTCAACTTCCTCTTGATTAAGAAGAATATCAGATTTGGAAATTTTATCCGCATATTAATGAAGAATTTAGATTCTATTAGATATGTTTATGAAAGGACTACGGAATCAATAATTATAGCAAAACATCATTAGTGAATAATGTGTTTTTGTTTGCTTTGCAATTGGAACAAGGGGTACTTCTCTCAGACAATGAGCTGCATCCGATTCTATTTTTAGACTCATTGAAAGGGACCTACTTTTTAACGCCGGCTCCGAACGGCAAATGCATTAGTTAGAGAGGTTTTACATAGTCTAATACTCAATAATCAGTGGATAGCTGAGTTATGAGGTGAACCGCCGCTTTTTTGAAAATAATTTTTTTTTAAGTGGGTCTGGCCTGGGATTGAACTTGGGACCTCTGGTATGCTAGGCGGATGACTAACCTATTATTTATCAATTTTATATAGAAATTTGCTCTCATTATACTGAAGAAATGGCAGTTTGTTCTATGACCAGATCTTTAAGCGTATCTGCCGAGGAAGTCTAACCTAAAAATTTCAGTTTAAAAATTTAAATTATAAAAAGGAAAACATACAATAATAACAAATATGATTGTTTAATACAATGATTAGGAGCATATCTTTTGCTGTTAATATTCTATACATTTAGCGGGTTAATTGTTTTTATGTTTTTGGCATCTCTCTAAAACACTGATAATACACCGAATAACACTTAATACAAACGGTAAAACTACTTGTACATTACAATCTGGTCTTAAAACCATCCTACAACATAGTAAGTAGATTTATCCATGAATATGTTTTTTAATATTCGGTATTTTAGTAATATAAGATATTTTATCCTTAAGGAAGTTATTTTAAAATAACTAACTAAATATTACATACGTATGTATAATGTAAGTATACTTATGTAGACAGTGTTTTTCCTTTCTAGTTCAGGAGTTCATTAACATTTATTGACCAAGTTTAGCTGGGCTTAGCAAAAGCTCTGGCTCATATTTGCTGGCGCTAGGTGGCGGTGGTAGGGTATTGGATGATGTAAATGATGTTGAGCCAATCAGACTACTCGGCGTAAGCGTAGAAGACGAGCTTCCGGTATATGTGGAAGATAAAATTGATGTTGCGGGAAATTTAAAAGTTGTGCTGCTATAGTTGTTTGGTTCATTTTTATTATTACTTGGCACAGTTATAAGACTATGGCCCATTGCGGGTAAATCCTGCTGTACCACTTGACCGGGTATAGTTTGATGTAACGATGTCGTTTCACATGATGTTGTGTTAAGTAAAGAAGGTGCTGTCAAAGGTGCTGGAAGTGGAGCGGATGTGGATGTTTTTACCAAACACCCACTAGTTGCAGAAGCTGGTAAGGCGTATGTAGAGGAGGAGGCAGCCAAAACATGCATTGGCATACCTAAAGGTCCCCGAACCAAACCTTCTGCTCGTTCTGTGTTACCGCGGGAAGAAATGGCAGCTGCTAAGGCTGCGGCATATGTGCTAGCTGTATTTGTATTACTACTGGCTGACAATGACGAAATATTTGCAGTAGTTTGAGTCCTTGTGGGCATCATCATCATACTACTTTTTGCCATTGTTCCAACTCCATGTACAGATGGCATGAGACTATCATCTGCTTTGCTATAACTTATGAACGATGTAGATGCTTCAGCAACTGTATTTGCTGCTATTGTTGTTGCAGTTGCTGGTGGTTTGGGTGTAGGTGTCGATGTCGGCAGAGTTTGGGATGAAAGCATTTCGCTTGTTATTTTGGGATTTCTAACAAACATTAATGATGTTTCCATTTGCTGTTGGCTACTTTCATTTGTATTTTCTTGGCTCAGCAGCTGAACCGTTGGATTTTGTTGATGCACTGAAATACGTTGACGTGATAATTTATTATTATTATTGCTGAAACCGCTACTCGCACTCTCCAGCTGGTCTCTCTCCTCTGACTGATTTGTAGGTGCTTTAAAAACGGCAGTATTAGTTGTAATGTCATCAATAGCTGCATTTGGGCTTGTTTTAGCATTTGGCTCATTTCCCATATCCATAGGGGACACCGAATCCGATGTTTTCTTATTGTCGTTGGAGGCTTCGTTAGCATTAGCTTTTTGTTAATTTAAAATCGAAAGTAATAAATAATAGTTAGTTAGTCATGAATAAGAGAATACAACAGTTTTCTTGGTTTCCGTGATTTGTCAACAGAAAAGTCTTTAAAACCTTAAAAATTATATAAAGTAACGAGCAGATAAATAGGTTTAAATACCATTCTTTCGAGATTTTGAAGTACAATATAATAGATAGTACTCAACCATGTTAATTACTACATATGTATGTGGGGTATTTACAAAGTGTCTTATCTAGTTATATTGCCATTAGTCGTTATTTACAAACATTTTTACAATTTTTCATATTATCAAACAATAATCGTTGAGAACGAAAAGCAAGTTCGGTAAGTGAATCTATTTTTATGCTCATAACTTTTAAAATCGTATCCCCATACATATATACCTTTAATAAAATTAATGATTTTTTATAGAAATTTTGCAAAACAAATTTATAAATACAAGATCTTTGTAGTATTAAACCCACCAACGAGTATAAATTGTGCTTCGTATTAGACATTTCAAAATTTTGTATGTTCTAGTTTTAGTTAAACACAAAAAATAACATAAGATTAATTTTTGAACAGAAAAATAACGTTTCTGGAGAAAAAAGCTCTTTTTTTTAAATTAATGAATTCTTAAATAGTGAGTGCGTTATATAAGATAAGATATTTTATAAAAAGCATTCCGGAAGTAACCAAATTTACCATTGATATTTTCGGGTTCTTTGATGATGGGAACAATACGATTCGTCATTGGTTTTTGTTCATTTTGCATAAACAAGGAGGTGGTGGCAATTTGTCTTAAGGCTTCCATGCCTTCATTAAGCATTTTGCTATTGGATCTTTTATGTGTTATGGGATATCTTGGCTATAATATTAATAAGAATCAATTAATAAGAATTTATTATACATATAATACTGGAAAAATATATTTTCTTATTACAAACCTGTTGTCCTGGTCCTCGGGCTATGGAAACTCTTTTACTTTCGCCCCTTAACAGGGAGGTTGTGTGATCGGCATCGATCTTGTTGCCATTTTTCTTGCGCGCATTTTTCTTCGTCGATATACAATGGGATGGACATATGCAAAATAATATTCTTAGCATACAGCAAACAAAGCCAATGCCTAACATGGATCGCAAGGAAATCAACAACAATAGGGTTTTTTTATTTAAAAATTTAAATATTTGCCTTGAGCATAAGAAATAGATCAAAGTGTTTAATTGTTTCTTTTACCTATAAGTGACGGCCCAATTAGTCGTAATTCCACTGTTTTGAAGCCTTTCTCACCAGTACCTACGAAGGCTATAACTAAACCAAGAGCTATTGTTCCCAGACCAACATATAAAAAAGCATTAGCAAAAGTGCTTGGACCACGCAGAACTCCCAAAAAGTCCTCATCATCCGAAGAACCACCCAAGGAGGCATCTTGTATCTGTTAAATATTTAGTTAAACAAGGACTTTTCAGAATTGATTTTTTTTCATTCAAATTAATTACAAAAGCCTTAAAAAGGCCAAATGAATTTGAAGGGAATTAAAACAGGGACCGTAACTGTTATAACTTTTATCGTAAAAGTCAGAAAATAAAAGTTATTTTTTGACTTTTATTTTTCCGAGCAGAAATAAAAGTTATTTTTTGACTTTTATTTTTTCGATAAAAAATAACTGTTATTTTTGACTTTTATTTTTTCAAGCAAAAATAAAAGTTATTTTTTAACTTTTATTTTTTCGAGCAAAAATAACAGTTATTTTTGACTTTTATTATTTCGAGCATGAATAAAAGTTATTTTTTGACTTTATTTTTTTCGAGCAGAAATAAAAGTTATTTTTTGACTTTTATTTTTTCGAGCAGAAATAAAAGTTACTTTTGTTTAAATTCATGATAAATTTATTGAAAATTTTTGTCAAACAAAGATAATTTTTCAGTGAAAATAATTTGCATATGCTCAAAAATTAATGGAGTTGAGTTTCGCAATCATAATTAGAGTTGAAAACACAAAAATAACTTTTATTTCTGCTCGAAAAAATAAAAGTCAAAAAATAACTTTTATTCGTGATCGAAATAATAAAAGTGAAAATTAACTGTTATTTTTGCTTGAAAAATAAAAGTTAAAAAATAACTTTTATTTTTGTTCAAAAAAATAAAAATCAAAAAATAACTGTTATTTTTTTTTCTAAAAAATAAAAATCAGATTTTTAAAAATCATCGCATTTTATGAAAATTTTGTCCAAGACTATCAAAATGGTATACTTGGTTTTATTCTCCGACATTTCCTTGCGGTTGTTTTTTTTTAATCAAAACTTCAAAAATAACAGTTATTTTCGGTCCCTGAATTTAAAAGTTAAAAAAAATCTTTTTGAAATCGTGTATAAGCAAAAATGTGCCAGCTTTTTGTATTTTTTTGAAAGCAAAATTCATTTCAATATGAAGTTTTTCAAAACTTGGTCTTATATTTTCGTGCTCTCAATAATTAGTTTTTCTTTTGCCTTTTTTCCATAATAGACACTTACTCTATTTCTTTTTACCCAACGCCGGTGACAAGCTGCTGCTTGTTGTTGACTTTCTTGGACACTGCAACGACGTCCCCTTTCCAACCAAGCAGCTCTTCCCTGGGCGCACTATTTCATTACGCGAATGATAAAATTTATAGATTTTATTATTAATTAGTAAATATTTGTCTTTAAATCGAATATTGTTTTTTGGTTATTTTATTAATTTGGTTTTAAAACATTCAATAAATTACATTAACAAAAAAAAAAAAAAAAAAATTAAAGAAACATTAAGAAAAAATATACTCTATGCACATTTACATAAATTAAAGTTATTTATTTTTTATTCAATTAATTCAAATTAAAAATATTTTTTTTGTTCCATTAAATTAAATTCAATTAAAACACACAAATGTTGAAATATTATATCATTAACTTTTTACCTATAGAGTTGTTTTTTAATTGATGTACAGTTTGATTCAAAATTCTAAATATAGTTTCAATATTTTTAGATATTAGCTACGTCTGCTCGATTTTGTCAAAATTTGCGATTTCCAAATTTTTTGCTCTAAATTTCAGAGTTTATATTAAAGTCAGTGGTACCAACATACTGAGGTCAAACGAGGACCTTATAAAATCGTTAAACCGACCCAGGATGTGGATTGGTAGGGCGACTGTCAGAACAATAATTCTATGAATTACAAACACCAACATTAACTTTTAATATCCTTTTGTTGTTGTCATAATCGGAATCCTTAGATTTCCGAATTGTTCCGGTACAAATAACTGACTGCCTTGGAAGCGATTATCTCTTTTAATGTGTAGTCGTGTAGGGTACATTGATAAAGTAAAGAGGAAATTAAAAAAAGTATTTCTTTGATTTAAACTGTTTTTTGGGCTATTTGTAATCTTCAGCAAGATTATGAAAATCTGGCTAGATAGGCTCTATCGAAGTGTATTTTTCGATCCACTGACCAACCGATAACAAATGGTTGATTTCTTAAAGACATTCAGATAACACCCTCAAAAGTTTGTGTTTCGGGAAAAAGAGGCCAGATTATATTAGAATATATATTTTTTATACCTCCCATAGGATTGCCTTCCCATAATAAAAATTTGGCTCTCGAAACTATTGTTACAAATTTTGTTAAATTTGATCATACTTCTTATACTGGACCAAATTCATTGAAGTTGTTTGCTTTAACTTTGCAAAGATAACTCGCTTAGTAAAACTTAGTGACAAATGGTCCATTTGGTCCATATTTGACCCTAGCTCCAATATGACAAAAATATACATAAGCCTAGAGAAATTAACTTATAAATTTATTGAAGAGTAGTCTACACTTGAACTCAGTCGTGAAGATAAACGATGGGCGGGCTTGTCCGACTATAGCACTTTTTTTACTTGTTATACCCTTCACCACCATAGGTGGGAAGGGTATTATAAGTTTGTGCTGATGTATGTAACGCATAGAAATATCACTTTCTGAGTCGATTTAGCGATGTCAGTCCGTCCGTCCGTCTGGCTGGCTTGCTGGACCCCATGTAAACCATGTAATCAAAATACAAGTCGCAATTCTAAAGATAATTTGATGAAATTTGGCACAAATAATTTTTTTGATAGTGGGACCATGGCTATTGGATTTCGTCAAAATCGACCCATTATTTATGGTACCTCCCATAGGTCCCACTCCCCGGAATTTATATATTGCCCGCAAATATAAATATTTTTTCATGAAATTTAATACAAATAAACTAAACTAGAATCCCTGTACCATATTTCGTTGAAATCGGTTCACATTTGACCATAGTTCCCAAACAAACTCTTCTGTCAAAACGCACTAAATGAGAATTTTTAAGATAGGAAGCGCTTAATGAAAAATAACTTTTAGTACTCTTAAGTAAATTTTTTTTGTTGTTGTTGTTTAGCTAATTTGCAAAAATTTATCTGATTTCCGGCAAGATGACAAATACTGTCCTTATAACTATCAAACTCACTGTTGTGGAATAACTGTTGTTATCACATCTGTGTGTTTTTATGGTAAAATTCAATTAATTTAAAATAATTTTGAATAATATTCATATATAATTTAACATAAAACAAATTAAATGAAATAAAGAAATTATTTGAAAAACAAGTAAATATTTTGTATTAATACTAATAAACATAAATAGTACGAGAATATAATAAATATTAAAAATTCAAAAGTTTTAAATACACATAAATATTTGAATAAAAAAGTATATATTTACATTAGACACTTATCAATGTGTTAATATATGTATATAAGTATCTAAATATCGTAGGTACATACAAATGTATGTATATGTACTAGTATATGTATATTTGTTAAAGTTAAGCAAGTGTTTGTGTCAGTGTTACATTTCCGTTTTACGTTTTAATTGGAAAATAATTTTGTTGTAATTACAAATGCAATTCATTATAATGCAGATACAAAAAAAAAAAAAAAAGAAATAAATATTATAAAAAAAGAAAATCATGCTTTTTTTAGTTTTATTTAAATTCATTTCATGCCAAAAGCATTAACATACAGACATACATACAAATGTTACAACTATAAATCTAAATGTAAAATTTATTAAGAAAATCTTATGTACATAAAATCAATGTATGTAAGTAAATGTAAATGAAATTATGTATAAAATGTTTAAATGTATTTGTATGTAAAATAAAATATTAAAGTAAATGTATATATGTTTATATACATACATGATGTCTTAGTACATACATTTATACCTACTTGAGGGATAAAACAAATGTATTATATATGTATATTGGTAAAAATTATAATAAAATATCTAAGATTTCATGTAAATGACTTCTTTTTTTGTTTTCTTCAGTTTTTCTTAATAAAATATAAAAGTATTTTGTATATAAAGTGCTTTAGCGAGAAATTGTTGTCAATTGTGGGTTTCTATGAAGAAAAATCAAATATTGTTAAGTATTTCCCTAAATCTTTAAAGATTATTATTTTCTTCAAGACTATGATGAGCTGCTTAACAAAGGATTTGAAAATTTTATATTCAAATTCTTTTATAAATTCATAATTAAAATTTCTTTAAGAAATATTTTTATGCATAGAAAAAAGGACAGACATCAAAGAATTTATTGTTTGATGATATCAATTTGATTTTCTTTCTTTAACAGCTAAAATTTAAAACCTTGAAATTTAATTTATTTTTAAATGAAAAATTTAATTTATTACGTTTTTGAAAATCTAGAATTTTTACCATTAATATTACTTTGTACAAAACTCTCCTCTAAATGTATGATTAATGTGTTAAATAAACTAAACTCTAGTTTGTGGCTACATTTTCAGCGTATGGCTTTGATTAATGCCCTCATATTATTTTTTTTTTAAAAATCAAAATTCATTTTTAATGAAAAATTCAAAGCAATTTTATTCTAAACTGTATTTTTTAATTTTATTCTTTAAAAGTTTAAATATGCATTAAAAGTTTTTATATACAAATTTTATACAAAGAAAATAATAAAAAATTTTATAATTTTTTTCCTATAATTAGTAAATTTTTGAAAAATTTCCTTTAAACAGTAAATTTTTAAAAAATTTCCTATAAACAGTAAATTTTTAAAAAAATTTCCTATAAACAGTAAATTTTTAAAAAATTTCCTATAAACAGTAAATTTTTTAAAAAATTTATATAAAAAGTAAATTTAAAAAAAATTCAATTATAAGAAAAATTTCCTATACAAAGTAAATATTTAAAAAATTTCCTATAAAAAGTAAAATCTGGAAAATTTCCTATAAATAGTAAATGTTTGAAAAATTTCTTATAAAAAGTAAATTTTTGAAAAATTTCCTATAAAAGGTAAATTTTTGAAAAATTTCCTATAAAAAGTAAATTTTTGAAAAATTTCCTATAAAAAGTAAATTTTTGAAAAATTTTCTAAAAAAGTAAATTTTTGAAAAATTTTCTAAAAAAGTAAATTTTTGAAAAATTTTCTAAAAAAGTAAATTTTTGAAAAATTTACTATAAAAAGTAAATTTTTGAAAAATTTACTATAAAAAGTAAATTTTTGAAAAATTTACTATAAAAAGTAAATTTTTGAAAAATTTCCTTTAAAAAGTAAATTTTTGAAAAATTTCCTTTAAAAAGTAAATTTTTGAAAAATTTTCTAAAAAAGTAAATTTTTGAAAAATTTACTATAAAAAGTAAATTTTTGAAAAATTTCCTTTTAAAAGTAAATTTTTGAAAAATTTCCTCTAAAAAGTAAATTTTTGAAAAATTTACTATAAAAAGTAAATTTTTGAAAAATTTACTATAAAAAGTTAATTTTTGAAAAATTTCCTTTAAAAGTTAATTTTTGAAAAATTTCCTTTAAAAGTAAATTTTTGAAAAATTTCCTTTAAAAAGTAAATTTTTGAAAAATTTCCTTTATAAAGAAAATGTTTGAAAAATTTCCTTTAAAAAGTAAATTTTTGAAAAATTTCCTTTAAAAAGTAAATTTTTGAAAAATTTCCTTTAAAAAGTAAATTTTTGAAAAATTTACTATAAAAAGTAAATTTTTGAAAAATTTCCTTTAAAAAGTAAATTTTTGAAAAATTTCCTTTAAAAAGTAAATTTTTGAAAAATTTCCTTTAAAAAGTAAATTTTTGAAAAATTTCCTTTAAAAAGTAAATTTTTGAAAAATTTCCTTTAAAAAGTAAATTTTTGAAAAATTTCCTTTAAAAAGTAAATTTTTGAAAAATTTACTATAAAAAGTAAATTTTTGAAAAGTCCTACAAAAAGTAAATTTTTGAACTATTTCCTATAAATAGAAAACTTTTTAAAAATTTCCTATAAATAAATTTTTGAAAAATTTCCTATAAATATTAAATTTTTTAAAAATTTCCTATAAATATTAAATTTTTTAAAAATTTCCTATAAATAGTAAATTTTTGAAAAATTTACTTTAAAAAGTAAATTTTTGAAAAATTTTCTAAAAAAGTAAATTTTTGAAAAATTTCCTTTAAAAAGTGAATTTTTGAAAAATTTCTTTTGAAAAGTAAATTTTTGAAAAATTTACTATAAAAAGTAAATTTTTGAAAAATTTTCATAAATTTCTATAAATAGTACATTTTTGATGCCTTAATAAGAACTGGGGCTTTTCATATATTAACCCCATTTGGCAAAGGATGACTTTTTAGATGCATTTTATTTTTTACATAGATAATACAATTTTTTTATCTCTTTTTCAAGTGGAATATTTTAAACAAATGCCTTTATTTAAGGAAAAGAAAATCAAAAGAAAATTCAAATCATAAATTTAAAAGTAAGATCATCCTTGACGTCAAGAAATTGTTTGTGGGTGCTGGACATAGAAAAAAGCGTAGATATTTTCCTTTTATAAAGAACAGCCCAGAATTACAAGGCGAAATCTTAGTGTATCCGTTTGAGTAAAGTATTGATTTGTTTTTTTTTTGCGGACTTGTACTTGTACTTGTAATGAACAATCGCCAATGACAAGATACAGCATCATCAATGTCCTCATCAACAAGATTATCATACTCATCATCATCATGATTATCAGCAGCATTAGACTATCATCATCATCATCGGATAGTTGGACGCAAGGTTGGTCGAATAATTCTTCGATTGCAGTAAATGTGTGAAAGTGTGTGTGTGAGTTGTGTGGCACAAGTAATAGTTTTGCAGTAAGACTGTCTAATGATTTGACCTTTGCTTTGATTTCAACAAACAACAATATTGATTCTATTCTATTTGCATACAGAGAAAACACTACAAGTTATTTTCAGTTCTTGAGCACTTGCGACAAGAGCATTTACTATGTTAATACAAAAATACAAAATAACAGAAAAAAACCTTAAACAAAAAATTCAAATCTTTCTGCAACAAAAGACTGCATCATAACCAGATGTACTCATACTTATAGGCATCAAGATTCTTATTTGACATTCGTATCAAGATTTATTTATTTACGAATATTTGTGAAAATTCATTCATACATTCAAACATACATATAACATATACATATGTACATGTAAATTTACATTTACATTTATTTGTCTATCATGTCTATTCTTGCAACATCCGTAGTCTGAATGATGATGCACTTTTAGGATTTATTATTTTGTTTTGTTTTTGTGTCATTTTAAGCTTTTGTTGCAGCTGGAAAAGGCTAAAATTTCGATATCTTAAAAACAAATACAGTGTCGGAGAAATGTGATAATATTATAATTGTTTTTTAAATTTTTTTAAATAATCAATTTGTGAAAAATTTCCAAAAAATAGTAGATTTTTAAGACACTTTCTTTTAATAGTCTAATTTTGAGAAATTTTCTTTAAATAGTAAATTGTTTAACATTTTTTCTTAAATAGTCTATTTTCAAAAATTTTCCTTTAAATAGTAAATTTTTAAAAAATTTCCTTTAAATAATAATTTTTTTAAAAATTTTCTTTTAATAATAAATTTTTAAAAAATTTCTTTTCAATTTTTTAAAAATTTCATATACAGGTATGTGATGGACATTTTTCGTTTTCAAATCGATCGATTTCAGACATATTTTTTAGCTAATTTTCGGTTATTTCCCCCAAAAAATGAAAATTTTGGCTTTAATCCTTTTGACTGATATTTTATCTTTCATTTGGTTTGAATTTTTTGGCAAAATAACCGAAAATTATCTCAAAAATATATCTGAAATCGATCGATTTGAAAACGATCGTTTTCCATCACATACCAGATAGTCAATTTTTTTCCCTATAGTTAATTTTATATATATAATTTTTTATATATATAATTTTTTTCCTATGGTCAATTTTAGAAAAATCTCAAAAAAAAACTATTTTTTTTTTAAATAGTCAATGTTTCATAAGAACAGTAACTTTTTTGGAAATTTTCCTCTAAATATTAATTTTAAAAAAATTTCTTCTAAATAAATTTTCAAAAAATTTCCTGTAAATACTTAATTTTCAAAAAATTTCCTATAAATAGTCAATTTTCGAAAATTTCCTCTAAATGCTAAATTTTCAAAAAAATTGCTGAAAATATTAAATTTTCGAAAAATTTGCTCTAAATAGTAAATTTTCAAAAAATTTCCTATAAATACCTAATATTTAAAGAATTTCCAATAAATAGTAAATTTTGGAAAAATTTCCTATTAAAAATAAATTTTAGAAAACTTTCCCTTAAATAGTAAATTTTGGAAAATTTCCTCTAAATAGTAAATTTTTAAAAAATTTTCTATAAATTTTATAAAAATTTCCTTTATTTTGTGAATTTTCCTCTAAGTAGTAGATTTTCAAAAAATTTCCTTTAAATATTCAATTTTCGAAAAATTTTTCTATAAATTGTGAACTTGTGAAAAATTTCCTATAAAACGTTTATTTAAAAAAATCCTTTAAATAGTCAATTTTCGATAATAGTTAATTTTCGAACAATTTTGTAAAATAACCCAATTTTCAAAAATGTCCTATAAATAGTCAATTTTAGAAAAATGTCCTATGAATTGTTAGTTTTTAAAAAATTTACAATAAATAGACAATATTCGAAAATCTTCCTATAATAGTCCATTTTTGAATTTCTTATAAATCGACAATTTTCGAAAAATTTCCTAATAGCAAATTTTCAAAAAATTTCCTTTAAATAGATAATTTTTGAAAACTTTTCTTTAAATAGTTGATTTTCAAGAAACTTTCTTTAAATAGTCTATTTTAGGAAAATTTTCTATAAATAGTAAATTTTTGAAAAATTTCCTTTAAATAGTTAATTTTTGAAAAATTTCTTTTAAATAGTAAATTTTTGAAAAATTTCCTATAAATAGTACATTTTTGTGAAATTTTCTATAAATAGTAAATTTTTGAAAAATTTCCTATAAATAGTGAATTAAAAAAAATTTCCTTTAAATAGATAATTTTGAAAATTTTCCTCTAAATAGTAAATTTTTAAAAAATTTCCCTTAAATAGTTAATTCTCTAAAAATTTCTATAAATAGTTAATTTTTTAATAATTTCCTATAAATAGCAAATTTTTAAAAAATTTTCTCTAAAAATAAATTTAAAAAAAATTTCCCTAAATAGTCAGTTTTGAGAAAATTTTATATTAATAGTAAATTTCTGCAAAATAGCTATTAATTTCTATAGAAACAAAGTTTTTAAAATTCATAGGTGGAAAGGGAAGGATAGTTGTAAAGTTTAGAACCACTTCCTAAATTGATTATAGGAAATTTTTAAAAAATGTACTACTTATAAAAAAATTTTCGAAAAGTAACTATTTAAAGAAAATTTTTTAAAAATTTACTATTAGAGGAAATTTGCTAGTCGCAGTTAAAAATATAGATTAATGAAATTTAGCATATATTTTCATAAAAGCAGTAAGATAATTTGCAATCTTCGTAACAGTTTTGTAATCCACTGTAACACACTCTTGCTTTTTTTCAAGTCCTTATGTGCACACACACACACAGACCAACATTTCGACATGATCTTGAAATTTCGTGAAAAAAAGATGTCTCAAACTAGAATCATTTCTTGTAATTAAAACATGAATAGAATGAATGATTCTTTTGAATTGCAATAAACAAATCACAATTTTAAAACTAACAAGAAAAATGCATAAATCTTTTAATTCCTTTTTAGGGAAATGACTTTGAATATTTTAATTAAACATTTAAAATTTATATGACAATTAAAATTTAAAAAATTTGTAATTAAAAAGATTTTTAGGAAAAAATTTCTCAAATATTTAATATTTAACGATTTTAGAAATAGAAGCAAATGCTTTTAAACAGATAATAGTAGCGTTTATCATATAGAAAATATAAATCTAATTATGGCAACGCCATAAATCTTAATAGAACATGCTTATGCATGTTTTTGGTTACAGTTTAAAATCTCATAAATAATATTTAACTTGTTGCAGTTCTGCTCCATGATATTTATTTAATGTTCAAAATAATTGAATGCTTGAAATTTTATTGATTTTTTTTTCATTATTTACATGAAATTTAAAGGAAATGTTGACAGAAATACGAAAAAAGTGCTGTATCTTGATTTTTTAGGTCAAATTGATTTCGATTACAGCAACTACTTCAGGCTTTTTAAATATTTAATTATTGGCCAAGGTTTAAATCGTACAATTATTGTAGACTCTATGAAAGTATTTAATGTAATTGCAGAAAATGATGTAGAGAATCTTGATTAAAGAGGTTTTAAATGAATTATTTAGCACAGATATCTTGTATACAAAGAATTTATGGTATTTGTTTTTTCATTACTTATAGCAAAGATTTCGAGATAAATAATGAAACGACAAAAAATACAGTTTCGATTAAAATCACTTGGAATGAACCTTTTTTACCAAAAATATGAACTTAAAATAATTTCGTTTTATACAACTAATAATTTGGTTGTTACAATTGAAAAATTTATTTAAAACAAACGATTAACTACGAATACATTCTACAAATTTACCTTCAAAATTTATTTTTTATCTGTTAATGTAAAATTTCTTAAAAGAACATTTGGTCTAAAAAAAATTTTATAGTTTAGATACAAAATCATTATAATTAGGGAAACCCGCCTTTAATTTGAGAGACCTAACCCAACAAATTATGTAGCTAATGAAAGAAGGGCGTTAAATCTATAATAATTAGTTATTTATTTAATAAATTTTTTGTTTTTACGCCTATCAAAGCTTTTACTTTTCTATTTTGTATAACATATCGATTTAGTTTAGAAATATAATATTTCCAAAACAAAATTTTTTCAAATTTAGTTACAAACTAAACCCTTAGATTTCTACTAAGATAAATCCAAAGCCTTAATAATTATTAACACCAATAGGTTATATATGTCTTTAAATTGTTATTCAAATACTTAAACAATAAATTTTACATAGAGTCTTTAAATATGTTACCCAGCATGCAAATCAGTTGCTTTATGACAAAAAATATTGTTCCGACAAAGTCTAAAATAATTCTCGAAATCCGTAAAAATTATCCAAATCGGAAAATTTTTCTCCAAAAAAAAAGTAAATCAGAATCAAACAACTTTTCTAAAGGAAAGGTTTATCCGAATTAGATAACTTTTCTATTGGAAAAGTTTTCTTTAAGAAAAATTAATCCGAATCAGATAAGTTTTCTATAGGAAAAGTTGATCTGGAAAGGATATATTTTTTAAATGTTCTATAAATAGTCTATTTTTGAAAAGTTTCCTATAAATAGTAAATTTTTTTAAAAATTTCCTATAAATAGTCAATATTCAAAAAATTTCCTATAAAAGTCAATTTTCGAAAAATTTCATATAAACAGTCAATTTTGGAAAAATTACCTATAAATAGTTAATTTTCGAAAAATTTCCTATAAAAATTCAAATTTTTGAAAAATTTCCTATAAATAGTAAATTTTCGAAAAATTTCCCATAAACAGTAAATTTTCGAAAAATTTTCTATAAATAGTAAATTTGTGAAAAATTTTCTATAAATAGTAAATTTGTGAAAAATTTCCTATAAATAGTAAATTTTCGAAAAATTTCCTATAAATAGTAAATTTTCAAAAAATTTCCTATAAATAGTAAATTTTCGAAAAATTTCCTAAAAATAGTCAATTTTCGAAAAATTTCCTGTAAATAGTCAATTTTCGAAAAATTTCCTATAAAAAATCAATTTTCGAAAAATTTCCCATAAATAGTCAATTTTCGAAAAATTTCCCATAAATAGTCAATTTTCGAAAAATTTCCTATAAATAGTCAATTTTCGAAAAATTTCCTATAAATAGTCAATTTTCGGAAAGTTTCCTATAATTAGTCAATTTTCGAAAAAATTTCTTAAAAATAGTCAATTTTTTAAAAATTTCCTATAAATAGTCAATTTTCGAAAAATTTCCTCTATATAATAAATTTTCGAAAAATTTCTTATAAATAGTTAATTTTTGAAAAAATACCTATAAAGAGTAAATTTTTATTAAATTTCCTATAAATAGTAGAAGAAACGTTTACTATAGAAAGTTTATCTGATTTGGAATAATTTTTGCTGTAGAAAGACTTTTTGTGTAATTTTTATGATAGGAATGATATGCGATTGGAATTTATCCGATTCAAAGTAATTTAACCTTTCAACGCCATAAGTGGAAAAGTCTATACGAAAACTTACTTTGAATCGGAAAATTTGTTAATAGGTGAAGTTACCCCATTTCGGATAACTCTTATAATAGAAATAGTTACTTCAATTCGTATTACTTTTTAATAGGAAAAGTTACTCTAATTCGGATCACTTGATCCCTATAGGAATTACATACGATTTTAACCTTAATTTTTTGTCTGAACTACAATTTTTGTCATATTAGCTCTGAAATCGTTTAGATTTTCTCATTTAAAGCACAACTATTCTAAACTTTAGGGACTAAACAAAAACATTTAGACAGTTACGCAGACCATTATACATAATTATTTATACAATTAATATATCAAAAGAATATATACTATATATATTTATTATATATGTACATACATATTGAATTGCAACCATAGCTGGACAACAGAAAAAGTTAAACAAAAATATATTTTTTTTGGTTTTTGCTTAATAACAAAAATGATCGTTATACCTATTTATTGATATGATTTTGATGGCCATTATTTATGGTTTGATTTTTGTTTGAGGAGAAGAAAAACCTAACGACTCACGTCAAATTTAAAATTTCAAATGAACGTAAATCGTTGCGTTCATGCAAATCTTTTGTAATAGTTGATTGAGAGATTGTTTGACTGATTGTTTGATTGATTGATAGTTTGACTGACTGATTTATTGTTTCATTTGGATCCTCCAATTGAAAAGAAGAATGCGTGCTTGAGAATTTTTTCTTTTTTATTATTCAGTTAGAAAACGAAAAATGATTTTAAAAATTTCTTAAAAGCTAAGAGCAAAAACTGATGAGATTTTTAATTGAAAAGAAAATGAAGAGAATAGAAATAATTAATTGATTAATAATAAACTAAATAATTAAAAGTAAAAATTTAATGTTTTATAGATTTAAGTAAGAAAGAAAATTTTGTTGAGATTTTTAATGCATTTACACATTTACAGATTATCCAGCAGTTCCACATTGAAGGATTATCTCCAGTGTTGATGAAATAACTAAATGATGTTTATATGGCATAACATTATCAAGCTTCTATTTGCCCCTTGGGAATCTGCTGTTACTCTTTAATGTTAGTCATGTATTAAAATCTTTAGTCATTTGACCGCCATTAGAGACTATCTTTCAATGTAAAGCTGTTGTGTATATTCACATACATACATACATGCATACTTAGGTATGTATATGTATGTGAATATGTGTATTTATCTATACATGTTTTATCTTATGTATGTATGTATTAATGTTGTCTGTGATCTATTAAAAATTGTGTGGTTTGTTTTTTTGCAAGAAAATGTATACTTCTATATAAATAGTATTCGTCTAAAACATTGTTTTTTTTTCATAAGTATTTTTTTAATTTATTAGTAAGATTTTTTTATTTCATCTACATTTTATTTTAATAACTTTTTATGATACTATTTTTGTTAGATATATTTTTCTATAATTTTTAATTAACTTTATGTACATTGTACAATAAAATACAATTGCTACATTTATTTATACGTAACACACACACAACTTGACGTATACAATTGTAAAAATACTCCTGCTTTAATTAAATTTTGTCAAAGTCTAAATTAGATTTTGTATTAATAAAGAAATGTTTAAATTCAGAGACCGGAGATCGTTTTATTTTTTAAATCCATCAAGTATAAATATCTTTGCCGATGAAAATTTATTTTCATTTCGATCGAAAAATAAAAAAAGATGGATTTATATTTGAAATATAAATATCCCTCATGATGAAAATTTTAAATATCTATAACGATAAATATCCGAACAGAAAAATATTTTATTGATTGTTTTATTTTTGAACTTCTGTTTTGACTTTGAAAAAATAAAATGTTTATGAAATTTTAAAATTTTCAACAATGAATGTATGAATGTTTACAATTTATTGCAATTTTTAGGACATCGAAGTTAAAGATAATAGTTCTAATGGGAACTATTGGTGGTTTCTTTGATTCGCGTCGCTGTTTTCAAAAAAATAAATAACTTTTAAACGTTTTAAACGCACTTAGACAACGACCATTTGTTGCCCAAACCAATTTCAATATAAAATTTGCAACAATAATTGAATTTATTGCTATTTAAACGTCCTAAAGATGTTTTATACCCGGACAAATACAGAAATAAAATTTGAATTTTTTCTATCAAAATTTATTTTCATCGGATGAAAAAAGATGAAAATAATTTTGAACTGTACTGATAAATATCCCAAACGATTTTTTTTATATTTTATTTTCATCGGATTGAAAAAAGGAACAAAATTTTTGAACAAATAAAAATCATGAGGGATTTTTAATATTTTTTTTAAACTTCAATGATTGTTTTTTTATGGATTAAAACATGAAAATATTGTTTTAAAAGTATTAAAATCCGGTCTCTGTTTAAATTTCTCTTTTTGTTAATAGTTATTACTTAAAATTTAGACAATTCTGTGACAAATCAATAAAATTGGGAAAATCTTAGAAAATGACTTAGTTTGTCGAAATTATATGTTGCGTATACTACATATAACAAAAATTTCGTTTACCATACGCTCCTGTGGTTTACATGGAATATTTGGATTTTTATCATTGATGCGTATGATTGACAAATATTTATAACACCGCACAGTGGCATGGGTAAAAATGGAATGGAAATAAGTCCGTAACTTTTAAACCATTAGGCGGATTTATGTAGATATATCAGAAGTGTTGGGGAGCCTAAGTTTTGCAATGCTGAGGCCAAATTTTAGGTTTTAAATAAAATTATATTGAACATACATTTTAATTGGGAATATAGTGTTATTATATGTCTTCTTCTGTTATCCTTGACTCCCAGTGGAGCATAGGGCCTCATTATATGTAAATGTATTATATTAATCTTAAGGCAATTGTTTTCTTCGTACAAAAATATTATAAAAATATGGAGAATTAAAAAATCAAATAACACTTTTGATGGAAAACTTGAAAACAGCTTAAATTTTTGTTTTATCTGCATTAACATAAATAGATTTTGGATTAGAAAATTTTTTTATAAATATATTTTAATGAAAATTTGCGATGGTAAGGAAAAAAAAAATACAAAAATTAAAAAAAAAAAAATCTTAAAAAGATTTGAAAAATTTCCAAAAATGGCTGTTTTTAGTTTTTTTGCTCTAGTGGCCAAATAACACTTTCAGGGCGACAAAGTACTTTTGCAATGTAATTAAAAACACCTTGATCCATAAAAAATTGGTGATTTTTTTTACAGCTCGCTTGCGTTCGGAGGAATAATGGATCAAAATTGAAATTTCCGTATACAATAGTAATAGTTCAAGTGACTCTGGTACCAATACAAAATAAACAAAAAGTTATTTTCTAACTCAATAATAAACTGTGAAGTTTCTTTTAGAAAATTTTAAATAAATATGTTATATGTTCGTTAAGAAATTTTTTAAATTTTGTTCTTTTTTAGAAAACTTTAAATCAAGAAAATCGGTGTGTATATAGATCAGATATTTGTAAAAAATCGGTGCAGTATGGGACAAAAATTTAAAATTTTATTTTTTGAAGTCGAATATTTTTAAAACCGTAAGAGAAGCATATTTATGTAGCGATGTTTTTTTGTAGATCTTCCTCCCTATATATTTGTTATATAGTATGAATTCTCAAATCGGTTGACAATTATATATCATTTTAAGTGATTTATGATTATGATTATGGGCGAATGTGCCGCCCCAGTAAAATCTAGGCCTTCCAGGTTCAAAACTTAAGCTCCCTAACACTCCTGCTATATCGACATACATTTTTTAATCCGTCCAAACGTTTAAAAGTTACGGACTTATTTCCATTCTAATTTTAAATCATCCCACTGTGCATCGTCTATGAAGCAAATTTTTTCAAAATCACTTTTTATTGGGAAACTGACAGTGTAAAAATAAGGGAAACATACGTAAAAATTTTAAGGCAGTATCGATATCTTTCATTTTTGTAAGTCATTCTAGAAGTCAGTTAAAAAAATTCGACTTGTAGTGTGATTTACTTTTTTCTGGATTGGAGTTAAAACATAAGGTTTGTTTATGGGGGTATTCAAAAAGAATGGGGGTATATTGAGATTGTTATTCCTTATAAAATTCTAATAACGATAGAGCGATGAAGGCACGATAAGGCCCTAACGACAGGAGCTAGATCATTTAAATTTGGCAGAATTTTTCCTTATTTCTTAGAAAAGATCAAGTAATTGCTTGAAAAGGAAAAAAAATAAACACTTTGTCAACATTTGAAAAAAATCTTTTAAAATATTTTCTTAAATATAACAACGGCTGTGTTGGCTAGGACATGTTGTGCATGGATGAAAAGTGTTCGATAATGATCCTGAGGGAACGCGTAGAAGAGGGCGTCCTAAACTTCGATGGAAAGACAAAGTAGAAGAAAATCTTTCAAAACTTAGCCTACGAAATTGGTGAATATGCATACAAGATGGAAGCTCATGGAATTCTAAAATATACTAGGCCTTTGACTTAAACAGGTTGTAACTATAGGCCTTTTAAATAAAGTAAGTAGCATATGTGGAAAGGGTACATTGGGTGAGAATAACTCCCCGTTGATTTAACGACGTCCGTCCGCTTCCAGGCTTGCTGGATTTTATCACTAAAACTTTTTACAGATAAATATTTTGTATATATAAACTGATAACCCATATTTGGTAAGAATGGGTCCACAATTGACCTTGGCTCATATATTGGATTTTCAGCAGGAAATTACATAAATCTACTAAAATCTTCATATACAAAAAATAATAACACATACGAGTATGTGTATGTTTCTAAGACAAAAAAAAACTTGTTAAATTAATGGTCCATATTTGAACTTAATAGTGAAGGGTATAATATATTCGGACTTGACCGACTTTTTTTTTAAATAGAAGAATCAAGGCTCATATATACAGGTTAACGCATGGCTACAACAAATACAACAAGCCAAAAACAAAATAGATTTTGTTGTTGGATAAAGAGTTTTTTTAATGCCAAAATTTAAAACAACAATTCGACAATTCAGAATAACAACAAAAATTTGACATTAGAAAACTTAAACAAATTTTGAACTAGAATAAATTTTGGGAAAACAGCTGACGAGTTGTAGTCACTTGTTATAATTACGCTATTAGAGGAATATAAATAATTTCATAAAAAAGTTGACTAACTTCAAAATATTTCAAAAACAAAGAAAGATAAATATTTCAATTCAAAGACAAATTTTAAAATTCTCTGAAAAAGATATCTATTTTAAAAATCTCCCTATTACATTCTCATTTACCATTGTTTTATTTCAAAAACCTAAAAATCTTTTATGGAGCAAACAAAATTGTCGAAATTGAGACCATACCAATGCACACGAAGAAGTCACTATTACTTACTTAGACTTCTTTGGCATGAATTGGATTATCTTTTTTTTTACACAGCTTATGTCGCAGTGGATGTTCGTTATGTGCGATTTAAGGCAAAAATCGTCTTATAAGCATGTGATATGACCACTGCAATCGGAATTTTTTGTTATTTTGTCTTAACCACAGCGGTCATCAAAGCCAACATGCTATCAGCCAAGTCAAGTAGGGGAGAAATCTTTAGTAATAGGTTAAAAAAAATCCATTTTTTGCTTTGATAAAATAATTTTTGGACTATGAATTTCTTAAGCATAAATCTAAGCTATAACGAAAATAGTTAATTTTTTAATACGGAATAAAAAAGTGAAATTAATATGTAAACTTTTTGTAAACTCCTAAAAGTAAGTAGTACAAATTGGATTTCGATTTATAGGAAATTCCGTAATTCATCCTTAGATTTAATTTGATAAGCTTTTATAAAAATTTACCTTTGAAATTGGTTGCCTAAAATAATTACACGAATATTTTTTTAGTTTTTTGCCAAGAAATGACTGGCCAATAAAAGAGACTTGTGTAAAAATTGTGGCTAACATTTGCATAGAAAAAGTCAAAAAGAATAACTGAAGAATGCAAATGAGCAATTTTTTAGATCAATGCCCTCAATCCTTTTTTGTTGCCTTTGTAATTAGCCCCTTCAATTTGCAAACAATCACAGACGTGATGGAAGAGGTTGTAACTTTGCCATAATTAGCACAAAGACCTTTTAGTACTTATGCAATTGTATACGTAAATGTGTGTGCGTGTATTGAAAAAAATTACATAAATATTTTCTTTTTTTTTTGGTTTAATAGCCAACAAGTGCCCCCGACGGACGACACTTGTTTATGGTTCTGCTTATGGTTTTTTGGTTATTAAAAACTGTCTTTATAAGAAAAAGAACTAATCAATAAACTTACCTACAGACACACCTGGAATATTTAGTAACAATAAAAGATAAATGCATTTTCTTTACACAAAAACTTAAACTTGACATTTTACACAAAATTTTTGTATTAACAATTGGATATTTTTTATTTCAGTTGTGTAAAGTATTGAGTTTAAGTTAAAAAACAGGTTTTCGTTTGTTGGTATCATTTTTTTGGAAGAAATGCAATTTATCTAAGGCTTAATTATCACATTCAAATTTTTGAAAAAATTGTGTTGTATACTTTTGGGAGGTTTGAGAAAAACTGTACAAGAATATAAATTATTACAAACCCCCTAAAAGAATACACAAAAATTTCTTAAAAGTGTAAGAGTTTTTCGTTTGAAAATTGAAAAATTAGTTTTGTATACTTTTAGGAGATTTGAGATAAATGTTATTGTAAGGAACTTAAAGAATATTAATTTTAAACCTTAAACTCTAGCAATTATTTTTGTGTATTAAGACACAAAAAAAACACAGCTCCTAAAAGTATGCAACATATTTTTTCAATTTCTATTTATTTCCTTGAAAAGTGACTGTGTTAATTAGAACCTTAATTAAAAACTAAACTATTTAAGTTATTTTTTTGTTAATTCCAGTTGTTTTTGTTAACTCTGATAAATAATACTTACACACCAGATTAAAATATTCAATTTAAATATTAATAGAAAATGTTAAATGTTAGAGTTAAAAATTAAATAAAAAATAAAAAGTTTTAAAATATTAGAAAAAATTGTTTTAAAAAATAGAGAAATAAGCGAGCGAGCAAAAGAGAGAAAGAGAGAGTTAGAAAGAGAAAGAGTGAGCGAAAAATTATTAAATAAAACTAATTTTAAAAATAGATTTTTTTTGTCTGGTGTCAGCTGCTCTCGTGTATTGTAGATTTAAAATTTTCTTTTCTTTTTTTTATAAATTTATAGTTTTATTTTTTGTTATTTTTTCTGTAGAAATTTTCTATTTCCTTTTTCCATTTTTGAAGGCTTGGTTTTTTATTTATTATTTATTTATTTCTTTTATATTTTTTCTTTGGTTTTAAATTAGTTTCATACGGTTTTACTTTTTTCACTTGTTTCAACTTGTGAATGTTCCACAAAAAAAATTATAATAATAAATTTTTGTTAAAAATCTTGTGATTGTATTTCAATTCAGCTGTGATCGAATACATACGAATAAAATTATCTACCTGTTCTCTTCTAATTAAGGTAATTAGGTAAATATGTCTTTGTAGAGTTAATACATTTGACATATAAACATAAACCTTATTATAGATAAAAAATTGAACAGGATTTTTTTGTTTAAGAACTTTTAGCTTTTTTTAGTTTTTTTGTTATCTTTTTAGTTTTGGTGAATCTTTTCTAAAGTTGGCTTTTGTGGAATTTAATTCGCATATTGAATCAAGTTGAGCTCCTAGATCGAAAACGGGAATGAGAGGCAAGCAAGCTTAACAGAATCTTTGGGAAAACTTGATACCGTTTAACTGGTTGTTTTATTTCTTCTTCTTTACTTTTTTCTGCTTTTTGGTTTCAAACTTTTGGTCTTTAAATTACTTTTTTATATTATATTTTTATAATTCTCATTTTAGGTTTAAGTTGTATTTTAAATAATTTATTACTTTAAAAATGAGTTTTTGTACTAAATTTACTACTTTTTTACGTTATTATGTATGTAAAGTATGTACACAACAAAAATGTTATCATTTATGTAAAACGTAACGTAAGTATTGAAAAAAGTGTGTAGTGAATGTTAAAAACGAGTTTATGTTATTTTAAAATGTTATTGGTTGGTTTATTATGTTAAAAATGCTTAAAATGATCATTTTACAAGGTGAGAGAGATAGAGCGAGAGAATAATAGAAATTAACATAAAATCAGCAATTTACTAAGTGTTTGTTGCTTTGTTTTATATTTAGGTGTAGGTTTTTTAAACCTTTAAAATAACAGTGTCATGTTATTAACATTATTGGTGCCATTATTTTACTTTGAGATTGAATTTTAATTATGCTGTGGTGTATAAATACAAAACTCCTTTTATAAAAGGGAGGTTTATCTCTTGTTTTTTTTTCTATTTTTGTTAAGGTTTCGTTTTGTTTCGCTTCAAATCAAATTCTACTTTATTGCTTTTAGAGCGTGTGCGTAAAAGAGAAAGAGAGTTGTAATACTAAGGCGTTTTGGGGGGGAAATTGAAGTAAATCAATGTAAGGAAAATGCTTGTAAACCATACCTGAAGTATTTATCTATCAGACATACCAAATACTGTAAATATTCACATACTATTTTCAAAGATAATCATAATTTTGTATGTAATAATTCGTTATTGGTCTGTTGATAAACCCTGAATTTAAGTTACGGACCCATATCTAAAGCAAATTTTTATTTTAAATCATGACGTAAAGTTGTTAATATAATCATACGGCTATGATTAGATGTCATGTAATGCAAATTTACACAGTCTAGGTAATATAAATACTACGTCATAATGTAACATAATTCTACATGCAATATGATTTTATTAATCGTTATCTATTCTAAACGTGACGCAAGATAATCCTTATTTATATAAAATCCTTCACTTTTTTTCTATGTAGAAATTAATTTTTGCGAAATTAGCAATTATCGACAAAAGATATTATGAAAAATAATAAATCTTTGAAAATTTAAGTTTATTATAGAATTATTGTAAAAGATTTTGCTTTAATAGACTACTAGGAACTTTAACATTTATATCTAGAAAATTTGAAACTTAACGAAACTTTATTTTCTAAACCAATTTTGGCAATATTTTACCTCCATTGGATTACTAAGAATTTTTACTTTTAATTTCTAAAAAAATTTTGTTGTTTTGTAAACTTTTAGAACTTAACGAATCTTTATTTTCTAACCTAAAAGCTAGTTTACAAAATTTATGCTATATTGGGATTGCAAATCTCCAGAGATTTTAAATTCTATAATTATTTTACTTATTTCGTTAAGTTTTAAAATTTAACGAAATTTCAAATTCTAAGAAAAAAGTTATTTCGGAGAAATTATTGTGCTATAGATTAATTAAAAACTTAAACTTTTTAAATTCAAAAACATTTTTCCTTTTTCTTCAACTTTCAAAACTTAACGAAACTTTATTTTCTAAACAAACATTTTTTTCGAAATATTTTACCTCTATCGGACTACTAAGAAATTTTACTTTTAAAATCTAACAATTTTTTGTAGTTCTGTTAACTTTTAAAACTTAACGAAACATTTTTTTCTAACCTAAAAGCTAGTTTACCTAATTTCTGTTATATTGGGACTACAAATGCCCGGAGATTTTGAATTCTATAATTATTTTACTCATTACGTTCAGTTTTAAAACATAACGAAACTTTATTTTCTTAAATAAAAGTTATTTGACGATTTTTTTTTGTTATAGATTTATTTAAGACTTAAACTTTCTGAATTCATAAGCATTTTTTATATTTCTTTAACTTTAAAAACTTAACGAAACTTTATTTTCTAAGCAAAAAATAGCTTTCAAAATATTTTACCTCCATCGGATTACTAAGGAATTTTACTTTTAAAATCGAATTTTTTTGTTGTTTTGTTAAATTTTAGAACTTAACGAAACTTTATTTTCTTACCTAAAAGCCAGTTTACCTAATTTCTGCTATATCGGGACTACAAATGTCAGGAGATTTTAAATTCTATAATTATTTTACTCATTACGTTCAGTTTTAAAACTTAACGAAACTTTATTTTCTTAAATAAAAGTTATTTCACGAAAATTTTTATGCTAAAGATTTATTTAAGACCTAAACTTTCTGAATCCACAAACATTTTTTCTGTTTCTTTAACTTTCAAAACTTAACGAAACTTTATTTTCTAAACAAAAAGAAGTTTACAATAAACTTTACCCCGTTCGGATAACTAAGAATTTATTTAGTTAAGCAAAAGAAAGATTTTCTTCATTTCGTTAACTTTTAAAACTTAACGAAGATTTTTTTTCTAAATTAAAAGAAATTTTGAAAATAAAATACTACTATGGGATTACTAAGACCTTAAAGTCTTACAATCTAGAAAAATTTTCCCCTTTAGTTAAATTTAGAAACCTAACGAAACTTTTTTTTCTTACTAAAAGACAATTTTTCCAAATTGGTAAAATTTTCATTTTGATAAGAACTTTAAGTCTTAAAATTGTAAACATTTTTTTTAATGAGATAAAGTCAATTTTTAAACTCAATAAAACTTTATTCAAAAAACCATAAATTTATCAAAATAAAATATCAAAAAAAAGGTTTGACGGCTCCACAAAGTTTTCTTTTTTCAGGAATTAGTGGAATATTTTTGAATGTACGATATTTGAAATGTTTTATTTAAAATTTTATTAAAATTTAAAATTTCTTTTAATATGTAAAATTTCTCTTAAATTGTGAATTTCTCTTAAAACTTAAAATTTTGTAAAAATATATAAAATTTATATAATAGTAGAAGGTTAATACACGCGGCATGCGGCTGCGGGTCGTAGTATTGCCAGTGCATAAAATGTGCGTTTGTTTACAAAAATATTCATATAAAAAAATATTTGAGTAGAATATAATTAAATCTGGCAGCACTAAAAAAATCTACCGCGCGGAAAAGTAGAAATTTGTTCTACTTTTTTCTATTTCCGCTTCAAATTTGACAAATCAAAAAACAGCTGATTGCCGCCCGCAGACGCTTGCCGCATACGTTGCCCTTCTACCTTTAAAATGTAAAATGTCTCTTAAATTTTGAAATATCTCTTGTAAATTTTTCTTAAAATTTAATAATTCTCTTTACAAGAAAATTATAATGGTTTCTATTTCCTATTTACCTATTAAAGTTCCTAAAAATCTCTTTTCATGAACAAAATTTTTCAGATATCGAATGAAAAAGTTCTTTTTTTAAAGTTTTAGAACTTAGACGTTACATAATATTGCAAGACGATGTAGTTTTTATTAATATAAAATTTACTTCAAAATATGATTTTTAAAATAGAAATTTGCTTTTTTGTTTATATGTGACCATAACTTTTACACATGTCCTTTAAGTTTAAAATGTGAAAGCGATTTGACCATAAATTTAAGAAATAATAAGAAAAAAGTAAAAACAACACTACAAACAAATTTTTAACAAAAAATTAAAAAGTTCTTTTTATCGAAAAATAGAAATAGTGTAAATATTTTGTAGGTTTTTTTCGTGGGGAATTTGTGTCATATCAATTTCATTTAAAAATTTAATTCATACAAGATGCGTTTTCTTTTACTAAACGTTCACAAAAACAAAGTAAAAATTATAAACAAATAAATTATCTAAAAAGACAGTGTTTTACTTTTGTGGTTGTTGGTTTCATATAAATTTAATTTGATTAAAAATAGTATGCATCGGTATGTATTTACAAGCATTTTCTCGTTACTTTTTAAAACTTCAAAATAACAAAATGATAAAACGTTTATACGAATACGAATAAGAAAGTGAACATTTTATAAACTCTAGCTCGGAACTTACTGTCCAGTTTTTTTTTGTTTGTTTTTATTTTGTTTATCAAATAACCAATAAAACGTAGAATGAAAGGACGTAGGCACATTGTGAACCCGGCAAGGCGTATGATTGATTTTAATTAATATGTTACATCAATATAACGTAACAATGAGCGTCATTGGTTTTACGTTATTTGAAGTAGAAACACAATTAGCAACAAAATGTTTTAAAGGTGAATTTGTTACGTTGATTTGGGTAGTTTTTTTTTGTTTGGGTTTATTTTGGCAATTTTAGATGAATTTGGTTCGTTTTGCACAGGAGTTGTAGTTTATTAGGTTTTTTTTTTTTGGCAACATGGAAGGCAGGTGAAAATTATATTTTTTTATTTATTTTGTTTGTCATAGTTTTTTGTTTGATTAGCACATTAACAGAGTAAAATAAAAGAAGAATATTTTGTGTTTGTGTTTTGTGAAAATCCAATTATGAAATTTTTTGCCACACAAAAATAAATGAAATAGAAAAATGAGGGAAAGCAAAATTTTGCTTTCAAAAGTCCAAAAGTGGGGGCATATTGATGTCGTCATTTAATTAGCTTTTATGTTTGTTTCTCTGTGTGTTTGTTTGATGGTTAGTCCAAAAAGGGCGTTTAGCGCGTCATCAAATGAAATATTTTGGTCTTAGTCCAGACTACAAATGTTTAAGGGCAATAGGTGTTTCTTATTTTGTTTGATGTGGTTTGGGAAGGTGTTCTGGGAAATGTTTATTAAATATTTCTCCTTAGTTTCAATGTCATAACTTTTAAAATATATCAATTTATTTTTTAACATATACAATTTGAAATTCTTTACTAAAATTGAACTATTCTTAAATATGTTACACTTGTGCCGACATAAATAGACAGATTAACACTGAGACAAAAATCAAAATTTAATTAGTTTCTCTATACCTGGCAGTCGAAATTCTCCATTTCGATAAATTGCTAAATGTTTTTATTAAATTTTAAGAAAAAATATTAGTCAATACCTTAAATTAATAGCGTTTAAATAATTCTTTAGTTAAGGGGTGTCCAATAAATTACACCGAAAAAAAAAACAAAGATTTAAAGTAGTTAAATGTGCTCTCAAAGAGAAAGTGAAAAGATAGTTTTAAAGTTATAAGCGGGGACCTTAATAGTGCTCTGGTGAAAAAGGAAATCACTTAAAAAAAGCCGAGTAAACTAGTCCTGATTTTGATATGATAATTTTGGGGTGACTTAATAAGAATATTTTATTTCAAAGACAAATATTTATTTGCTTTCCCTTATCTCGAAATATAAAAAGTAAACCTGGTATAGGTGTTTTTTCTAAATTTTTCAAATTATTAAAATTATGTATATACATGTATTTCAAGGTTCTCATTGAATATTTTTTTTAATAAAAGCCAAATCTTTGTATAAAAACCGAGAGGTTAAAAAAAAAATAAATAAAATATATGTAACCGAATTGGGAATATTTTTCCAAACAGAAATAATTTCTAATATTAAAGATTTTTTATATTTTTTAGATATTTTCGATACAAACATTTTTTTATAGAAAATTTTTTGATAAAAATATTTTTCTTTAAAAATTTTTTGTGAAAATTTTCTCAAAAAAAAATTTCTAAAGAAAAATTTTCGATAAAAATTTTTTTCTAAAGAAAAATTTTCGATAAAAATATTTTTCTATTGAAAATTTTTCGATAGAAACAATTTTGATAAAAAAATTCTGATACAAACATTTTTATAGAAAAATTTTTGACAAACAAATTTCTGATAAAATAAATTTCTATGGAAATATTTTTGATAACAAAAATTTTCAATAGAAAAAACACAAATTATTGATAAATAAAAATTTTTTCGAAAAATTTTTGACAAACAAATTTTTAATAGAAAAATGTTTGATAAAAAATTTCCTACAGAAAATTTTTTGACAAAAACATTTTTAATAGACAAATTTTTGATAAACAAATTTTCTGTAGAATAATTTCTGATACAAAAGTTTTTTATAGAAAAATTTTTGATAAAAAAATTTTCCATAAAAAAATTGTTGATAAAAAAAATTTTGTAAAAAAATTTCCAAAAAAAATTTTCTATAGAAAAGTTCAGTTTTTCTCCACAATTACTTTTCAAATTTTCAAAATTAATAATTTGAAAGTTAAATGAACTCAAGCCTGATTAAACCTAATTTTTCAATCAATTCTAAAGTTCGAATAATTAATTCCCAAATAAAGAAAAGTTGTTATCAAAAAAATTTTCTACAGAAAATTTTTTGAAAAAAAATTTCCTATAGAAATTTTTTTTATTAGACAAATTTTTGATAAAAAAATTTCCTATAGAAAAATTTTTGAAAAAAAATTTCCTATAGAAAAATTTTTGATAGAAACATTTTTGATATAAAAAATTTTCTATAAAAAAATTTTTGATAAAAACATTTTCAATAGACAAATTTTTGATAAAAAATTTTCTGTAAAAACATTTCTTATACAAAAATTTTTGACAAAAAAATTTTTGATAAAAAATTTTTCAATAATATAATTTTTGATAAAAAAAATTTTTGGTAAAAAATTTTCATTAGAAAAATTACAAATTTTTGATAAACAAATTTTCTATAGAAAAATTGTTGGAAAAAAATGTTCTACAGAAAATTTTTTGACAAAAAAATTTCCTATAGAAAATTTTTTGACAAAAACATTTTTAATCGACAAATTTTAAAAAAAATTTCCTATAGAAAAATTTTTGATAAAAACATTTTTGTTAAAAAAAGTTTCTATGGAAAAATTTTTAATAAAAAAATTTTCTATGAAAAAATTTTTGATAAAAAAAATTTCTATAAAAAATGTTCATAGAAAAATTTTTGATAATAAAATTTTGTATAGAAAAATTCTGAATAAAAATATTTTCTATAGAAAAATTTTAGATAAGAAAATTTTCTATAAAAAAAATGTTTGATAAATAAATTTTCCATGGAAACATTTTTGATAAAAAATTTTCAATAAATTTAAAATTTTTGATAAAAAAATTTTCTATCGAAAAATTTTAAATAAAGAAAATTTTCTATAGAAAAATTTTAATAAGGAAAATTTTCTATAGAAAAATTTTTAATAAAGAAAATGTTCTATAGAAAAATGTTTAATAACAAAAATTGTCTATTGAAAAAACGGAGCAGAAAACTTTATATTTTTAAAACATCAGAACCACATGTAGAAAAAAATACCAATTTCAGTTAAAAGTATAAAAAACGGTAACTCGACGGTTTTTTTGTTCGGTTCTCTTTGTGCCGACCTCTAATCATTAGTTACAAACGGCATCTGGACCTACTTGGTTAAATGCTTATAAAAGAATGACTTATGTTATTAATTTTATCATGACTGTGAAAGAAATATGTGTAAAAGTAAGATGAGTTCGCGTGCATAATTTTGCCGAAGACTGCTCTAGAACATAAAAAAGTACCTAATGAATGAAAACCTTGGGTCATAGGTCAAAATTTGAATAATTCATAATTTAATTTAACTTTACATTTAACTAATTTACAAAAAAGATACAAATGTAAAAGGTCAAATTATTTTAAAGTTTTTTATATTCAAAACGTTCCCAAATTATAATAAGTCTAAATTTCTCTATTACCAAATCTGACTTAATTATGGAAGCACAAGTGTTTTAATAAATGAAATTGTTGCTAAGACGGTCATCAGAAAGAAGAGAAGAGTGTAATTTGAAAAGTTGTGACACAAATACATACACTTTCAGTTTTTTTTGAATAAATTTCAAAATTTGTTTAGATTTGTGGGCAGAATGTTAAATTTTTGTAAAGGTAATGTTTTTTCTTTAAAATGAATTCATGAAAAATAATATAAATATATATAATAAATAGAGAAATAAATAAATAAAAAAATTAAAATCTTCTAAGTTTAATTTCTTAAATGAATTTGAAACTTAATGGCAATATGCGATATTTGGTTTTGGTTTAAGGGGAATCTCTAAGAGGCAGAGGAAGTCTCAGTTTGTAATATAAAGCCGCACTACCAGTATTTTTTTTATTTAGGTGAAGTTTATGGTGCAAAAATTCTACATTAATTTGCAATTTATTTTTTGAGTTTTTTTTTATTTATTAAATGTTTTAGCTAGAAAAGTGTTTTTTTAAGATTTTGAGGGGAGTTTACAAATATCTACAAGTTAAGGCTTAGGGGAGAGGTTAAGAAAGCAACTAAAAGTAAGGGGTAAGAAAGTTGTTAAAGAGAGTTTTAGAAATAGAAAGAGAAATTTAAAGAAATTAAGAGAGAGAGAGTGTAAATATAAACTACTTTTAGGGTATTTATTTCTAGATTTATTTAAATATAATTTAAGAGCTAAGTTTATTTTTTTATTATAAATTTATATACATAGGAATTTTTACTTATGAATTTCTTGATTACTTTTTGATACCAAAAAAAGGGTTTAAGTAAGAGAAAAGCATTGGCAGAAAATGCTTTAAAGTTTAAAGTTTTCAAAAGCTTTTTAAGAGAATTTAAAATTACTTTTAAGTGTTTTTTGTTTACTAACTATTTTGGAATACTATTTATACATTGTTTTGGATTTAAGGTCTAAAAAGAGTTTTTTTTTCTAAAACAAAATACTTAAGAAAGTAAAATAAATAATATTAATTAGAATTTGTTTAATAAAAGAATATACAAAACTTAAGATTTAAGAGAAATAAGAGAGAGTGTCAGAAAGGGAAAGAGGGGGATTTTAATGTTTTGTAAACTTATGTAATTAAGGGAAGCTACATTACAATTTCAAAAGGTCTTCTATTTTTGAATTTACAAGAGACTCTTTGAGCAAGAGTGTTCAAGAGAGATAGAGAGAGAGAGACAGTAAAAGACAGCTATAACTAGGCTCAGCTAAAGAGCTAATTAATATTAATATTAAGTGTGGTAGTTTTCAAAAGAGAGTTTTAGGTGAATTATTTTCCTTTAAGTTTTATTTTGAAGTTATTTTATCAACTAAGGAGACTGATGTTTCAGAGAGGATTAGAGAAAGAGAGAGTTACAAAATAAAACTAAAAGGAAACATAAAATAAGAAATTAAAAAAAAAACAAATAAAAAATAATATTACCCATGACTCAGGTGGATAACGAGGAAATGGAGCTATTTCTTTGGTTGCTACATTACTAGGCAACTCAAGTCTTCCACCTAATTTTCGTAGCTTTCTTCTTCTCGCCACCCGAGATTTCGATCTTAGCATCAATGCTGCCTGCATCTTTAAGGCTGATTTTTACAATCACTCTATGCGCAACTAAATCGGTTCAGAAGATGTGTGAAGAGAATAGCTCTCTATAAAAACGTTAAGAGACGTAAGCAAAACTTATCTCTTTTTTTTAGAGATAAAGAGAGTTTTAATTCTAATACTTCGATGAAGAGCCTTCGTTTCAGCAATTTCTTTGAAATGCGACGACGTTTATTTTTGTGAGTGAAAAAGAACTTTAATGGGGTTCTTCAGGAGCCCTATTTATGTAAAACTGAAGGCGTTTGATTTTTTTCTTTTTTATTATTATTATTATAATTATTGTTAGTCATATATAGTATTTATATGAGAGTTTAATTTGAAATTAAAAATAATAGTAGTAAAATTTTTTTAAAATATTTTTTAGGTTTCTTTTGTTTGATTTGGTATTTAAAATAGTCTTATAGTAAAATAACTAGTAATAAGTATGTAGTTAAAACCTGACATATAACTAGTAGAATTAGAAGAGTAGCTGTTACTGTAGCTTCTTGCTTTAATACTCTTAATAAATCTCTCTTAAGTTTAGCATTTGAAAGAAGGCTGTTAAGTAAAAGAGCAGATTTTCTTTCGTTTGCTTTTAGCTGCTGCTGTTTGGTTGTAGTTATATGATCGCTCTTAGTAATTTGTTGCGTTTTGTTATTTCTCTTAATATTGTTGTAATAATTGTTGTTGTAGTTGTATTATTAATTTGTCGTTATCTGTAGTTATCGTTATCGTTGTTGTTATAATTAAATATCACAAACTTTTGCTGTTGCTCTTGTTTCTGCTGTTGCTGCTGCTGTGGCGTCTGTTGCTGTTGCGTTCTTTGCTACGTCGCTCTTTGCTGGACTTTCCAACGATGATGTTTCTGTCTACGTTGACCTTTGCGTCGTCTACGTCTACCACGCCGACGCAACCACCAATTTAAACGTAATTGTGCGCTCGTACACAACAGTCGATACATAAACTTGAGATTTTCTTCAAATTTACTGTTTTGTTTAGAACTAATAAAGTCTTCGATCATAAAATTCTAATTTTTCCAATTTTTTTAATTGAGTATATTTTGAGTTAAGTTTATTTATTTTTTTCTATTAAGCTAAAATAAGTTTATTAAGTCCACTTTTTTGTTTTAATATGAATAAATAAGTATGTATATATAGTTTTTGTTTTTATAAATATATAATTAATAATTGTATGTATATAATGCTGTTTTTTCTGTTTTCGATTTTAAAAAATGGCGGTGAAGGCGTTTGAGTAAAAATTCAATTCAATAGATTTTGTTTTTTTAAACGTTTTATGTAACAAACGTTTTTATTTGTTATTTTAAAGTTTTTAGACTTAAGTTTAAAATTTTGTTTTTTTTTGTTGTTGTTTCTTTTGCTGCTGCTGTTTGTCTGTCTGTCGTCACTCTTATAATTTTCATTTAGCCACCGATATGTATTTAGTTTGTTGTTGTTGCTGTTGTTCTGGCTGAATTTTTGTTGAAATTTCTAAATTCCAAATTTCTTTACAGCTTAATTTTGTTGTTAGCATTTTCATTTTACTTTTCACTTTTCTTTTGTAATTTAGATACATTTATTTAGTTGTTATTTGTTCACTTATTTCTGCTTATTTCCCTTATTATTTCGCCTTTTTATTTGGCTTTTTTGTTTGTTTGTTTGTTTCTTATTTGTCGAAACCAAAATTCTTTCACTTTTAGACAAACATACAAAAACAAACATGCATATTTAGTTACATACACACATACAAACATACATACATACAGAGACCGTTAAGGACCTTATAATAAAAAAAAAGTTTCAAAGTTTTTTTTTTCTTTTCTTTCCTTTCCTTTTCTTTGTTTTGATTTTTATATCCTTTTCAATCTTTTTATTTACAAATATGTACATACATTTAGATGTTTACATTTTTACATAAATTGTTACATTTGTTACCCAACGAGAAAAATATTAAGGCTTTTTTAAAAAGTATTTTTTTATAACAATTTTAAAAATACAAAAAAACATGGTGAAATGTCTTGTTTAGATTAAAAGATCTAGTGCCTTAAACATAATACTGTCGCTGCGAATCATAATAAGATCGCATCCAATCAGTTTTGCCATTCTGACCATAAAGAAAAATTCTGATAAAGGGCGATTGGACTACAGAGAGAAAACGAAGAAGAGGAGCACCGAGAAGTACATGGATTCTCATTTTGGACGCAGAAGTCACTGAGAAAAGATACTCGTAGAGTAGAATTACATAGAATTAAGTAAAATGATTTTGTTGCAGACATTCGTAGTCCCATTTAGATAGGAAACGTTGTAACAGTTAACTGTCACTGACCCAATATATCTTTACTCCTGTATGATATGAAGGGAGGCACGGGGATAGGCAGAATGTTGCGCATAAATTACTTTTGCATTAAAAACTCTTTTCTGTACTTCCCTTGCCCTGTGATACTCTTATTTCGTTCAAGACCTATACGATCTGCTTGACGTTTGCGATTTTCAAGGCGATTCGGATAATTTAAAGGGGAAGCCGTCATATATTTTTTGAAAAAAATAAATAAATTTTCAAAAATGCGGCGGTTCACCTCATAACTCAGCTAGCCAGGTTATTGAGTATTAGGCTATGTAAAACTTCTTTAACTAATGCATTTGCCGTTCGGAGCCGGAGTTATAACGTAGGTCCCTTTCAATGAGTCTAAAAATAGAATCGGATGCAGCTTATTGTCTGAGAGAAGTACCACTTGTTCCAATTGGAATGTTGTCGTGGAAATTATTATTATTATTATTACCTTTAAAAAGAATTACTTTTACAATAAAGTACCCTTTCAAAAAAGTAAATGTAAATGCAAAAGGTACCTTTTACAAGAGTAAATGAACAAAGTACCTTTTAAAATAAAGAACCCTTACAACAAAGTACCTTTTATAAAAGGTAACTTTCAATAAAATGTACCTCTCAAAATGGGGCTTTCACTAAAAGTTTATAATTTTTTTAAAAATTTATTTTAACAAAAAATTCCTTTAAACAAAAAATGTACTTTTTAACAAAAAAGTACCTTTTAACAAAAAGTACCTTTTAACAAAAAGTACCTTTTAACAAAAAGTACCTTTTAACAAAAAGTACCTTTTAACAAAAAAGTACCTTTTAACAAAAAAGTATCTTTTAACAAAAAAGTACCTTTTAACAAAAAAGTACCTTTTAACACAAAAGTACCTTTTAACAAAAAAGTACCTTTTAACAAAAAAGTACCTTTTAACAAAAAAGTACCTTTTAATAAAAAAGTACCTTTTAACAAAAAAGTACCTTTTAACAAAAAAGTACCTTTTAACAAAAAAGTATCTTTGAACAAAAAAGTACCTTTTAAAAAAAAAGTACCTTTTAACAAAAAAGTACCTTTTAACAAAAAAGTACCTTTTAATAAAAAAGTACCTTTTAACAAAAAAGTACCTTTTAACAAAAAAGTACCTTTTAACAAAAAAGTACCTTTTAACAAAAAAGTATGTTTTCCTTTAAATATAATATTTTTCCCGCTGGGTATATTTGTGTAAATGTTTATGTGCATATAATATATATATATATATATGTATATCTTTTTTGTTTTCGTATTTGCTATATTTCGACATTGATTTAAATTTTTAATTCCGTTTTATGTTCAAGCAAATAATTTCATTAGTTATTTATTGAATTTTTATAGCCTTTACTGGTTATTTAAATTTATATTGTAGTTATAGGCATATAATATTTTTTTGTGTTACAAAAATTGGCAATTTGTAGTTTTAAATTTAAATTAAGTTTAAATTGGTTTTTTTATTAAGGCAACAAGTTAAATATGTATGATGATTGCAATCTTTTGTTGGTTTAGTTTTTGAAATATTTACACTTTTATATTGTTTTTTGTTAAGATATTTGGTACTTATTATTTTCTAAATGGCAAATATTTTGTTAAAGATAAGATAAAATAAATATGCAAATATTTTTCCGTTTAATACCTACAACAAAATCCTAGAAAATTAGGCTAAGAAAAATTCTATGCCAAAAAATCCGAGATATCGCCTAAAATCTTTTCAAATAATAAATAGTTGTTAGTAATTATTTAAATAAGTAAAAAAAATGTATAACTAATAAAATTTTATTTAAAATAAAATTATCAGTATTTTTAAGATCTTTTTATTCAGCTTTTAAATATGCAAATGATTTGGTATAACATTAGCATTTGAATGTGTTTCGAAATATCCTTGTGTATTTGAGAGGATTTGTGGTTTATGTTTTCTGTGGTAAATTTGTATGTCATAAGTGCCAATGATAATAACTCTAATACAAATAGACAATTTCAATTGTTATTTCCATGGAAAATTGGCAGACGTTAGCAAAAAGGCTCCTCTTTTTAAAACAAATTTTCTAATAACCACAACCACCACTCAATATGTGGTATATGGACTAGAACACTTTTGTTTAATATAAATGATTGTTGCTGGGGCTCGTTTGCCTCGCTTCTGCACTTTTCTGGTGGTACACCAGAATAAGTTGAATTAAAATGTTATTTATTTTGAATTATCCTGGTGGTACACCAGAATAAAACTTTATTATTTTTAAGATACTCTCAAGGTAGTACACCGAGAGAGGCGGATCAGAAAGGTTTTAACTCAATGGTTTTCAAAGTAGAAGTGACGATTTATTCAAAAATATTCATACTTATATACTAAACCTTAAACTAAACAAAAATTTGAATAAAAAATAGAACAAAAAAAAAAGAATTGTATAATTTAGATTTTAAGTGAGCCGGAATTGTTTATGCTGCACTTAAATATTTTCACAAGCAGCCCAGACACAGTGTTGGATTTCGTACTGTCTGGCTGGTAATTTGAATACCACGTGTAAGCTGACGCATTAATTCCACACTTGGTTGGCTAGAATGTGGGAAAACAAAATATTTGGACAAAACGAAAAAATATGGAATAATAAAGTTTAATTCTATTTAAGATTTGTTTTTATTTTGCTACCGAAAATAAAACAAATCATAAAGAATTAACAATAAATTTTCAAAAAGAAAACTTAATGATATTTGTGTTTAAAATAAAGTTTGAAATTTTAATTATTACAAATTATTGAGCTACATATATACATTATAAAATCTTCTTAAAAAGATATACTACATGGTATGTACAACAAGAAATCAAAAACAAATCCTAGAAGAAAAAAACATGTTGAAAGCTTAAACATTTTCTGTTGGAAATAAGCTTTAGTTTCCCTTTTTAAAATTTTAAATAAGTTTCCCAAAAAAGGTGTCATTTAAGAAAACGTATCTGAATATTAATTAACAACTTATAAAATTACTCATACGTACGAGTATTTTTCAAGATATAAAATAATACGTAAATTTTTATATTATTTTCTAAAACTTATCGAGCCCTAACCGCCAAAAAGACTCAAGCGCCAAAAACTAAAATTTATAGGAGAACCATTTTTTAAAATATCTTTGGACAGTGAATTGTACTTAAGTCTTTATTATATTTGCTGTTAAATCATAACGGTAAATTCTACTGCCCTGATATTTTGAGAGATGGTGCAGATGATCATGAATAATAAATTTTAATAATAAAATGAAAATCGTTCATCATGTCGCTTAAGCCCTTTTGGCGGTTATGGCTCGTTATATCTTCTGTATAAATATTTTAAAATTTCGCTGGTTCAAAGACATTTTTAATGTTTCTTTCCAGATAAATACAATATATTTTACCCTACACCACCATGAACCATGCACACCACCATGAAGGAAAATTAACGGACTAAAGGGTATATTGAGTTTGTACTTGCGTTTGTAGCGCTCTTCTGAGCGCTAATTTTATTGCATTGATCAACTAATTTTATTGCATTGATCAACTCAGAATCGCGTTCTGCATTAATTTAACTCCTAAATAGTGTTAAAACTGAAGATTCATCCAAAAAATCCTGAGTCACCCTAAACTGCTTAATCGTCATAAAATTGCTGACTCATACTACAATTGGTGAGTCATCCTAAAATTGCAGTGTCGTGCTAAAACTGCTACATCATTCTTAAACTGCTGAGTCATGCTGAAACTGCTGACTTATCCAAAAACTGCTGCGTTGTCTTTAAACTATTGAGTCATCCTAAAATTTCAGAGTCATACTAAAACTACAGACTCATCCTTAAACTGTTGAGTCATGCTAAAACTGATTGTTTATTCAAAAACTGCTGAGTCATCTTACAAATTCTGAGTCTTTCTAAAACTGCTGATTTATCCAAAAATTGCTCACTTATCCTAAAACTGCTAAGTCATTCTTAAACTGCTGTGTCATCTTAAAGCTGCTGACTCATTCCAAAATTTCTGAGTCATCATTAAACTGCTGACTTATCCCAAAACTGCACAGTCATCCTGAAATTGCTAAGCCATTCTAAAACAGCTGAGTAATCCTAAAACTGTTATGTCATGCTAAAACTGTTACATCATTGCTCATCATTATCATTACTCATTACTGATACATCATTCTTAAACTGCTTATTTATCCAAATACTGCTGAATCATCTTAAAACTATTGAGACATCCTGAAATTTCTGAGTCATACTAAAACTACAGAAGTCATGCTAAAAATGCTGATTTATCATAAAACTACTGAGTCATCCTAAACCTGTTGAGTCATCCTAAAATTGCTGAGTCATCTTAAAATGCTGAGTCATCCTAAATGACTCATCCTAAAACTGAAATTGAAATGAAAATTATGGGATTTGAGTTGCATACGCTTGTATTTGAACTTAAACGCAAATCGTTTTAACATATACATAGCTACATAGAAAATATCAAGGCAATGTCGTCACATTTGACCCTAGCTCTCATATTAAACAAACTCTCGGAAATGGCTTAAATATACAAAATATTTGTATGATTGTCCATTCGTCCCCATTTTACATCTCTGGTATAGAGAAACGAACAGTCGTTTTTAACTAGTTATAATTCTTAAATTTTAACTCATACTTATTATATTTCCAAAATCATCTTAAACCCATTTAATATTTTATTACATTCCTTCTTTAAAACATTAAAAGCAAATGTTCTTCTCCTTTTTAATGATAATTTTAGTCATAATTAAGAGATTTTTTTTTTTTAAATTAAGATAACATTTTTTTCCTTCCATTTTTTTTGTATTTTTGTAATGCATTTAAGCTGGAATATTTCTTATAAATATTTTGTTTAAAATGTGTTAGAATTTTATGGTTTGCTACTATCAGTTTAGCAGCATAACTTTATAGTATCTATTAAGTAGCTCATTTAGGCATCATTCCAAAATTGTTTTTTTTTCTCATTGGTTTTTAGTTTTTCTATAGTGATACACTGTTTTCAATAATTATAAGGTGATTGATATTTTGTAAAATTATTTTTCTTTAAAGTGTCTTTCTTCAAAAGGAATTATTGATTATTTTGCCAAAAGTACTTTTCTAAATTCAAAATTATCTGTTTAATCCAGCAAAATCCTATTTATTGAATTTTTTTTTTTAAAATAATACAATAATGCTCAAAAAATAAAAGGTGTAGTACAAAAAAGGAACTTTTTACAAGAGAGCACCTTTCAACATAAATGTACATTTGAAACAAAAAAAAAGTATCTCTAAAAATAACCTTTTAACAATAAAGTACCTTATAGGTAGTTTTTTTCCCAAAAAAGTATATTTTAAAAAGGTATGTTTTATCAAAAACCTTTAAAAAGTACCTTTAAATACAAAAAAATAATAAAAAAGCATCTTTTAGAAAATTTAACAAAAAATGCATTTCCCTAGTATTTAAAATTATTTTGTCGAGTGTCGCCCAAGTTGTCGTCGTCTTTGTCTAGAAATCTAAAAACTTAGACTTTGCCTTGCAAAACCTGCCAACAAGTATAAACTTCAAAACGGATATAAACCAATACAAACAAAACAATATTATGTATGGAATAGTTAAGAACACACATACATCTACAATATATATGTATGTAAGTATCGAAAATCGCCAAAATGTGTAAAAAAAGAACTTATAATAAATATGGGATGTTTGGGGGTGTTCTTGATGTGAGATTGTAGATTTAATAGTTTAGGAGCTGATGACTGCCCAACCAAACCTTAGAAAATAATGAGTTGGCTGTATTTTTAAAATCGCTTTCTTTTTATATTTGGAACTTTATAAAACAACAACTTTATATACTACCAGATACCTATAAAATATTCTACCTAGATTACAGTTGTTCATGTGTATTAGAATAAAAAGGTAGATGATGAAAATAAAGGAAAAACAAAAAAGATTGTAAAGAAATTTGAGAGGTTTGGTGAGCAAAATCGTATATAAAGAAACATGCGAGAAAACATTATTATGACACGAAAATCAACAAACATGCAACATTGAAAATTACATAGAACATACAAATAAAAATATTTAATAATAAAAGGCACACATACACACACACACATAGATTGTAACACTTGTATTCTAACATGTGAAGATAGCGAAATAGATAGAAGAATAAGCAAAAATGTATAGGCGTCTAAGACCGATTATGATCACACCAAAAGTGGTACCAAACATAAAATGCTGACTGATATTTAGCCTAAGTAGTTTCATTAAGAACAATTTTTAGAAATTTTTCTGCTTTAAGCATAAAAAGAGTAATTTCTTTAACTGGTAGTAAAAAACTATCAAAGAAAGAAATGCAGCCCTTACAGAGCCGCGGACACCGATGTATAAAATGTTATAATCGTACTTAAAATGGGGACACGGTGAAGGGTATACTAAAAGGACGGTATTTGTAGGCGTGTTAAAAAAATAAAATACAAATTAGAATTGTTTTAACATTATATTTAATCCTAGGGGATGACTGACACAACTTTTTTTTTTTTGTATGGAAGGCGAACCACTCTAGGGTTTATGTTGCTGAAGCCCATTCATACATATTGTTAATCTTTTGTCCGTAGACCTACCAAAATCTCAATTCCGGGAACTAAGTCCTATGGGAGTATATAGATGGCTTAATATAAAGGAGGTCTAACTTCATTTTTGTTACTTTATAGGAGAAGTAAAAAAGTTAATAAAATTCGTAAAACAGATACAATAAAATTTTTAATAAAAAAGCAACATAACTATAATATAAATTTATTTTTGTTGTATCTAAACGGTTTTTATTAATTTTTTTCTTCTTCTGTAAAGTAACAAAAAATAGAGTTAGGCCTTTTTTATATTATGACATTGATAAGATCATTATGTGTGGCAATGACATTAATTGAGCAGAAGTTCATTAATATATAAGTATATTATTAATGTTTTGGCCGTATGAAAACCAAAATCTCAATTCGGGGAACTATGAAGGGAAACCAAAATAATAGCCCAATTTCGACTAATTTCAATAGCGGTGATCAAAATATAAAAGCAAATGTTTAAATTTAGATTTTATTTTAAATTGATTAAAGACAAATTCTTTAAGCAAACATACAATACGTGCAAAAGCACAACCAGTCCACTTGCAGACAGACAATTCGATGATGTCGGTTAGTCCCAAACATCAACACGTACCTAGTCTACCCTACCTGATATGGTGTAGGGTATTATGAATAAATAAACGTATAAGTTTTAAACTTTAGACCGTTATTAAATAAAGCATTAACTATATGTACGATTATATATGAAAAGGGCTTTTAAATGTTGGCTTGTGTGTAAATGCTCAAGTATGTATATAAGTAGAGCAATATTAGCTGGCATTTAAGTATTAGGTGTGTTAGTTTTGAAATGGTTGTTGTTGCTAAAGTATATAAGCAATCATAATAATAAAAAAATTATAGTGGCATTTAAATTTCTAACACTCACACACTTACACACATAAACACAACATACACACACACATAATAAAACTAATAACAAAAAAGTAAGAAACGAATTACAACAACGACAAAAAGCAAAATTATGAAAAACTTAAAAATATTTTCTCCAAATGCGAGTAGCAGAAGTGAAGAAAGTAGCTGGAGTAGTAGTAATAAGTTAATGAAAGTAGCACAAGTAGTGTTGGAATATAAAAAAAAAAAAAAACAGAGAAAGCTAGACACAGAATTGGAGAACAGAAAGGAATAATATTTAGTAAATAGGCGTTTGTTATAAGAAACATGTCAACGTGTGTTTAATTTTGTTATTATTATTATTTTTTTTTTTTGGGTTGCGTTAATGTAATACATAGAGAAGTAGAATTAGTACATAAATATTTATTTTATTTAAGAAAATACAGAGAAATGTGTGTATGTGTAGGCCAGTCTATAGATTTTACGACGCTCAGATGCGGCCGCCGAAGTGGGTAATTACCTCTAAATGCTCGCAGACGCAAATACCTTCTTCGCAATAGGCGCAAACTTGAACCTTGCGACCGCCTTTGTACATAATATGAGGATCATCGGAAAGCAAAGGCTCATATTGTTCATATTGCTGATGGAATTGCAGTTCTTTGAACTGGCGCTTAACACCGCTTACAGCGGAGGCAGCGGCCTCTAGTTCGAAGGCATCACTGCGGCGCATGCGATAGACACTGCATTTGCGTTCTAAGGGTCCGGTGGGTGGCTGCATGTGATCATCGTCTGTGTCGCAAGAGTCAAAGGCGGCGGCTGTAAGAGGCTGTTTTTCCGCAGCAGCTTCGGAGAGATCATCTCGTGGTGGTTTGGCCACATGACCAGGCGAAGCCATGGGCGTGGCCGGCGTCACAATTATTGAGTCGTGGCAAGGCAAAGCCATAGAGGCTGCGGCCTCCTGACCACTCATCGTCATAGTAGGTGGGGTGTCGCCGGCGACGGCTACGCCCTGTGGCGACGTCGGTGGTGTGGCCTCGACCTGCGAGACAAGAGGCAGCGTAGCAGTAGCCGATTTCGGCAAATGCGAATGATGGAAGCTAGTGCCACTACTGCCCGAATGTCGATGAACCAATTTCGGTGAAACACGTCCATGATGATGGCGGTGATGTTGTTGATCCGCATGCTGAGAGTCCCATGTATAATGGCCCATATGCTGATGATGACCCTGATGGTGGGCATGGCTATGGGCATGATGACTATGACCCGGATGATGTTCGTGATGCCCATGGGCATGTGAATGCATATGCATGTGCAGCACAGACTGGGTGTCGCCCTCATCTATTGGCAGTAGAAGCTTTGATTGAGCCGTATAACTGGCACTAAGCTTGCGCGCCTGAGCCTGTGGTGTACGTAAATAGTTGTTGGGTAATTGGTGGAATTGGCGAGATTGTCGCGTGGGCGTGGAAGCACCATGATCGGCTATGACTAGGCCCCCTGCTCCTTTCGGTGGATGTAGTTTCGCTTGAAGTTGTTGGGTTTTTTTCTGTTGGCGTTGACGTTGTCGAGCTTGGCGCGAAGCCAACGAAGCACCGCCTGCTGCCGCATACATTTTTTACGATGTTCTTATTTCCCGGTTTTTGTTTAAATTTTTAAAACTAACTTAGAATTGTTGTGGTATTTAAATTTTTTATTATAAAATAACAGAAATTTTGGTGTTGTTTTGGGATTTTAACGAATTCAGAAAGTGTTACAAGTTTGCAAAGTTTAAGTTCAGTTTAGTTTACAGTTAAAAGACCAGAGACATTTTAACATAAGTTTTCTCTTAAAAAAATTAAAGGAGACAGAGAGAGTTTAGACTCAGTTTAAAAAAAGAGATCTCTTTTATCTTTTATAATTTTTTAAATTTAAATTAAATTTTTTTAATTTTCTTGTTCAGATGAAAATATTGCTTAGAGAGAACAAACGTAGAAGATAAAAACTAAAACAAAAGAGGTTTATGAAAAGTGCTTAGAAAAAACTCTCTAAATTAAAGTGCATTTTTAAATTATTGTTTAAAAACTATCACGGAATTTTGTCAGGAACTTGGTCTAAACAAAAAATCACTAGGTTTTTACAAAACAGCCAAGGAAATTTTATTTTTTATTCTATTAATTATTTGTTATTTTAAAGGTTTCAACAACTTTAGCTAATTGTTTTTTTATTCGTTTAAGAAATATGATGAATTTATACAAAATGGAAAAAAAATTAATGTAAATTTGTATAAAACTAACTAAATCACTACTTAATAAATTAGTAAAATTAAATAATTTACCTAAAACAGATTAAACACGTTTTGCTTTGTTTCACTTTAATAATTAATAAAATATTAATTTAGCTAAAAATCCTTATAAAAAAATTAATAAATTTGTTGCTTTTTTTGGATAAAATTGAATTAATTAATATTTGAAACATAAAACCTAATACATAATCTTTGGGAGCTTTACGTTTTTGTTTATGTTAGTTGTTATGTTAAACTTTACATATCATTCAAAATTATTTGATGTTAAATGTTGAAGATTATTAATAAACAGTTATTAGCTATGATCTCTTAAGTTCAAATTAAGCTGCTGTTATTAGCAGCTTAAAGAGAAGTTAAATGTTATGTTACGCAGTTATATGTTAAAATATATTTAACAGTTGTTTTCGATTAAAGGACATTTAACAGCAAATGTTACACTTATAGTTTTAAATTACAGCTTAAGTTTTATGAAATGGAGTTTTTAAGAAACATTTAGGAGATATTAAAGAGGATTGGGGACCTCTAAGGTCAGGTCACATAGTTTTTGTTTACAAATATGTATTATTGTAGCAAAAGAAAAAGCTTTTGCGAGTTTAAAGCGATAACAGCATACACCCAAACAAACTATAAATGTTAAATATATAAAGTTTAGTAGCTAAACTAACATTCATATAAATTTATTAAGTATTTTTGTGAAGTTTTTAAAATATGTATGTAATATATATATATTTTTTTAATTATTTTTAATTCGTTTTTAGTATTTTTAATAATGTATATGTTATATGTTAAATATAGTTTATAAAATATCATATATTTCCGTCTTACATGTTTTAAACTACCTCGTTTTGTCTATTTTTGCTACACTTTCTTTTCACATTTGAAAGTGAGGTGAATTTGGAAGTGAGGGTGTTTTTTCAGGGTGAATCAATGTACTTTTGATGATAAGTTTTGATGACGTTATTACATGTATCTTAAACATAAACAAATATCTATTAGAAACATTTCTGTTTCCTTATTTTATTTCTTTTTTTTTTGCTAAACTAAACTGCACTAGACTAAAACTAAAATGGTTATACTTCGCCTTACAAAAAACTAAAAAAAAAAATCAGAAAAAAAGGAATTACAACACACAACTGTATGTTTTCTTGTTTTCACTATATTTTTAGTTACAAAAATATATAAATCGATAGATAGTTTTGTTACATAATAATTCTCTAAACTATCAACATTCGCATAAAATTACCAAAAAAATTAAAAAAACTAAAATATTAGAATTCAACTAAATAATAAAATTACATTTAAATTTTGTCTATAATTTTAAAAATTTCTCTTATAATCACTTTCAGCATTTATCTAACAAACGCCTTAAATTTACAACTAATTTTTATCTTAAAATCTAAACTAATTGTCTATAAAAATATGTATAAGTTTTGTTAGGTATATAAAGGAGCTGCAAAAAAGATTTATATCAAATCAGCAAAATACTTATTTATAGAAACAAAATCATTTGTTAAATAATATTGCAAAGTTTTGTAAAGTTATTTTCGTTTGTATTTAAATGTTAACAGATTAGAACGGAACCAAAATTACAACAGAACTAGAACAGAACTAGAACAGAACCAGAACAGAACTAGAACAGAACTAGAAATGAACTAGAACAGAACTAGAAATTAATTAGAACAGAACTAGAACAGAACCAGAACAGAACTGGAACAGAACTAGAACAGAACTAGAACAAAACTAGAACAGAACTAGAACAGAACTAGAACAGAACTAGAACAGAACTAGAACAGAACTAGAACAGAACTAGAACAGAACTAGAACAGAACTAGAACAGAACTAGAACAGAACTAGAACAGAACTAGAACAGAACTAGAACAGAACTAGAACAGAACTAGAACAGAACTAGAACAGAACTAGAACAGAACTAGAACAGAACTAGAACAGAACTAGAACAGAACTAGAACAGAACTAGAACAGAACTAGAACAGAACTAGAACAGAACTAGAACAGAACTAGAACGGAACCAGAACCAGAACAGAACTAGAACAGAACTAGAACAGAACTAGAACAGAACTAGAACAGAACTAGAACAGAACTAGAACAGAACTAGAACAGAACTAGAACAGAACTAGAACAGAACCAGAACCAGAACAGAACTAGAACAGAACTAGAACAGAACTAGAACAGAACTAGAACAGAACTAGAACAGAACTAGAACAGAACTAGAACAGAACTAGAACAGAACTAGAACAGAACTAGAACAGAACTAGAACAGAACTAGAACAGAACTAGAACAGAACTAGAACAGAACTAGAACAGAACTAGAACAGAACTAGAACAGAACTAGAACAGAACTAGAACAGAACTAGAACAGAACTAGAACAGAACTAGAACAGAACTAGAACAGATCTAGAACAGAACTAGAATAGAGCTAGAACAGAATTAGAATATATATTTGTCATATACGAAAACTGATGTGTGACCTCAATGATGAAGGGTATCCTATGGTCTGGCTTGGCCGACTATAGCACTTCCTTATTTGTTAAACCCTTCCCACCATAGGTAGAAAGGGTATTATAAGTTTGTGCTGATGTATGTAACGTATAGAAATATTTGTTTTAGACCCTTTTAGTATACTAAAGAGTATTCTAAAAAAAATATGCATTTACTATTTTAGACAAAATTTATCCATAGTGCAAGAAATAATTTATTTTTTGATCAAGTTAGTTTCTATAGATATGTCAGATACTATTATTTTAGAAATTATTAATTTTCAATAGTTATTTCAATCAAAATGGACTGCGAAAAAAAAAGTTCGTGAAAATATAATTAAAACTTTTCAAAAAATTCCGTCATGGACTTTTTAGCTAAAAATTTGAAAGTTGACCCTCGAACGGTTTCTAATGCCATCAGACGGTATAAAGAAAACCTGAGCATTGAAAGAAAACCTGGATCAGGGAGGAAAAAAGGTCCTACAGATATTGGTAAGGCAAAAGAAGTCGAGCGACTCTTTCGAAGAGCGCCTAACACTTCTTTAAGAAAAGCAGCTCGTACGGTGAAATGTTCTACGAATTTTGCACATAGAGTCAAAGCTTATGCTGGATTGAAGACATACAAAGTCCAAAAGGTTCCAGATCGCAATGCTATAAAGAACTTAGAAGCAAAAAAACGAGCGAAAAAATTGAAGTCTGATTTTATAAAAAAATACACCTGTTGTGTGATGGATGATGAAACATACGTACTGGCAGACTTTTCTCAACTTCCTGGTCAAGATTTTTATGTTGCTGATAAACGGGGCAATGTTCGGCAAGAGTTTCGCACAAAAAAACAAACAAAATTCCCTAAGAAGTTTCTCGTGTGGGAAGCTATTTGCAGCTGTGGCAAAAGAAGTAAAGTATTTGTGGCATCTGGCACAATAAACACAGAAATTTATATAAAGGAGTGCCTACAAAAACGGTTGTTACCCTTTTTAAGTGAGCACAGAGTGACTACATTTTTTTGGCCCGATTTGGCATCATGCCATTATGGAAAAAGGCACTTTAGTGGTACTCAAAGAATAATGTCATTTTTGTACCACGAGAGGCAAATCCACCTAACTGTCCAGAACTTCGGCCTGTGGAAAGGTATTGGGCTCTGGTAAAAAAGGAATTGAAGAACACAGGAAAGATTTCCAAGAACATGTCCGATTTTAAGCGCAGGTGGAACACATGCTCCAAAAAGGTATCAGAAGCAACTGTAAAATCTTTAATGGGAGGGTTTCCGAAAAAAGTCGATAATTTTGCAAAACCCGAGTACTAAGTAAACATTTTAATGCTAAATGATTTTGTATAATATGTCATTATATTTGCGTATTTTGTAGAGTTTTTATATTAAAAGGTTTGATTTTTATTTAAGAAAATCCAACTACAAATTTTATTTAGAGCACTCTTTAATAGGCTTAGAATCACTTTCCGAGTCAATTTAGCGATGTCAGTCCGTCCGTTTGGCTGGCTGGACCCCTATGTAATCAATTCTATAGATAATTTGATGAAATTTGGGATAGATCATTTCAATCCATCAAAATCGGTCCATTATTTATGGTATATTTATATATATTAGCCACAAATATCAATATTTTTTCATGAAATTTAAAATAAATACTGCTTATGTCAACTCAAATCACTTAACCAAATTTCGTTGAAATCGGTCCACATTTAACCATAGCTTCCATACAAACTCTTCATCAAAACGCACTAAATGAGAATTTTAAGTTTATTTTTTGCATACATAATGTGTGTAACAATTTAATCAATTTGCCAAATTTCGAGATAATCGGTACACATTTGACCCTAGCTCTCATATAAGTCTAAATGACGGAAATAGCTTAAACATATAAGTTTTGAGAAAATGTTTGTATGATGGCAAACTTTAGGAAATATTTGTCTTTATACAGGGAAATGAACCTTTGACCTTAGTGGTGAAGGGTATCGTATGGTCGGGTTTGGCCGACTATAGCCCTTTACTTGTTTTTTTTTTTAATGAAATTAAGTTGAATCTAAATAAATTTGATTTCTATTTTTTTACATAGACAAGACATAATTTTGAAAAAAAGTTCCTTCTACTACAATTTACGATGACACAGCTTTAACATAAACGACAAATTCATAAAATATTCAACACTTTTTTTTTACAAAAAAGAAAGCCCTGACAATTATAAAATGACATTTTTAGCCATTTACATAAATATAATAACACAGATACTGAGAAGAGATCAAATGCCATAAATTTGTTATGATACCAACAATGTCACTGGTTTTACAATACTCGTAAGAGTCCTATCTCTATCTGTATAATGTTTCTACTTGTGCACTTAATTTGTCAAAATGTAGAAAAAAGGAATACTCCAGGGATGGTTATAGTTACAGATTATAAATTTATATCCATTGTATAGTACAAGTACAAGTATAGTATGCATTCGATAATGTAGGTTTAATTTTATTTGTAAAAGGGAAACGCCTGTCTGTCTATCTTTCTAACAATCTGTTCTATTATATTATATTCTAGTCTTTTCTATTCTATTATATTGTGTTGTTGTGTATAAAACATTTTAATGTCATTTAAATATGAGTGAGACTATGTATTTACTGGGCTTTATAAGCAGCCGACACCGCACAACAATGTTTGTTTAAAGTTAAAATAAATATTTAAAATAAATATGTACATTTATAAAAGAACAGGGATTTTCCAATTTAACATATACTCTCGTAACATGTTCTCGTACTTTGAGTAATAGAAATTTGTGATGTGTGAACATTATAGTTCATGTTCAGGCTTTAGTTTATGGCTTATAGTTGCTCGTACTTACATACATATACTCGTTTACGTACGTATATAAATAAACAGTTAGACAGACGGGCATTGTGATAGTGTGTGTTGGTTGGTTTTTCTATTTAATCTTTCTAAAACTTTTTATAAATTATGCACCGTCACTCACTCTTTGTGTGTATGAGCCTCAATTATGAAGAAAACACTCAGAGATAGTAAAGACAACCAAACGACAAACCATGGAACCAACTATTCTAACATTGAACCAACTATAACACCTATCCACAAAGGCCAGAATGAAAGAGGAAGATGCTACACGTACGTAGGTGAGTAAACAATGAACAGATTTTTAATTATTCTCCTTATGAGAAAATCTAAAAGAAAAAACTATGACATATGTATATAAAAATATAAGTATAACCATATGCGAGTATATAATGTATTTGCGCAAATATTTAAAGCTTACATGTCGTTACTAAAAGTGGAAATGGTGCAATAACTTAAAGACAAGTTTGAAGTTTTATCGAGCAAAAGCAAAAATTGTTAGTCTCTATGTTATGTTCAACTTTAAATTTCTTTTAAAATTCTCTACTTAAGCCGCTGCTATGTTATGTTGCGTTTAACAGTTAATAAGTTCATTTGATTTTTAACATGATCTGTTAAATTCAAAGTTAAGTTGCTGCAATTAATAGCTTAAAGAGAAACATTTAAGCAAAAACTTTATAGTATAGGGATATAGCACTCCATACATTTTTTCTGTCAAAAGCAAAGTTTGATAAAAACAGTACCTTATAATATTGTACTGAACTTACGCACACACAAAAGTTATTTATTTTAGCGTACCTAACTAAGTCCGAGATAAAGTTAAGTACACAAAGGTACAATATAAAAACGTACCGTTCTCTAAAGATTTAGAGCATTTTTTTTATTTAACTTTAGAGTACTATTAAGTACTAAGTTAGGAATTTTTAGATAAATTACTTGTGACTGCGTTCGTAATATTTTAACGAAGCAACAGTTCCAAGTTGAACCATATTCAATACTAACAAAATGAGCAGGGATTTAAACTGCTGGTAAATTCTTAAAATTTACATGCATAGTATGTCGATTGTGGTTGTTTTGGTAAAACAATTTTTTATTAGAGTAAAAGCGGTATACTCTCTATTTTATGGGACTTATCAAAGGGACCATACAGCAAATCAATGTATGGAAGTGCAACATCTTTATATTATAAAGTCTTTGATATGAAGTTGTATGATGGTGTTATGTTGTTGTTGTACCAAATTTAGTTGAAATCGGTCCATACTTGATCATAGCTCACAAAATAAGACGAAAATCGCAAAAATGATCGTTGATCTGATGATTATGACAATTTTATGTTTATTTATTGCAATTTTTATTGAATTTCGAGAAAATTGGCCAGCATTTGACAGTAGCTTCCATAAAACCCCTAATGACGGAAATGATTTCAATATATAAGTCTTGTGGAAATATTTATATGATGACAAATTTTAGCAACTAAGTCTGGGCTCTTATTTCGGTGGCGATCTAGGCAATCTGGCTAAGGTATATATTGGCCATCTTAAAAGCCTTGGCGTTTTAGGTGGGTACAATGGAATTTATAGTCTAAGTTAATCTATCTAATATCTCTAAAATCTATCTAATATCTCTCAAATCTATCTAATATCTCTAAAAGTCTAGTACCGAAAAATTGTCATAATCAAATTTGTAAAGTGAGGGAACCATTAAGATAAAATTGTGAAACATATTTAGAAACAATTTTACCATCAAAAATGCTAAGAACCTTTAAAACACCACCGACCATAAGTACATATGTATGTCTGTTTGTATAAAACGTTTGTATGTTTATTTGCTAAAAAGTCCGCAAAATGCAAATGAACAAGACCCTACAATTGTGGAGTGTGAGTGAGAGGTAAATAAACATTTTAGCCTACGCAAACAAAACTTAGCAAACGAAAAACTAAAACTAAGACTTAGGCAACTTAATCTAAGCAGCCACTTCACTTTTTAGACCTTTAACAAAAATATTTTATATTTTATATTTTTCGTCATAGTTCACAGAATGCATACATAAAAACATACAAACGAGTACATACATCCATCCATGTCGTTATGTACATGTGAAATTACTTAGTAAAATTTTGTTTTTTTTTAGACTTATTTGTTCTTGTCGCATTCAACACAGGAGCGTGCAACAAATGAGCAAAAATTATTAGTTTAGAATGACAAATATTTGTCATTGTTGGTGATTTCTATGAAATATATTGTAATAATTGCATGCTTGTTCATGCTTAAAAAAAAGGTTATCGATTTTTTCAATCTAAATCTAAATGTGTAAACAGAGGTTTTCAAATGGGAGGAGTTGTTGTTGAGGTCTAAAAAAATATATATATATTAAAAAAAAATAAGTACCTACTTAAAGTGGTCTATTATTCGGCTAAAATGCAAACGGAAGTTTCTTTTTTTTTCTTGATTGTTGCATATCAAAATTTAATGGTGAATTATAAGGAAATTTCGAAATATTGTTTTTAGTAAGTACTTCAAATATTACTTTTTATTCAACTTTAAATTATTTTAATGTTATTTATTTAAGTGACCTTCTAGTCTTATGGGAATTTACTTTAGTAAGCTTAAGTTTTTTTTTTCAGCATCCAACAAATTTTAATATTTAAAAGTCATTTTATTGTGAGCTTTTGTTTTATATGTCATGGTTAAATCGTTAAAAAGGGCACATAGCGGCAGGTGCAATTTTTTAAAAATATGTCAAAAATATTTATAAGGAAAACAATTAGGAGTGAAATATATTCAGAGTTTTGTGAGGATTCAATTTTGCAATTAAGGCTAGGCCCACATGTGGTAAATTTTATAAATAAACACATACATATTTTAATAATAAAGTACAAGTTATGAGTTTAACTGGGATGATTGATAGATCAAAACATCCCAAGGGGATTGTGTCATTTTATGTCATTTCAATTTATTCGGAGGATGACGGGGTACATCATGTGGTCAAGGATTTTCACTACCACTGAAAGAATTGACATGATTTTACAACTGCTATCTAATTATGTAAAGAAGTTAAATAAGGGAAAAAGTAGTATTTTAAGCAGTGAAACGACTTGAAGACAAGATGGTAAGATATACCCCGGCAACATTCCAATTGGAACAAGGGGTACTTCTCTCAGACAATGAGCTGCATCCGATTCTATTTTTAGACTCATTGAAAGGGACCTACGTTTAAACTCCGGCTCCGAACGGCAACTGCATTAGTTAGAGAAGTTTTACATAGCCTAATACTCAATAAGCAGTGGCTAGCTGAGTTATGAGGTCAACCGCCAGTTTTTTGAAAATTTATTTTTTCAAGTGGGTCTGGCCAGGGGTTGAACTTGGGACCTCTGGTATGCTAGGCGGATGACTAACCTGATATACCACGGCGATAAGCGGTTACTTCGCGCAAATTACTCTCAAAAGTCTATAAGAGCACCATTTGGCGGGTCAAACGAATAATTTTAACCCTTTCTGTAGCTGGGTCAAATTAAAATTTTCAGTTTTGTTTTCTCCATAAATACGAGTACCTTTTAACGTTAACAATTATTATCTTATTTGCTTCTAAGTCTTTAATTAAAATGCAGTAAAATTTGTAAAAATTGTATATACTTTTAAATTCCTTTAATTTACCTACGTTTGACCTTTTTTTAGATAAATAGCTCCTCTGTTTCAAATTACTGCCATAATAAATATTTCAAAAATATATAACGACACGCAACTAAAAATTGTGCAAAAACAAATTTTGAAAATTTTCCATAAGAATTCAAATAAATATTCCAAGTACAAAAGTTATACATTTCAGCGTTTGTAAATGAAATAAATACTTAAAATGTTGGGTAATTGAAAATTTAGAGTTTTTCTTAGAAACGTTCTAGGAAATAAAATTTAAAATAATTATTGTTTTGTAATTTAATAATGTTATTTAATAAAGAGCTAGAATTATGAACATGAATATGAATTAAATAAAAATTAAAATGTAATAAAATTTATTAAAAAGGCTTAATTGTTTACATCATGTTATCCAAAAGACTTGTATTTTCGAAAAACTAAAAAAAGCTAATTATTTACATGGTGTAAATATTATGTGGATTAAAATTTGTTTACATTTAGATTTAAAAAATCAAATTTCAAATACATATAAATAAATTCTCTTAAAGTTTAATTGTTAAATACCATATAAGGTTAATGCTCAATTTTTCCATACAAATTGATGATCATGTCCTACTCTACATTCGGTATGATTCCTAGTTTTTCTATAGAAAAAGTGGATGACACCCAGTTTTTCTATAGAAAAAGTGGATTACACCCAGTTTTTCCATAGAAAAAGTGGATTACTCTTAGTTTTTCTATAGAAAAAATTGATGACACGCAGTTTTTCTATAGAACAAGTGGGTGAAACCCAATTTTTTTTTATGAAAAAAGTGGATTTACTGTTCATCGGCAACGCTTTATACGACGTTGTTTTTGTAAGGTAAATAATACAAGGTTGATAAAAAATGTCCATTAATACAATGTAAATTTCATGTATTTAAATTTTTTTAAGGATTTTCGTTTTGAATTATGATTTAATAACTCGACTTACTTAAGCTTATGGGATTATTTACAGTAACGCTGTGAGAAATTTGGTGGTTGTTTTCTACTTTATGGTTTGATAAATTTCGCTTAATAGTTCTAACGCTGAAGAAATCGTGACTACTTCAAACACTCATGTAAAAGTAATTTACAATGGACTAAGACTAGTCCAAAAGTAATCCAAATATAGGTATGTAAAAAAATATGATACATTTATGTTATGTAAATTGTAAATGTATTGCATCTGATCTCATCTGAGTAATCCCATAACTCCGCGCATTATCAACAAAGGGTTAGGATCGAAATTAATCCATTTCACTTTTTTTTGTCAAACTGCTATTTAAAAGAATAGGTAAACAACGGCCTCTAAAAGTGTTGAAATTAAATAGGTCATTTTAATAAAAAATGCATATAATTTACATGTTAATAGCATGTTAACTATGTATGTAAATATTGGGTAAACAATAGGTATTTTAATACTAAAAAAAATGTTCACATTATATGTATATAAACAATAGTTAAGCAATGCCTCATTGTTATTTACACGGATCTATTGTAATTTTGCAACCAACCTACAACATTTCTAGCTTTTTAATGAAATAAGAAAATTAATTGTTTAGATTTTTTACTTTTAATGAAAATAAAATGCCTAAATGAAAATTAAGCCAATTGTTTATGCTACGAGTACATGTATTGTACAAATACCTATGCAAATCCGGATGTTTATTCCAAAAACATTTGAAAGTACTTTTGAATTTATATATGTATTGGTAAGTATGCATATGTGAATGAAAATGGTGTTTACGCTTGAGTTGGCCTAAATACTAATCTTTGAAAGTTGGATAATTTAATTAATTATTTTGCGTATATTTGTGTAAATAAGTATATTCGAGTACAAATAACAACAAGGTCTTTATATTCGGTACACCATTAAATAAACAGGGCACATGATTTCTCAGGCTTTTCAAAATTACCCATGTTTAAATTCTAACACATAGAAAATTAATGGTACAACAAACATGTTTTTCATACGAAATTTAAAATTATTTCGAAAAAAAGAGGAAAAACAATTCTCATGAACACAAAAATGTCAGAGATATTGTATGTCCTCAATTGAAATAGACGTGTGTTACGTGAAAAGGAATATAGATTTCAGTCACACACAGACACACATTCTTTGATACAGGGCAATGGTGGTGTTTTTACCTATATAACTATGTATGTACTTATATACATGTAGATATAATAAGTAAATATCTATTTAGCCTGGCCAAATTAAATGATCTATGCTACCAGCTTTAAATGTTTATAAATATTTTCTTTACTAAAATCTTTTATTTTCTTTTATTTTTTTGTTGGTTCGTTTTTATGATTATTTTATTTTTTCGTTTCGTGTTGAATTTTTCATTAAAATACTAGTAAAATTGCTACACTATAATCTTTACTAGAAAATACCAAAATCATTCTATACCATCGTCTGTCCTTCTAACTGTTTGTTAGTATGTTTGTAAGTAAGTAACTGTGAAAAGTATGTAAAAATGTAAAATAATCATCATCGTTGTTGGTATGTTTTTTTTGTTTTCTTAGTATTTTTCTTGCCTACTTGCAATTTGCAACTGCATATTCACATCTACGAAATAAAAAATATGCTTTTTTTATGGAAAAACACAGAACACGTTTCACTACATGCTTCATTGGCTGCTTTTGGGGGTTTTAAAATATTTATGACCGTTTTACCAGAATCTCCTAACACCAGCAGAGAGTGAGAAACATCTACAGACACAATCTTTCAAACACAAATTTATACCGAGTAGTTATTTTTGGAATCCGTTTTTTAGTTGTTGTTTTATTCATTCATTCAGTAAAGTCTACAGTTTTGAGAATATTTATAGCAGATCTATATTTTTACAATATGTTCTCTTTTAAATAGAGAAGGTGCTGATAATGTGGTATACCTTTTAGTTTTCCAATTTATTTTTTTTTAATATCGATATGTGTTGTTCATTTCAAGTGTATTTGAAAAAAAAAAACTAAACTCACAATTTAAAAAACGTTTCAAATCCCAAAAACATTTATTTTAAAAAAGGTGCAGGTAATGTGGTACGCCACATGACGAGCTTAATTTTGTTGTTATTTTTTTTTATTGTAATTATCTGTAAGTAACATTTTTTTTCGAGCCAGAGCATGTGAAAATATCTAGAATAAGTAAAACCGCTTCGGCTGCTTACGGCTTTGTTTCAGTTAAAATTCAAAGTAACCTTAATTGCTGCACTTGAGATCACTATAGATATATGTATATTTAAACTGCTATATATATGGATCAATTGCTTGTATCCTTCTCTAATGTAAATCCTACTAACTATTTGAATCTTTCACGAAAAAACTTTGAAACACACCTTTAATTCAATAACTTGTGTTATTACTGGGTGACTGGGTAATTTAGGCGATGTTGGATACCAAGCAACGGTTCTGATTGGACACTGAAATCCTTGTGCTATCACCTGATTATCTACCTAAACACCCGTTAAAGTAGTAAGCTAACAAGTGCCGCCAGTTCTCGAGGAGTGGGTTACTACCCCGACGTCCTAACCCATATTTCTTCATATAAGAATTTCCACGACAACATTCTAATTGGAACAACTGGTACTTCTCTCCAGGGTAAGAAAATATTCACGAGTGTGAAGCTCATTTGTCTAAATTCAGCACTTTCTCAAGAGTTGTGAGTAATGTTTTTTTGTTTTGTTACACACAATTATGACTAAAGATTAACTTATACAACTCTCGCGCGTGAAGAATAAATAAAATTTAAAAATCATTTCCTCATGCGCACGACTAAACTAAACTTCAACATAAGCAGGCGCATGAGCATCCACATTTGTCATTCATTCATTTTTAATTTAGTTAATTATCATTATTAGTTAATTACAATTGAGTCTTTTACATTTTCAGCAGGACAAATCTACGGTTACGAGGCCTAGAGATTTGTACTGTGAAAAAATTGCAGAAAAATAAATAATGTAATATTTTTTATTTATCAATGCGGTTTTTGATAAATAAAAAACAGATTGAATCATTTTTTTCAAAATATCAAAAACAAAATATCAAAATATTAAAAATACCTATGTATATGTATTTCTATGCACTTTTGTTTAAAGGCCTTGCGATATTTCCCGCTGTGTTTCTTAAATCTAACACAGCCGAAAACTTTTTTGTTTTGTTCTTGTATTTTTTGTTTTTGTCTTTTCTTTAACAAAGCAGAAATTTAGTTAATATTTCTTCTAATGTGCCACTCACGGGCAAGTCGTGCGCTAGTCGTGTAAAATATTTTTTGTGAGTGGCACACAAAATGTGGTTTTCATTTTTTAGTTGATCGTGACTTGTGTAGAAAAAGTTTACTCTTGTCAACACGAGTAAGAGATGAATGTACAAGAAAAATTTGTTAATACCCATGACTGTGTGCGAGATTTTTATAAAAAGGAATTTTTGCACATGAGTAAATGTGTGAAATGAGTGTTCAAATCCTTACCCTGCTTCTCTCACACAATAAGCTGCATCCGATTCTATTTTTAGACTCATTGAAAGGGACCTACATTTTAACTCCGGCTCCGAACGGCAAATACATTAGTTAGAGTAGTTTTATATAGCCTAATACTCAGTAACCAGTGGCTAACTGAAAATTTATTTTTGTCAAGTGGGTCTGCCCAGTGATCGAACTTGGGACCTCTGGTATGCTAGGCGGATGACTAACCTACTGTACTACTGCGGTTTTTTATATAGTTCTCATATCAAAATGTGGGTTAGGACGTCGGACGCGTCGGACGGCTTGTAACCCACCCCTGGAAAAAAACAATTACTATAAAAGAGCTAAAATTAGAATAAAACGGACACCTTAATGTAAGAAGAGGACGTCCGAAACTTTGATGGAAAGGCCAAGCAGAAGAAAATCTTTCTTATCATATTACCATATTATCAACTTGCACCGCAATTTACTCTAATATTCATTCATTAAGCGCTTTCTGTCTTTAAGTTTAAATGTCACGGTTTCTCTGGATGGAGCGCCACTGAAATATTTAATTTTCGCATTCACTTATAGAAGTGAAATTATTAATTTTTTACTTCAATGTATAGACTTAGGTAGTCTGAAGTCCAAAGATGAAATGTCTTCACAACAATTCTCTGATGTCAAGCCGCCACTAAGGCTCCGGATTATGTTTTTCTGAATTTAACTAAAACCCTTGGTTGCCACGAATGGCTCTGTATTTGGGAATCAATCTATTGTGGATGATGTGCCAAGGAAACACTCCAGGGAACTGTAGATAGTTTGCAAAATTCCTCATGAATGGAACATTTTAATAGTAAGTTTGTCATAATATTACTTTTCGTTTATGAATTAGGTGGTTGGTTTTCAAGTATTTCAAACAAATTTCCTCAAAAGTCTTGTCCAATCTAAAACAAATTTAACTTGTTTAGGTTTGCTAAGATTTCCAACCCAACTGTTATTTGTCCTCCATCAACTACTCTACACTCCAGTTAGCAGAGTGTAAAATAGCTGGCATTTAAGCAGAGGTTTATGAACGAAAAATATTAAATTTGTTAGATATTAAATGTGTTGTTTGTTTGCAAGTGCTTATAGTTTTTAATATATTTCAAAATCTATTTACTTGACTTGCATTTAGTCGTAGAGGCATTGTTGCAAATAGGAAAAAGCGTTGAAAATACAAAAAATAAGAAAATATTAGTATGAAAATGAACACAAACATCTGAAGAACATCTGGTTATTCAAAACCTAACCAAAATATACAACAGCCTTGACCGTATCCACAAACACAATTTTAGATTAAAATAGATGATGAGGAATTGTATTTACAGAAAGTATGAAGGAACAAACAAAAAAAAACTACAATCAATTTCAAATGAAAATTCATAGTTTAACCCACAAAAAATAAAAATGGCTGTAAATTCAAAAATTAAAATAAAGTATCAAAGGACTTAAATGTGATGACAAATGATAACATACTATATCCAGATTAAGTTCGATCAAATATTAACATGTTTGGTTAAAATATTAAATTCCCCATATTGTGCAGTGCAATATAAAAGTTTTATTATTATCATTGACATTGGTATAAAATTCAGCACAGAAACAGAAGTTTTTGCCAAAAAGTTTGTTGCATATGTTCAGGTTATTTTTGCCTTAAATCAATAAAAAAATCATGTTTATACAAAAAAATGCAATTGTAGCAGTTCATTAAAATGTAATTTCACTGATACTTAGTTTTGTTTAACTTTCAGTTAAAACAACAACAACAACAATTCAACAATAATTTTTAAGTAAACATTAAAGTTTTCCTGTTCTCCAGTTGTTTATTTCCTTTCATTACAAATCATTTTTTACTTACACTCGAATTTCTTTACATTCTTATATGTATGTAAATCTCTTAATATCAGTCCTATCATCAACTGGTCAGCAAAGTGACCTAAGTCAATTTATACAGTCTTCTCCAAAAAGTTATAGACTACAAAATAAGGGTCCAAATCACGACATTTCAATCGAATCGAAATCTCCGAGCCCAGCCTATGTCAAGTCTATATTTAAGCGTACTATAAAAGTTTCGAAAAGGACTTAGAACAAATTGCTGGCTAAACAAAACGATATGTAAATACAAAACATTCGTACTCGTATGAATGTGTAATTGTATATGTAGGTGAACAATGATTGTGTTATAGTTTGAGTAGTTCATCAATCACATTTATTGCTGTTTTTTTGTTGTTGTTATGGTTATTGCCATTAGTTGTTGTATGTATGTATAGTTTGTGTACTAGTGTCGTGCTGTTGTTGTGGCTCATGCAATTTGTTGTTATTTCTGGTTTTTGTGTTTTGCATGAGTATTATTGTTGTTATTATTGGATGTAATTGTTATTATTGCTTGGAGAACAGTTAATGTTGTTTTCACTACATATGTATGTACATAGCGACAGACAGTTAGACTTATATACATACATACGAACAAATGCACATTCTGTTAACATTACGCTGATTTATTTGATATCTTGTAAATTTTTTACATTTCATATAAACACACATATTCAAGGCTATATCAGACAATTAACAATAACATTTTGCATACATTTGTTTATATACTAAAAAACCATACATACACTTACCCATATTTATATGTATGTAGCTACATCGGTTATACGATGGTTACCATTAATTTCCTCATGTTAGAGGTTTTTATTCAAATTTTGTAACTTTACCAGTATAACCATCTGATCTTAGAAAAATTATCTTTAAATAATGTACGATCATTCGAATGTCAAATTCATATTTATGACATTTCAAAAACAGTTCTTAACGTTTGATATACATACCTATATAAATACAATTATTGTCTTACAACTTCTAAAGGGTTCTTTTGACCACATTCGTTTTTATAAGACTTTTTTGAATACTAGATGAAACACTTTGCAAATTGTTAGTATCAAATGAAAGCGACCAAGATGACACGCCTGAACAAATCAATCATGTTAAAATTGCAATAGCTCGACTAAAAAATATCAAAGTTGCGGGTGCCGATGGTTTGCCATCAGATTTTTTTAAAGCCGGAGGTGATGAGTTAATGAGGTGCATGTTCCAGATTATATGGATAAAAGAACGAATGCCAGACGACTGGAGTCTCAGTGTTCTTTGTCCAGTGCACAAAAAGGTGCTAAAATCGTATATGCCATTATTATTGCACATAACATCCCATCGACCATACTGCGTAAAAGGCTAAAGCCCGAAGTTAACGAAAAAATTGGGACCTTCCAATGTGGCTTCAGACCAGGGGTTAAATCGCCGCATTCGATATCGACAGAAAACATAGACTTTTAAGAAAATATTTTGTAACATACCTTAGGGATTTTCAAAATATTTTATTTTGCAAAAGGCGTAATAAAAGTTGATATGTAAACATATCTATTTGCTTTTCAAAGCATTCAGTTTAAATGAAATTATTTTAATACTAGAGAACTTTTGATAAATAATTTACAATGTAGTGAACCTTACATGTTATACATATACTATTTAGATTATCCTAAAAGTATGCCACACAAATGTTTCTGAAATATCGTACGTTAAGATCGATATAGAATGCGACGATTTGGCAAATCGTAAATCTACCACTGTCCAGATCTTCACACTATGTCAACTACTGGAGAAGACCCATGAGAAACAAATAGACAATTTGTATCTCTTCGTTGATATTGATATCCTGGGACGCACATTGCCCGCGGTGACTGCCGTCTTTTTATGTATTGAAAAGGAATCAATCAAAATGGGTCTAGTTGTCAATGAATCAAAAGCAAAACTGATGATTTCTACAAGCAGATAGTCCACTAGAATCGGACCACATGTGATCGCTGAGAAGTATAGCTTTGAGGTTGTAAAAGATTTTGTTTACCTTGGTACCGCCGTCAACATAAAATAAGTTTCGAATTATACTTGCGAACCGATGCTATTTTGGCCTAAGCAGGCAACTAAGAAATAAAGCTCTCCCTGTAAGAACTAAAATTATGCTCTATAAAACGCTTATACTGCCCGTGTTATTATATGGTGCTGAATCATGGGCACTAGCACAGGAAGATGAAGCTATTCTTGGAGTTTTTGAGAGGAAGATTATACGAAAAATCTTTGGACCAGTCTGCGTCAACAATGAATATCGATATCGAATGAACCATGAGCTGTATGAGATATAGGCTGACATCGAAATAGCTAAACGCATTAAACAGCAGCGGCTGAGTTGTCTAGGACATGTCATCGTATGGATTAAATTACTACAGCAAGAAAAGTATTCGAAAATGATCCCGTGGGAACTCGTAGAAGAGGACATCCAAAACTTCGATGGAAAAAACAAGTAAAAGAAATTGGAAAATATTCGCACAAGATCGAAGCGCATGGAATACTAAAATATGCTCGGCCTTTGACCTTAACAGGTTGTAAATATAGGCCAATTAAGTCAAGTAAGTAAAATATTGAAAAGCTTTTAAAAGACCAATTATAAGACATTATGTGAGAGTTTAAGAATGTTAACTTATCTGCTCTACACTCTATTATTGTATATTTGTACTCTACCATCTTAAATGTATCAATTGACTCAAAATCACTACTGATTTAGGAATTTCCGTCTCACCGAACGTCTATTTGGCTTGATATCAATAGGAAGGAGAATAGAGTAAAAGTATTGTATATGAATTTTCGATGTCAGTTAGAGAAATTTACAAGTGTTTGGTAAGCCTGAACAACGAATTCAGACAATGGGCTGCATCCGATTCTATTTTTAGACTCATTGAAAGGCCTAATACCTAATAACCAGTGGCCAGCTGAGTTATGAGGTGAACCGCCGCTTTTTTGAACATTTATTTTTTTCAAGTGGGTCTGGCCAGGGATCGAACCTAGGACCTCTGGTATGCTAGGCGGATGACTTACCAGCTATACACTATTACCGATAGAAATATTCACCCATTTCTTGATGTAGCCTAGAAGCTGAGAAATAGACTGGTCTATGTAAATATAAGTGTACCAGAGGGAGTGTATTATTGTATATGGAAAATGTTTTGTGTTTTTTAAAATTTTCGTCGTTTAAGTAAGTAAGGGTAATGTGGAATAGGCTGTTAATGTGGTATATGAAATTTTTTCTTTAAATGCAAATATGAGAATAACGGGAACTGCAGCCGAATTAGTTTTACTCATAAGAGATCAACTAGCCAAGGGCGAACAATTCATTTGCTATAACTAGTTATAGGCAAATAAATTCTAAATTCAATCATTCGCACTTAATGAAGCGATAAAACATTACGGAGTTTTTTAAATTTTTCTGCTACTACTAGTTTAATCGCAAATTTGTATAAGTGCTAGTGCCCTTCACTGCTCTAGAGGGATATTACAGTCTTAATCTAGCTCGAAAACACAATCAAATCTTAGGAGCTGGTAATGTGATATGAGCTGGGCCTGTTGTGCATCACATTGCATGCACATTTTTTAAGTCATTTTAAAAAGGATTTAAAATATTTTCTCAAATATCTCTGAAATTGTGAGTTTAGTTTTTTTTCAAATGGATTCATGGATGTATAAGACATGCATTAGAGCATCTGAATGGTTAATTTATATTTAAATCGGCCAAAAACTATCAATTTACAATAAAAAATGTTTAAATTTTATAATAAGTGTTTAAAATATTTTTCTCTGGCCTATTTACAATTTATTTAATTTAGTCACTCAGTTAATTGAGACTTAAAGGAAACTGTTTCACGGAATAAGTTTTGAAATATTATACAGATAAATCATTTCTTGGCCCACTCTCGTATGAGTCTCATCTGTATGTAATATATCAAACGATTTTAGCAAAAATGGTATATATATATATATATATATGCAGGTGTAAAAAAAGAGAACAATAATAAATCGTTGTAGGTAGTAGTAGTAGTAGGAAGAGTACAAAAGAAACTAATGAACTATAAATAATGTGTAGGTAATAACAATAAAAAGGAAACACTTGAAAAAATATAACCAAGTCCTTTTTCTTTGCATATTTATTTTATATTAATACAATATATAAAATATTCAAAACTTTTTTTCAACTTGAATTATATTTTCCTTTTCTGTTATTTTTTTCTTGTAAAATATTGCTTGAATTTCTTGTTTTATAACCATTTAAATATTTGCCATTTATTTCATTTTCATTTAGATTTATAACTATTTACAATATATATATGTATGTATATTTATGTATGTAAATATTTTTAAAAATTTGTGATTAGTTGTGTCACATTTTCACCTTTTTGATGTGACCATCATCAAAAGGGTGTGATTTTATTTACATTCATCCATATATTATACGCTTATATGTAGTAGCACATTTTAAGATTTTTTTTTAAAGTCTTTTATGATAAAATTTTCTTGTAATTATTTTTTTTTATTTAAAAAAAAAAAAATATTTTTTAATTTAAACTCAAAGTCAGAAATGTATGTATGTAGGTACGTATGTTTATAAAATAAAGACAAACCAATTTAAATATTTCTTTAATTAATTATTTATTAAATGCACATTTGTTGTTTCCTTTAATTTCCTTGAAAATAAATTTCACACGGCGTATAAGTGATTTGATTTATTGGCCACTGACGTTGTTGGCTGGCTAACTGGCAAAGACTCGTCGTAACTCATACGTCTAAGTGGAAAAAGTAGGGCTATAAAACCAACCACGAATATTTATTATTTTATTCTATTTGCTTTAAATTGCACTATTTTTTATTTTTTCCATTTTTTTATATTTTTGCTTAAACACTTATTTTTTTATATAGAAGAAGATATTGTATATTTTAAGGGGCTATTTGTTAGTGTAATTTCTTGTAATTTTTTATTTGCCTTTAAATAGGCTTTAAGTATAACTTCAGTTTGGAAATGTTATAGAAAATTTAAAAAATAAAATAAAATTTAGTTTTATCTTACAACACAACGGTCGGACGACGACAAGCACGAACAACAAAAACACGACTGACTGGCCAAATGTGGAAACGATTTTAACATTTTGTCCTGTTTTTAGTTTTCCTCTACTACAACAGCAGCAACAACAACAATTGAAAACCTTGCTAACTTTTACACCAACAATATACTTTTGCTTGTACCTTTTTGCTCTCAGCAAAAATAAGAAGAAAATAAGCAAAAATATTTGATAAAAGCACAGACACACTCACTCACTCACGTACACTAACATTTTAACATACACAGAAATACATACATATTATATGTATGACCCCAGCAGTTTTTAAGGCCTAAAGTGTCTCCATTTCTGTTGTTGAGTTCCGATCGAATTGATTCAGATTTCGAAAAATTTTAACGGCTCTTAAACAAGACTTTTTGTAATTTTTGCAAATATCAAGATCATTAATGAAACGTGCGAAAATGAGTATTGAAATTATTCACTTGAGATTTGGATGTTAATAAAGTTGGTGTGGCTTTGATACGCCGCTTTGTTATAGAAAAAATTTTCTATAAAAAAATGTTTGATAAATAAAATTTGCCATAGAAAAATTTTTGATGAAATAATTTTCTTTAGAAAAATTTTTGAAAAAAAAAAATTTCTATAGAAAACTTTTGATAAAAAATTTTATGTAGAGACATTTTTATAAAAAAATTTCTATAAAAAATAGGTATTTTCCATATCTAATTTCTTCTTGATAAAACAATTCTATAAAAAATTTTCTTAGAAAAAATTTTGATAAAAAATTTTCTATAGCAAAATTTTGATAAAAAAAATTTTCTATAGAAAAATTGTTGATAAAAAAATTTTATATAGAAAAATTTTTGATAAAAAAAATTTCTAAAAAAAAATTTTGATAAAAAAAATTTTCCATAGAAAACATAGAAAAATTTTCAATAAAAAAATTCTCTATAGTAAAAGTTTTGATAAAAAAAATTTCTATAGAAAAATTTTTGATAAAAAAATTTTCTATATCATCAAAAAATTTTGTATAAAAAAATTTTGTATAGAAAAATTTTTGATAAAATAATTTTCTATAGAAAAAATTTTGATCAACAATTTTCTATACAAAGTTTTCTATACAAAAATTTTTGATAAAAAAATTTTTTATAGAAAAATTTTTGATAAAAAAAATTTCTATACAGAAATTTTTGATAAAAAATATTCTATAGAAAAATTTTTGATAAAAAAAAATTTTGTAGGGTGTTTTATATTGTTGTTATACTGTTATTTTGATTTTTTATAAAAAAGATTTTCTATAGAAATATTTTGATAAAAAAATTTTTGAATTTTCTATAGAAACATTTTTGATAAACATATTTCCTATAGAAAAATTTTTATTAAAAAAATTTTGAATTGAAAAATTGTTGATAAAAAAATTTTCTAGAGAAAAATTTCTATAGAAAAATTTTTGATAAAAAAATTTTGTATACAAAAGTTTTTGATAAAAAATTTTCTATAGAAAAATAAAAAAAAAAAAAATTCTATAGAAAAATTTTTGTTAAAAAAATTTTTGATAAAAAAAATTTCTCTAGAAAAATTTTTACAAAAAAAATTTCTATAGAAAAATTTTTAGTAAAAAATTTTCTATAGAAAAATTTAAAAAAAAAAATATATATTTTTTTTAATATTATTTACATTGTTATTTAATAAAAAAATTTTGTATAGAAAAATTTTTGATAAAAAAACTTTCTATTGAAAAATTTTTGATCAAAAAATCAAATTCCCAATAAGGAAGGTAAACGTTACAAATAATTTAAGTCCCCTAAACTAGTAATCGAAATCTTTTGCAATTAATAGAACCGTTGGGATACCAACACATAAACTCAATTTGATAACATGGTAAGTAGTTGTTGTTTGTCGGTTGGTGTAACTGAGCAGTATCAAGTACATGGACGTTCTGGGACATGTCGTGTTTCCGTGTGCCGAAGTGTAAAAAAAATCTAGCAAAATAATGCTAAGAAGAATTGCAGTAAAATGACACGCTATCCGTTCCTCTTCTTCTTCTCCTTTTAAACCACTTCCTTACAGCTCGATTTAGCTGGAATTGCTGTTTTATTGTTATTGTTTTTCCTTCTTTTTTACTAGTGGTTTTTATATTGTTGTACCTTTAGTACTCAGTTTTTACTATCCCTTTTTATTCATTCGCTACATGTTTTCGCTCTTACATTTTAGTACTCATGAAAGGAAAACGGTGTGTAACGAGAAAATAAACAATAACATTTTGCTTGAGTGTGGGTGAGAGATTTATGGGGCTACGAGACTCTCTTTGATTTAATTTTCTTTAGCTGAGATTGCTAATTCTCACGCAAAACTACATTGACACAGGACCATAAAAGTTTTATATTAAAAGTTCGTGCCTTTATATCAGAGGAGTAAAGGTATAAAATGTTGAAGCTATGTATAATTAAAAAGTTGAAAGCTATTTAACATCAAATAAAGATAATATTTTCTACCGATTCTTACTTATTCTCATCTTTGAACAATTTGCATATGCATGTCCTACTTTTTCTAAAAGTTAGGACTCAGTGGATTGCCAACATGCTTATGCATTTCCTTAGATACGTTATATTCAGGCCTAGCAAAATATCGAAGAAATCTAATTTCTTCATACTTCATTTTTAGATGTTAAAGTAATTTTAAAAAAGCTCGAGGATGTAGCCTTTGATACCATACAAAACAGGTTAATATCGATTAATATGGGATGCCAATCACCTAGAGGTGATTCAGACCAGAATTTAGTGTATAGTTAGTTAAATTGCTAATTCAATGCTTAGTTAATTGTTTCCATGAAAATTTGTTTAACTTACATTTCTCACGCACCTAATCACAATAGAGGAAACAATTTTCTTTTTATATCCTATTTTATCCTTATATTCTTTGCCATAACTGTATTAAAGTCATTTATAGACACATTAAAAGCCCATTTCATTTAATTCTCTTAAAGCTTTTGTCCTACCTTTATAAAACACCCATTAAATAATACTCAAAAAGCTTTGTTTCTCTTTTTAATTTTAAACACATGTTTAAAAGCTTTTAGCAACACGTTTTTTCCGACCTATTAATAGCCAAATAAACAGTTGCCAAAGTTAGCTGGAGAAAAGCTTTTTCTTTATTTGATTAACTTTAAATGATTTATTTAAACTACTTGTCGTCTCAAACTTTAGCAAAACTATAAAAAACAAATGTTGAAAAAAAACACAAGGAAAATTTCAAATTTATTTACATGTGAGTGAGTCCATCAAACACAAACGTACGCTATAGCAAATTGGTCATATTGTGTGCTAAGGAGAAAGGAGTAAAGGACAATAATCTATAGCATAAACAAACAACGTTTTTTGACCTCTTGACTGGTAGTACGAGTATCAATAATGTTATTTTTTGTAGCCTATAAGCATTTACAATTTTTTTTGTTTGTGTTAACGTATTTAAATATATAAAAAAATTGTAAAAATAGAAAATTAGTCTTTTCATCGAAGTTTCGGACGTCCTCTTCTTACATTAAGGTGTCCGTTTTTATGTTCTAATATTAGCTTTTTCAAAGTATGTAATTGTTTTTTCCAGCAGTGGATTACTAGCCCGATGTCATAATCCATATTTTTATAGTTCTCATGTTAGAACTCGCGGCACTTGTTAGCTCACTAACCGGTGTTAAGGTAGCTAACCAGGTGGTACCACGAAGAGGTCAGTGTCCACAGTTGAGATGAGGGATAGACCAAATTAAGACCAATCAGAACCGTTGCTTGGTATCCAACATCCCCTATATCCTACACCTTTTAATATATTTCTAGGTGCAGTTCTGTCATCTAGTCACTTGCAAATAATCAACATTTGCCATTCGTATTCACTCAAATATAGGCCAAGCATGTTTAATATTAATGCTTTGAGGCCCAACTCGAATGTAATGTTAAATTTGTACATAACTATAATATAAACTCCAAAAAAATATGTATGTACATATATTAAGTCCTTTAACTCTTTGTGGAACATAGAGCATAAACAAATGTTTTGGGGATTATATTCAATGGCTTGATGATTTATATCAGTAGCAGGCTTTCTTATTGTATGTCCTAGCCAACTATATTTCCTAGTGCGAATACTTGTTTGAAACGGCTCTTGATCGGCTCATAGGTCCTGATTTGAAATTGTAAAGGGCTTGAAAATTCTGAGAATGCGTCTAAAGCATCGATTGACAAATGCTTGTAGTCTGTTTACATCTCGACACGAAATATTCCATGTTTTACAACCATATATTAATTTCCAAATGGATTTGTGCAAATAGATTTTATTTGAATGCCCCCCAAGACCCTATGTTGTATGATAACCCACAAGCATCTGTAAATTTGGAATCAGATACTTCCTTTCTAATTACATCACAATAAAATGTATGTGTAATCATTACCTAAGTGTTATTTTACGTAAAAACCTATTTATAGTGCTGGGTGCATTTTGAACATAAATTGGACTACGTTTTTACAGACTACGATTATTTTGTGTGAAAGTTATTGACAGAATGAAATTATAATATTTTTAACATTAACCCTGAGCTAATTCGAATGTCAGGGGAGTGTTTTGCAGTCATTACAAATAATACTTCAGCTCCAGGACAATAATCAAATTAACTAATCTCAAAAAACTTGATCTAGAATGTAGATTATTTTACTAGTACATACATTATATTTGTTACCTACATTAAGAGACAATTCAATTTGAGTTTGGTTTGGATTTTCCACCATGTGCTGCCTATGATGATGACGGGGATGTGAAGGATTTTGCTCATTATAATAGTCGGCCAGGGAGGGAACCAACAAAACACCCACTTTATTTCGAGCTAATTCATTTTGGGTGGCCATCGAGGGACGCGAACGCGACCGTAACATCATGCGATGAGCTACTAGGGCCATCTTTTATAAGCATTTAACTAACGATGTATAACAATTGGAAAGGATTCAAATACCCAAGGTATTTTTATAATAAATTAAATGTTTTTTTTTTTCTTTTATAAATGTTATGTAAAATCATAAACCGTTAAACATTATACACGTTAACTTTTCTTTTTTTTTATTGTTACATGTTATTAAGTTGTTAACGATGATACATTTAAAAGGATATAATTGACCGGGCGGGCGTTTTTGAAAATAAACAATAAAATGAGCAACACAAATCGGAATTGAACAACACGCTCGTAAAGTTTCATTTGAACTGAATTATTTCTTTTGTATTTTCAACAACACCAATAGATAGATAAATACTCTTAGCATGTTGTGGTTTATAAAGTTAGAATAATGAAATTCTAGTCTAGTTAGTCCTTTTGCCTATCAGTCATTCAGTCAGTCAGTCAGTCACTCTGTCAATTAGTCATTCATTTTGTCAATATATGAATGCGTGTTGAGCACATTTGATTTCATGGGTTTTTGCTTTTTCTATTTAATTTTTTTTGTTGTTTTTGTTAAGTTGGAGTAACCTTATGCTCACTCATTACTGGGTAATATCATTAAATATTTGTTAATATAAAAATGTTTTCCTACACATTTATACTTAAAATACTATAGCTACGTTACCATCTAATAAACCGCTAGGCAACGCCACTTTAGAGACGCTATTGTCGGTATTAGGCTATGCCGTAGCTTAAATACGCTTCAACGCTGATGTTTTTGCAATCGTTTAATATAAATAAATTTGGAGAGAGCTTTTAGCTAATTTTGTATGTCCCTAAAGTTAGTAAACCTATTTAGCCCAGTCCTTAAGTAGTTATATACAATTTTTGGATGTGCTCAGGTTCACATCGTGGTAATTATCACAGGTTTTTATATAGCCAAAAGCAGAGCACCAAATTTTGTTTCAATCGAAATATATTTCACGATACCTCCCATATAAGACCAAATCATAACAAAGGTTAAATACCGAAAATTTCGAAAAAATTATAATAACTTTAAACATAATTTAAGTAATTTACTAAAACTCAGATAACACAAGCTTACAAATTACGGTTCTTTTTTGGATCAGCAAATGAGAACAAATCTTGACGGTATTTAAAGTGCTGAATTCAAACCCGGGTTTTGTTTTTCAAAACTGGTTTTAGTATTTGAGTATGCTCATGTTGGCAGCACTGCGCTATTCAAGATGTTGTTCACAACTTTCTCGGTAACCGCAAACCTCGGATTTCAACAGTTAGCTGCAGAATTATTGCAAGAATGGAGCTCGAATATCTCTTAAAATACATTTTCTTTACATTTTGTGTAAAAGATATGTTCGTTTAATATCTCGAAAACAAGAACCAATATCAAAAAATGGTGTGGAGATTGGGATTCAGCGCACTAAATAACCTTAAAATCAGCTTTTGATTGCTTAGCTTCAAAACCGTGTATATATACTTCTGTATTTTTTTTTTAACATAAGTTAATTAACAGTCGGTGCAGTCAGTCCTTAGCTACCATAAACTGTTTTTGTGAATTACTTATACTGTGTCTTCAAAACGTTGATATTTGTTCAAAAACAAGTTTTGAACAAATATCTGGACTAATTCGGCAAAGTTTTGAAATAAGTGTAAGCATTTTCATATGTCTTATATACCTATATCATATTTTTAGGTATTGTTCTTAGGGTAGATACTATATAGAAATTTCATTACTTATTATGTAAATCTCCATAGTTAGTGAACCGATTGAGATTGAGTCTTAGATTGTAAGAGCGTACACGGGCAGCAAGTTCTAATATAGGTATGAAAATGTTAGTAAGAAATGTTAGTTTCGAACTGATGTAAGGGCTATATGTGCTCTAAATTTTCTAAATTGCATTGAGTTGGAATACCAACATTATGAAATTTGTATGTCATCCGGCGTTTCGATTTTTATGTTTTGGTTATATCTCGAGTATTTCTAACTAAATTCTGATACATGATTTCAACAGATAAATAGACAGACTTGGCTAAATCGACTCACCTATGAATTCTGCATGGACTCAATATCCCAAATTCGTATTTATAATTTATGGCACGAATAAATAACAAGTTGATGGACAAACTTATGAAAGGGTTATTTTATAAGAAGTGAAGGTTATAATAAGGGAAAGGGAACAATTAGGGTAGTTAAATAAATTAAATTTAAATAGTATGACATTTATTCGATCATTGCTTTATTGTGCTACAATACGATCAGGTAATTGCTTACGCTATATTATAGTAACCCTGCTTTTTAGCGCAATTGGTGCCACTTAAACTAAAATAATTCAATAATAATTCATCGACCTTAAAATGTAACCAGTCTAAATAAGTTCATTAAAATTTATGAATGTTTTCATAATGTATGAATCTTTTTTATAGATTTTTTGGCTTCTTCTCTTCTTAAATATTTGGGTTTGCTATTAAATGACAAACTCTTTTTCGAATGTGTAAGAAACATGTGTATAAATGAAAGTTTTTTGACGTACATTTTACTGCTGTTTGTACATACCCATACAGTGGGGGGTAAAAGTTGAAGTAACATTAAAAAAATTTAAGAGAAATAAATCAAACCTATTTTTGACTGTAAAAATATTTTCGACTTAAGCATGCCTAGGATAAATCTTTAATATCGTTTTAAAAATCGAAATGTCTGAATTTTTTTTTACATATGCCGGAATAAATATTTATACATATAAGATTTATACATATAACAGTTTTTATAATATGACATCTAGAATATCGAATCGAACAGAACATTAATTAGGCAGATCAAACTTACTAATAATTCTAAAGGCTTTAGTTGGTATTTAAAAGCTCAATTATATACATATATTAAACATTTCTCAAAACTTTTGACCGCCACTGTAAAGAACATTCTCTTAAAACAATTTATTCGGTGTTTAAGAATAATAACATTAATGACCGGTAATCTCAATGCTTCCTTTTGGATTTTTACGGGCGATAATTGTGAACACATGTTTGTTTTTGGACTTACTCAAATAATAAAAACAATTGCAGAGTTTTTGTATACGTCATGTTAGAACATATGGGTAGACTAAGCCAAAGGAAGCCATTAAAAGGCCTTTACCATGGGGGCCTTCCTTTAAAGGAAGGTAACTACATTTATTAATAAAATCATTTCACATGTTTAATAATTTTTTTTAAAAGGTCTAATGGATTCACAATTATATTAAATGATTCGTTTTACAGATTTTCTAAAAAGTCTTCTAGATCAGTGTTTCCCAAACTTATACTAATACAACGTTTGTTTCTGAACTTTAACGAAACAACCTAAACTTACTCAAAAGTGTTCCCGTACAAAACTTTCAACACAAACTGTTATTTTTGGAGTGAACTCTGACAACTTCGGATTGTTTGGAGTAGTTTCGTTGGAGTACGGGAACAAATTTTTCTATCAACAATTCTTATAATGATCATTTTCGAACATTAATGAGTTTGAATATTCATAACAAAATGATTTCTTTGTGTGAGTTTAGTAAGTCAGATTAAAAAGTATTAAAACCCGCGGGCGGTGTTTTGAATATGACTGTTTTAAACATATGTATCAAAACCTTGTTAGGGATTTAGACTTTGTAATTTTTTTATTTTATTGCCAATTTTTTTTATGAATTTAATTTACTTGTTGACAATTTCATTTACACGAAATTGTTTACACGTAAATTACCTAATCCTGTTCATTTCTCTCAGTGCATGTAAATGATGATCTACAGAAAATTGCAACTCTGTAGAGATGAATTCATGCAACATTGCAAAAAAACCTGTTTGACAGATGCCAAATTCTGATTGGCAGATTGCAATATACCATGATTTTGTAACGGGATTTTGTAACGGGATTTAGGCAGAAAAGAGTAGAACGAAAAAAAAAGAAGAACAAAGAAAAAGCAAGAATGGCGTGGTTTTTTATTAAGAAAAAGAAAAAATCGAGTCATGTAAGTAGGAGTGGTAATTCAGTAGTGATCATCAGTTGTCCGTTGTCAATCAATAAGATCAGTTGTCCGTTGTCAATCAATAAAGTCAGTTGTGAGTTATGAAGAGACTCGTATGGGTCAGTCGCTTTAAATTCGTCTTGATTTAAATTTTGAAAAATGAAATTCGTTGTTAAACATGTCGAAGTTATGTGTGTAAAACAAATTTAATGTGAAAAGAAAATTTTAACGTTTATTATATGTTATACAAAAAGAATAATAAAATTATAAAAATTATTTGTAAAAAATAAATTAAAGCAAATTATTTTGATGTATTAAAGTACAATTGACTCAAGAAAAAAAAAAAATCATTGAATTTTATTGAATTGAAAAATACTTTGAAATCTAATAAATTCCTTTCAATTTTAATCGTATTTTATAACGATTGTGACTTTTAATAAAATAACAACAAATTTGAATTGAATTCAATTAAAATCTAAAATAATTTTAAAAAAAGAACATAAATTTAGCAACAACAACAACAAGACACAGTCTCGAAATTTTTTTTGAAATAAATATTTGATTTCAATGCTGGTTTACATTTGGGCAAATTATGCGAAAATCATCAAATACAACATCATCTACAGCATCAGTCACCAAAACAGTCTTCAGTCCCAGTATTATCTTCAGCATCATCTACAACATCATCTACAACATCATCAACAGCATCATCTACAACACCATCTACAGCATCAGTCACCAAAACCGTCTTCAGTCCCAGCATTATCTTCAGCATCATCTACAACATCATCTACAGCATCAGTCACCAAAACAGTCTTCAGTCCCAGTATTATCTTCAGCATCATCTACAACATCATCTACAACATCATCTACAGCATCAGTCACCGAAACAGCTACGTCTTCAGTATCAGCATTATCTTCATCATCATCTACAGCAACAGACTCCTGCACAGCATCAGCATCGTCCACAGCAACCTCATCATCAGCAGTATCATCCACAGCTACAACAACAACATCAGCTATCCAAAAACCCCCCCCCCTACAGTTTCCACAACAACAGCAGTAAGTTAGTTGTAGTAAAATTAGTTTATATTATTATAACTTTAAATAAAAATTTATTTTGTATTATTATATTTTCTTTTATGGTAATTTTAATATTTAGTATTATTATTATTAATATGTTTATTATTATTATAAAATAAATAATGAATTTCATAATGAAATAAATTCATTTTCCTTACAAAACGAAGGTAACGAATTGGTAGGTGTGAGTAAACAGTGATGACCCCGTGACGTGACTATGGAGTCCCGTTAAAGTTGGTATAATAAAGATACATTCAGTTCCTTTTTAAAATTTGCAATTTTTTTCATTAGAAGCTCTATATTTAATTTTTTTTTTTGTGGCAATTTACAATGGCATGATTTTTTCTATGATTACGCGTCAAAACAATTGGGTCGAGAACCGCGCCACTGACGGCAGAGCTAGCCGAAAATACCTCGTACATGCCATTGATCTTCAATTTTTGTTTTTGTGCATTTACAAAGCGCGCGTAACAACCTTTAGCATTAAACACTTAAAAAGGCCTTTCTTAAAGCCTTTCAACTCGAGGTTTTTCCTTTTTCTAAATGCATGTGGACATTAAATATTTATATTTGCCTTTCAATTTTATACGAATTGTTGAAACATGTACGTTCATTTTTTGTGAATATCGATTAAAAACTAAATAACTAATAAAATTGTAACATTTTTTATTTATACCCCCGCTAAGCGGTTAGGTCGAATTTTCCATAAAATATCTACGATACATTGTATTACAAATGGGACGTACCTATACAGTAGAATCTCGTTACTTTTAACTACTTTTAATTGATAATCTAAGTATATCATAACAAGTTTATGGCTTTTTGAACCACATTAAATTAAAAAAAAATATTTAATTTATAAAAAGTCGATTCCATTGCAATTATACATTCAATCTGGATTCTACTGTAAAAAATTTAAAACGTGTCACATTCTACCTTATTTTAATATTTGTTGGTAATATCAGTTTAAATAATTACGTGATTGATGAAAAAGATGTACATGAAATGATTTAAATAATAAATATACGCGTTGATAGACAAATAGCTCATTTGCTGCAGTGTCGTTATAACTCAAAAAAATAATAAAATTGTCGTTAACTAACTGTTACATATTTACCCCCTAATTCATAAACGAAAAATAATGTTATGACTAGCTTATAATTCAAATGTTTCATATAAAATTCCTACTATAAGCCTAGGATAATTATATTAATCGTTTATAAATAAGGGGGTTAAAATCTAAGTAGCTAGAGTATAAGTTTCATATATATACATACATATGTATATATGTGTGGGCTAATACTCTTTTCTGATCTTAATATATGTTAATATATACATATGTACAAACATAATACGTTTGTACTTAAAACCTTTACAAAACTTTGCAATATTTACTTCAAATTACATACAATTTACAAATTTAGAAGACGTACTTACATCATCGTTTTACAATCTCGACCCGGGTATCTGCAATAAGAAGATTTAAAATATAGGTGTTATTAAAATTATATAAGTAAGCGATTTCTTAAGGTACGTTTGTTATTTAAAAAATGAATATTTGTATTTTCGGCACAATATGTCAAATGTTTTTAAATGACTCAAAAAAATTAAAATACCCATAAAAATTATACTCCCTAATTTATAAACGAAAAATAATGTTATGACAAGCTTATATATAATTCAAATTTTCCATATAAAAAACCTAGATAATTTCACTAATCGTTTATGAATTAGGGGGATAAAATGTACAGAAATATATTCAAAAATTATTTGAACAATATTTGGCGGTAACATAATTTCCATAAAATTCATGGTATTTTTAAAATTAACGGTCAAAATGTTATTTAACTTAACATTTATTTTCGTTTACATTTGAGAGATGCCAGTAGTTTTTAATGTTGCACCCATCAACAGCATTGTCAACACAGTGCTTTTTGTGATGTTTTTAGTGTTTTTTGAATAAAAGGTTTTTGACTTTAAAATTTTGGTAATAGGTATCTTTTGAGACTTGACTTGAACTCAGAATTTTAAAACCAGGACAAAACAACGAAAGAAAATTATAGAATTACAAAAACAAAAAACTAAATATAATTTGCAATAATCTTTGTTATTTCTAAAATAACAAAGATTACTTAAAATGTTTTGTTTTACACCTGACACTACCAATTAAAAAAACGGTAGCAATTACAACTAGTAAATAAATTAACATATGTACATAATTGCAATCTTTTGACTTTTCTTTAAAATATGTATATAATGTAAAACAATAGGAGTTTTACTTAGCGATATTCATTTCGACTAATTCATAAAGCATTATTGTTATTTTATAAAATATTTTTTGATAGATCTATAACTACCAGATTTTTGTAGTTTTCGCTTCATTAAAAATAGCTGTCGCATTATTATAATTATATGACTCCGATTAGCTTCAAACATTCTTGTAATCAAAGATTAGTTGAATTTTTTTTTATCCAAAAACGGTTCCTAAGTAAATGTCTCCATTATATGATAGAAATGAACCACTATTAAAAAAAAAATTATGAACTTTAAAGACTTTTTTATCGACTATATATTATGAATTATTTAATAACTCTGTATGTATCTATTTAAATTCTTATATTTTTAATTTTGATTAAACAGTCTATCATAGTCTTACAGGAATCTCTAATATCAAGAAACTGGAAGTGTAAATAGCGTAACCGATGTTTAATTGGTTCAAGTTAAACATCGGTTACGCTATTAACACTTCCGGTTTCCTGCTCAAATGTTAGACTACTTTCACAACAGTCAGGTTTGACTCATCAAGTCTCGAGTTTGTATGAGTAAAAGCTGCCAGAATTGAAATTGATTTTTTTTAATTTTAAAAATTTGTTTTAAATTTAAGGAAAAATAAAATTAAAACTAATGAAGGAAATGAAGAATTTCTGTGTAAAACAGCACTAAAATCAATCAAAACCTTCCAGGAATCACAAATTTCCTTCAAGAAAGACACAACTCTAAAACCGGAACAGAATGAACTACTTATTTATTTATGTATTTTTATTAAGAAAATATTAATAAACATTTTATAAAGCATCGCGATAATATCGTCTTACCTCTTATATTTTAATCGAGTGTATCTTTTCTAAGAAGACACCTATTATTTTAGAATCTATAACGATATCATTCTCGGAACTATTTGCCGAATTAGTTGTTGTTGTAACTGCAATATTATTGGAATCGGAATTCTAAGATTTTTAAGTCGTTCCAGTACGAAGAGCCGACTCCCTTGGAAACGTGCCGAGTAAGTGATATCGTTTAGTTTATTTGGTATTTAATTCATTAAATGAAAAACAACATTTGCTGTTGTTTTAAAACATTAAAAGAAAAAATCATGAAAAAGACATTGTGTAAAAAAACCATTTGAAATTGTCCCGTTTCACACGAATCAGGTTAACTTGATCAGTTTTTCTTTAAATTTCTTTTGAACCTGCATTCACGTTCACACACAAACATTTTTTCATTAATTTTCATTTTATTTTCCTTAAATATGATACAAATTTTCAAAATTTTAGGTTTGCTCAATTTTTATTCTGTCAGTTTTTTCTCATACAAATTCAAGACTTGATAAGCCAAACCTTCTATGCTCCACTGGGAGTCAAGGATAACAGAAGCCAAACCTTACTAATGTAAAAGTAGACTTTGTTTTTAGAGATTTTCTCACAATTCTTGGTGCTTTTTTATTTGTTATACTTTACAGCCCTTTCCAAATCGTTAACAGAACTGTTATCGATAACATGGTTTTGTTTTTGCGCAGAATCGTCAAATGTCATTTGTTAAATGATAAGAAAAGTTTTTCATAAAAATTTCATATAAAAGTTGGTGTATTTAAAATTTTTGTGTATTTTTTTGTGGCAGCTACGAAAAAAAAAGAAAACTTATATGTCTTAAATGTTAAAAAATGGCAGAAACAAAATCTAATTTAGAGATAAATCAAAGGGCAACCCCCACGAATGCCAGTGTTCAAAATTTAAGTCCTTTTGTTTATTGGGCTCAAACAGACAAACAAATTACTTTAAAAGTCGATCTTAAGGATGCAAAGGTGGGTCCTATGAATAGCTTATGAGTGAAAGTTATTAGAATTTAATTTATTTTCATGTTCGGAACAGAGTCCGGAAGTGGAGTTTACTTCTAAAACAGTTAAATTTAAGTGTAAAGGTCTTGGCGCTAAAGGAAATAATGAATACAAATTTGAAATCCATTTCTATGGCTTCATAGACGATGAGGTGGGTTGTTGTGAAGATTTCAATTATAAAACACTTGCAAATGGGTAATGTACATTTTTCTTCTATTTATAGGAATCGACCTATAAAGTGAACGACTACAGAATAGAGTTTGTTATTAAAAAATGGGAGAGTGGCTGGTGGCCCCGTTTGGTGGCTACACCCCAAAAGCCTCAATGGCTTAAGGTTGATTTTGATCGATGGCTTACCGAAGACGATCTGCTAGAGGATGAAAAACCTCGGGATATTATAGAAGATTATTCCCAAGAATATGATCGTTTACAGAAAGAGGAAATTGGTTATATTAAGGGTAAGAGTTACTGAATATTATATATTATTTTCAAATTGTTGAAATATTTTACTATATTTTTAGAGAGTTCGAAAAAGGTCTATATGGTATTTTACAATTTGGCTCAGTTTATTGGTTTCTTGTACATACTCTGTGTCATGGGTGTCTTGTATTATCGCGATGGTACTGACTCTATAACTAAAACATATGCAGCTGTAGGGAATGCCATGAAATTTATACAACTTTTACAGTATTTAGAAGTTTTGCATCCCATATTTGGCTATACCAAAGGCAGTCCTTGGGTTCCCTTCATGCAAGTGACGGGTCGTAATTTTGTTTTGTTCTTTATGATAGAATTCGAGGAACGCATGCAAACCAAGCCGGCTGTATTTTATGTGTTTCTTATATGGTCCCTGGTGGAAGTTTTTAGGTAATTGTCACTTAATGTTTGTTTATAAAACATAATTTTACTTATAATTTAATTCTTTTTTTCAGATATCCTTATTACATTAGCCAAATTTTGAAAAAAGAATTTGGTTTATTGACCTGGTTACGTTATACCATTTGGATTCCTCTCTACCCCATGGGAATTTTGTGTGAGGGCATTATTATTTTACGTAATATACCCTATTTTGAGGAAACTAAACGTTTTAGTGTAGAAATGCCCAATAAATATAATTTTGCCTTTGATATGCCTACATTCTTGAAGATCTATTTGATTGTGCTTATTTTGCCCGGTTCATTTTTCCTCATGTCCCATATGTCCAAGACGAGAGCTAAGAAGTTAAATAAGAAACGGCGTGCTCGTAAATATAGTGATTAATTGTATGTAAATTTTTTATTAAAAATTTTTAGTGTTAAAAGATTTGTTTTGTTGTAGGAGCATTAAAAGCCATTTTTCTTGTATGTAATATTTTATTGTAAAATTTAAACATTCACACATTTTAAAGTAAATCACAATATTATTGCAATAAACAAAATGTTTCCTAAGTAATTTCATATTTTTTTCTTGTTTTTGGAATTTTTTTTTTTAATATTTAACTGATTTTTTTAAAAATATTTTTACATATTTTATTTGAAAAGATATAATAAGATTGTGCTAATGAGTATAACGTATAGAAATATTGGTCTAAGACCCAACTTTAAGTATACCAATGGAATAACTCCCTGAGTCGGCTGCATGCCCATGGAAGTTTGTAATCAAAGTACACTTAGCAATTTTTAAGATAATTTAATGAAATTTGGCAGTTTTTTGAATTGGAACCATTGCTACTGAAATTGGACAAAAACGGTCTACTATAAGACTCAATGACGAAAATAGCTTAAATATACGTCGTGATATAATGTTTGTATGATAACAAAATTCAGCCAATATACATACTAATGTGTGTATATTATGCATTGATGACACTTGACCTCAGTGGTTGAAGATATTATATGGCCGGACTTTATAGAAAGTGTTTTTTAAAATTTTGAGAAAATTTTTCGATATAAAAATTTTTTATAGAAAATTTTACAAATACAAATTGCTACAGTAATATTGTGTATAGCTTTTTTTATAGAAAAACTTAGATATAAAAATTTAGTATAGGAAATTTTTTGATACAAACATTTCGTATAGAAAATTTTTCGATAAAAAAATTCTGTAGACATTTTTTCTGTAATAAATTTAAAAATTGTATCGATATAAAATTTTAGCATTAAAATTGTCGATATAAAATTTTTGTGTACAAATATTTCCTTTTTTAATATAATTTTTTATATATAAAAATTTTTACAAAAATTTGTTATAGAAATTTTTCCGAGAAAAATTTTCAATATATTCGGACTGATTTGGGTAGCAACTGATTTGGGTAGCAACTGTTTTTTATGTTACTACAAATATTATTGAATTTAGAGGATATATGTATATATCTGATAACTTTGTTGTTTTTTTTTCCTAGTAAAAGGGCCAATATCATAGAAAAAAATATAAAATGTAAAAATTAGTTAGTGATAAAAGGCCAATGTCATACTTTTTTTCTTAATTTGGATCTTTTTCAAAGTATTGATTTTACCATGTCCTCTATAGAATCATAATACATGTCGAAACTTGGAAACTGGCTGAGCTGTAAGAAAAATCTTATAAAAATTTAATTTCTAATTTTCTCAAAACTAGTTTTTATGACATTGGCCCTTTTAGTACCAAGCCACAGATTTATTTTAGTAAAAATTTTAAAACTGATTTTTATCTTTCTATTGATATTTAATTTAAAATCACTTTTAATGTTTTAGTTAAAAAAAAAAAACATGAAAGTGAAAAATCCACTTTCAAATCAAATTCTTTTATCTCGTTTACATGAATAATGGTATAATTAAAAATTCGATTATTTTTATATTATCAAGATACCATTAGTGTTGAAAGTACATACATCCAAATAAGTGAAAAGCTATAAAACTTCTAAAATGTAATTTTATTTAAAATATGTTGTTTTTTTAATTATGCCACTATTCATGTAAATGAGTGATTTGTTCTTTCGAGTCAGAGTGAAAAACTTTCTTAAGAATGCAAAAAGTACACAATACAAAAAATACAAATACAATTGACAGCAACAGTGTTTGTCCAAGAGTTTAAAAAAAGAGCAACAAGGACACCAACAGCAACAACAACAACGAGAACAGCAGCAGCAAACAAAAGCTAACTTTCTTTTAATAAACACGAAAAGGAAATTTCGTTAAAGAGCAACGAAGTTTTGTTTGAAAATGACATTTAAAACATATACATCGTATGTGAATGTATACATATACATATACATATGTATGTATTTATGTAAGTATGTATATAGTTTAAAGTTGAAGTTGCCATTTAGCGGATTTTAGTTTTAGAAATCTTTAATCCAAGAAACCTAGAAAGTATTACTTTCTATTATTTTCTGAATTATATAATATAAAAATAATTTTAATAATATTATTTAATTTTATCATTTACAGAATTAAGAAAGAAATAAAAAAGGTAAAAACTTGTTGAATACTTAAATGAACTTATTAAAAATCTTTTACTTATTTCTTTAGTTGTTATGAGCGGTGAGATAATTTTGTATTTATGCTATTAGTTTTTAAATCTCTCTCTTTTCTTAAATGAAGTATACTTTTAGGTCAAATAACAAAATTTAACCAATTGTTTAGCAACACTGTTTTTAATAAATACCAAAAAATCGAAAAACGTACGAATAACGTCAATTTTGTTTTTGGGAACATCAACAAAAACTTAATAAATGCATTTAATATACATACATATGTACATTATACGAGACACACAAGCTCATTCAAGAAACACAAGATATTTACATTCACAAGCATTCACATAAAATTTGATATAGACCAAATAAGTTTTCGCGAATATTGTCTATGTTCAAGAAATGAAAAACCAACCTCATCATTTTCATCGATTCATTTCGTATACATATATTTTTGACCAAGAATATATAAAAAATACTCTTAGTCACTGACATTTTTATGTGTAAAATAACAACAAAAGGACACTCCAAATTACTGCACCATGAATGTGGTAAGGGACAGACAGACGGACCTATAAGTTTATGTACAATTACATTGGTGTGTGTAAGTGTGCACTTGTTAGATACATACAAATGTATCCAGATAGATGTGTACATGGATAGAGTGTTGTATTAAATGTGAAATTACAATCAATTGCACAAAATCAGACAAACAAACAGTAAAAACATGTTTCTTTTCATGCAGGAATGTTTGTGTTTATAGTATTTATGGGTAAGTTTGTATATGATATATCAGTAAAAAGCAAGAAATTGCAACACACTTATAAAATGTAAATACGAATGCAGTCTGAAATGTTTTTATAACCTTTATCATGGGTAACAGGTTATATAAACTTATAAACAAAATGATATATTTATGTATATACTTCTACAGTATTCGGATATATAAATGTGTACATATTTCGTAGTTTTTGAGTTATCTTCCAAAACGAAAACAATTTTTAATGAAGAATTAAGACTCTAGAACATATTTTATTGATGAATAACTCAGATTGAAACCATTGAACCATCTTTTGTTTTGATAAGTTAAGTTAGTATTTAGTTCGCACCGAAACGTAACAATTTCATTTTGAGTAAATTGAAAAATATTTTTTTTTTATTTTAAATTGTTAAAGAAAGTACGTTCTTTTTTTAAATACCTATGGTGAGGCTGCTATTAGGAAAAGAACTTGCCGTGGTTTAAACGCTTCAAGAACGGTGATTTTTTCAAATGCAGATTTGGAGGCTTTATTTGGTAAAACTGACTTAAACAAACACAGGCGATCATTATAATAGAAATTTAAATAAGCTGTCGATTTAAGTAATGAAAACAGAACAGATATGGCATGATCTTTTCGACAAATAGAAAGATTTAAACAATAACGAATAGAAGATCAATAGATGGTCAACTTGACTCGAAAGTTCAGTTGTCCTACTTTCTATTCGGCGTTAATTAATACGTTCCGGCCACAATACAACGAGAAACATGATAAAGTTATTTTACAGCTTGACAATGCTCGACACTTGTTGCTAAAGTGGTCAAGACATACTTTCTGTGAAGATTCCGGATGGTAGAGCATGTGATTCTTTAATTTAGTAATATTTTCTTGGTATCAGTCCGAAGATTTATTTTCACACAAGGCAATCCTACAGAAATATTAGGATTTCAACTGATAAGATTTCTTTATTACCATAAGATACTCATATACCTAAGATTAGAAAAGAAATAAATTTGTATGCTTTTCTCAATGAAGAAAAAATTAAATGCTTTAGGAACCTTGTGTACAAATTTAATGTATTAATCCTAGCTTTCATGGGACAAAGTACATTACAATGACATTGGATCAACTTCATTATGTCATCGATATGGGGATCCACGATCCAAAGTACTCTTTTTTAGAACTTCTTTTCCAACCGACGTCCTATTTTGTGTACATTCGAATAGAAAGTTTGGATGATGAGTTGTATACACACAAAAAAAATAACAATAAAAAATTCATTGAAGGACACACACCTGAAGGCATGGTAAAATAATAATAATAACAAAAACAACTTATAAGTACATTCCTTCATTGCTTTCATGTGCTTCGAAAGGGTTCTTCTTTATTTCTTTCTGGGGTTTTTTAACACAAAAGCAAAAATAGCAAAGAAGTTAAAGCAAAAAAAATGCTATAAGAAATAGTTAGTTGGATAGTTTTGGTTGCCTGGTCGGATGAATGTTTGGCTCTTCTGTGATGAAGGAGCCATTTCAAAATGTTAGTTTGGTTTCCAAGAGAGTGTATGCGTTGGTAGTGCTGCTGTATGTGTTGTATTGTGCTGTTGGTGTTTTCGATGTTGTTGCTGTTGTTCCATTTCTATTGTTGCTATTGTTTTTCCTTTCACTTCAAGTACATGTCATGATGTTGTTTTTTTTATACATTAGACCTGCTTTCAGAAAATATGACTTTCTTGGATTGGCTACTAATTTAGGTTTTTAATGTATTTTTTGATATTGAGATTTAACTCAAGAAAAATTAACAAATCAGTAGAAGTTACTCAATAAACATTTTTGAAAGTTTTGCAATTAACATTATTCATCCAAAAGGATGTAGAGAGATGTTGAACACTTTATAACACGTCAATACCTGCGATGATTAGACAACCTGAAGTGTATTTTCCGTAGATTTGACTATTACGCAAATTCGTTTGTGAATTCTATTTTTGAACTGTTGCTATCAATCAGACCAACACATTGGACCTAAATCCCTCTAATCTAGCTTTTGAGGAAAACCTTCGGAGTGTCCGATACAACACATATGATAGTTCTAAAGTTGGTTGGCAAATCGTATCCGGTGACCGGAAATCAATAAGTTCTTTTAGATTTCAAAATTTGGGCTGTTATTTTAGATATTAAAAGGAAAAAATGAAGAATTAAGAGAAAGAAAATGATGTCCAATGATTATAATATGAAATTTTATATTGTATTAAAGCTTAACCAAAATTGATAGGAATAAAGACATGAAACTCAGCCACGAAATCTTTATGTGTAACATAAAAAAGCTAGAACCTAATTTCGATTTCACAAAAAATGTTTGTAAAAAATCACATAAAAAAATTTTAAAAATATTTAAGTACCAAAATCTTCAGATCCTTTCAAGAAATTTTTTTAAAATTGCATGGGCTGGTCTATTGCATACATATGTGCGTGTTAAAAAAAATTTATAATTTTAATAATGAGCTATGCTTTTTTTAAAATCGATTATTAAAATGAAATAAATTCAAAAGAAAACTCTTGCTGGCTATTGAATAAAATTGGTTGATAGGTGTGTGGGTTTTGAGTGAATAAATGTCTACTTTGTGTGTCCTTAAAGTCAGTTGTTTAATAAATTTCAAAATTAATGTTTGTCAAAAAACAAAAAAACAAAAAAAAGGTGGTGCGGTCATTGAGGGTTAATGTGAATAGATGAATTTCACTCCAACACCAACTTTAACTATTAACTTTTAATATAACATAGTACTATGCGTGTGCCTGTGTTAAAAGGTAAGCAGCACCTTTCTCTCGGGGGATTGAAGAAATTAAAATGAAAAAATAATCAAGTCACATCAATTAGAATGGAAAATAAATCACTATTATTATGTTATGCTTTTGTTATTTAAATAACTTATTAAATAAACCATTATCCTGTATTGTATTGTGCTCTGTTGGAGACCAGCTTTTTCACCTGCTTATACATTTTTTCAGTTTCTCTACATTTTTTTATAATTGTTGTTGTTTTTTTGTTATGGATAACTTATCACTCCTGTAAGCTTCAAGGCAACATTTCCAAATTGTTACACATACTTTTACATACATACATACATATATACAGTTATTCATTTGTACATAAATACATACATTCATTTATACATATATAAAAGTAGATACGTAAAAATCCACTCACTCACATTTTAATAATTAATTTTCACTTTCTTTCTATTTTAAATTTCTTTTTTTGCAGATTTTTCCCATTTATATCTTTTGCTTTCTAATGCCACTGTTTCAAATTTTATTTATATTTCTTAATGAATTTCTTTCTATTCACTTGCGATTTATCTTTTTTTATTGCAATTTTTAGAAAAAAAAAAACGAAAAAATTATCTCTATTGAGTATGTATAAATTTAACAAGTTTTTCTTTCTTTTTAGTTTTTTTGTTGTTGTTGTTTTTAGCACGTTAAATTATATTTTTGTGTTTTTGTACGAGCTGACAGCAGTTGCGAAAAAGTTATTACTAAATTCATCAACGGATAAATGACTGACACAACTGGAGTATTTGTTTCCTTCGCAATTTAAACTAAACGCACAAATATTCAAATAACGAGAGCATTAGGACACTCTACTCACACACAACGAGAGAGAAAGGACGTCAGCAGAGAGTTGTAGTCGTTGGAGGAAGAGACCAAAAACAAAAACATGTACAAGAACTTATCGAAAAAGGAAAAGCACGCACAAAAAGGATATAACATGGTTTCTCTTGTGGTATAACGGTTTTCTTTTGCAGTGTTGTATTTTTTGCTTCACTTCGTTTTGACAGGAAGTGACAAGTTACCATGAAGGGTAGTTTTATAACAGTTAATAAATTTGAAAATATCCAACGAAATACATATCGTCGCTGAGAAGTCATTTCCTTTAATAAGGGTCGATGCATTACAATCGAAATCTGTGAGAGTTTGTGAAAATCATAATTTTAGAAAATTTAAATTTCATGTAGTTAATCCTTTAAGAGAAACCAGATATTAATGATGGGTTTGTATAACTCAAGCGTCTGACGATTGAGTGAAATTTACATGTGTTTTGTTATTGTAACAAAAACAAAATACATGTAAATTTCACTCAATCGTCAGACGCTTGAGTTATATAAACCCCACTTAAATTTCATCATAGACAGACAGCAAATATTTCCCGTTTCCGATTTTAACCTATATTTTCTTAACAACATACATATTAGCCCAGTTTACAATCCGTTGCATTGTAGCATTTGCAAATCGGTGAGCAAATGAAAAAAATCTAAAGAAATTATAGCAAAATTTTTCATTTGTCATAGTGATTTGCGAATGCACTATTTGCAACGGATTGTGAACGGGGCTATTTTATTACTACTTTGTTTTACAATACTTACTGTTTTTGTTGTAACAGCTCTAACATTTATCATTTAAATTAAAGTTTTTGTGGGAGTTTTCATGGAAACTCTGGTTACATGCTAGGAATACTTTGGGGACGGCAATTGACCAAATGATGTAAAGTATGTTAAATATCGAATATTTTTCCAGACTTGTTTCCGGATTATCTCTTTAATGACAAAAAGGACATTTTTTGTTATCTCATGGAAATTAAATTTATGCCTCTTTAACAGCATTGAGCACTGAGTACGACGTTACCACTGTCCTATGGTTTTGCCACTGTCCAATCGTTTTAAATGTAGACAACAAGGCTTCATTGTCCATTGCCCAGGTACTGTCGGGTAGTGCTGAAAAAGTAAAAAGACTATAGAGTATGACTCCTAGGATTTTCGGGTATTTTAAGTAATTAGGACACCATCTATGGAAAGCTGTAATTTTACTTCTTTTGTTCAGATTGTAAAAAGCATCGCTTAGGTTATGTTATTCACTTATCGTGCAATCGTCCGCTTAAATCACGGGGAGTCTAAAGAGGTGAAAGTTAAACAGGACCTATATTTACAATACTTATGTACATCATTTAATTGTTTATTGCTGAAAACACACCTAGAACTTGGAAATTTTATTTAAATTATTTATTTCAATTAATTAACAACAGAAAATCTCTTAACTTTTACGAAAGTGTTTTCAGTTATTAACTATGTATATTTCTTTTTCTGACTAAACTGCTTAAATCAATTATAGATTTACACCGGAAACATAAATTATCTCACAACAGCATAAATTATCTCATACAGCAGCTAAAGAGAAGAAAAAAATCCCATAAATCGAAACTAAAATAATGTTTAAAATACTACATTTATTTTATTTTTAATAATATAGAATTACATCAAATTTAAATTTAAGGGTTCATAATATATATTTAATTATGTATGTATGTATGTAAATATGTACGGGTGTGTGTTTATGTATGTGTGTGTGTTGGTTTCTATATGCTAAAAGTTTAATCAAAATATAGTCAAAATATTAATTTAATTAATCTTTACACGTTAAAAAATGTACAATGTTTTTAATTTTAAGAAATGTATAGCTAAAGGTCTACTTTTGGTAAGCCATATGTAAATACCCACTGTCCGTACGTTTGTCGTAATGTTTCAATTCATTTAACTTACAGTCAAGCTGTAGGTTCTAAATGAAGCTTCGTCCTTAGTCTTCTTCATTTTCGATATTTGGGCGAATTTCTGTTTAAAAAGTTTTTGATTCAAATTTTTATTTTTTCTTAAAGATTGGTTTGTTTCTTTAAATCGTAAAATGTCCATACATATGTATATACTATATAGTAAAGTATATATTAGCTGTACATATATGTATTTAAAAACTATTTATTTTTAATGTATTTATATGTATATATATATTTATTTTTTTCTTGTTGTTATTTTCAGTAATTTAAGTATATTTTTAATATATATGCATACACATATGTAATAATAAATATATATTTATATATACACATACATATCTTTCTAAAATGTACTAATCATCATTATGGGCCAAAGATTTTTTATTACATACTAATTAAGCATTACAAGTTATTACAAATACAAACTAACATAATTAAATAAAATTACATATAAGTGTTATATAGATTTGTTTCAATAAAATCATAAAATTATATATTTATATGTATATATTAAATAAAAAAAAAAGAATATAAAATTACAGACAAAAACAACTACTAATTTTGGAAACAAACTAGCAAATCTTCGAAATATCGAACTTATTTATTGATTGAAAGTCTGCAAAATAAAAAATAGTAAATAAATAATAGTTCTTAAACAAAATTTCTTTTTTTTTAGATTTCATATACAAGTTGCAAGTTTAGATTTCTTGTTTCAATTGTCATCTTATTTCAACTTCGATCATTTCGTTTGTCTTTTACTAATTTCGTTTCAGCTTTCAAAATTTTGATGATGGAGGGCTCATCGTCGATTTAGTTTAATTCTGTTTAATGTATAAAAGAGTTCTAGCTGCGTGATTTTGGAATTCTGTGCAAAATTAATTATTTATTTAATTGTATTTATTCATTCATTTTCATTCGTTTATATCATTTCAGTTGTGTGGTTGGTTGGTTTGCGTGTGTTTTGTATTCGAATTTCTCATAAAACTAAATAGAAAAAAAAAACAAAGTAATAAAAGTTATATGAGAACAAGGTGGAGTAAGAAGTAAGTGGGAGTAGGAATAGGGATGTTTGATACATAAGTGTTTTTTTTTGTGTGTGTGATTAAAAATGTATGCCCATTTAAAACAGAATCTTCTTCAATTTGCTTCAAATATAATATCGATTGAATATTTACTATGTATACAAGGAGCTAGACGTTTTAGTCCATGGGAATTTTTAATCATTTATCGAGCCGTTTGGGAACGTCCTTTTTGTGTCGTCACTGCTGAAGTTGCCGTTGTTGTAACAGTTACATTTTTTGAACATCTTATGCATATGTAATCGTCATCGGCCTTTATTTGGCTACGATTGAGTCCAACGCAGTACATGTGGAACCATTCGTTGCATCCACCATCACATTGCACCCAATCAACTTCACGGCCTGTGGGTTTGTGACAATTTTCGGCACGACATTCCTCTTCATCATCTTCTTGTTGGGCCATTTGAGCTCTTTGTGTGTTCTTCTTTTGACTAGCCGAGACGTTGGTGTTGGCGTTGTTGTTATTGCCAGCCACACGTTTCCTGTGTTTTTTCTGTGAGCCAGACGCAGCATTACTGTTGTTTTGATTTTGGCCACCGCCATTTGATTGTTTGGTGGGTGTGTAGTTTTCCGTATTGTCGTCGGCTACTGCCGAAGTTTTATTATGGGTATCCGATTTTCTTGCGGATTTTTTTGCTGAAGACGTGTTAGTGGCTGATGCAGAATTTGCTTTGTTCGGTGTGGCAATCTTTTTGCGTGGCACAGGGCAACCTGTTGTGGGGTCAAGAGAACGACGTTTTTTAACGACATTGGCTGAACTGCGTCCATTGCCGCTGCCACTGTTACTAGTGCTGTTGGGACTACTCTGTACCATTAAGCTGTCATTGGAGTCTTCGGCTGCGGAATTGACACTGGAAGGCGGTTGCTGGTGTTGTTGATTCTGTTGTTTTAACAAAGATTGGTGCTGTTCCACAAGAGCAGCTGCCTCCGAAGGCTGTGAAGGTTGTACCGTGGAAAGCACCCTCCAAAGCTCTTGGGATTCATCAAGTGATACTTCTAGCAGATCTCCCTCCATCATCAGCTCCTCCAGATTTTCTGTTTCGCTATCCGATAACAGTTTCTGAAGCTGGATACCATTGTGTGTGTTGACATTATCGTTGGTCGCAGTTCCTTCGCCTTCGTCCTCTTCATCGTTGCTAAAGTTTTCTTCCACTATGTGTAAGCGTCCCTCATCATCTGAATCGTTATTATCGGATCCTTCATCCTTGGAATTGCGTTGGCTACTACGTCGAGGCTTGCGAGATGCCGATGCATCTTTAGCGCCTTTTCGTTTCTTTTGTTTATTCCTTTGCTGAGCTGCTGCAACTATTGCTTCTAAAGCAGCCGTGACATCGGGGCTCGTGAGGGATTTCCGTGCACGGTCTTGCCAATTCATGGCCCTTTCGGCCAAGCAGCGCAGGGCTTCATCTTCGGGCAAGCGTATGGGTAGCGTTTGTAAGGACACTAGCAAGGGAAGTATAGTTTCGAGGCGTGGTCTTTTAGAACGTACACATGAAGGACACAACCACTTTATTTTAATGCTTTCCTCCGATATTGAACAATTTGTGGGCATTTGTGGTGGTGGCGGCACACATTCCTCATGGAACCAATCTCTGCATAATTGACAGTTGTACATTACGCCCTGGAAGGATGCCTTGCAAAGGCAATAATCATCACGCAAAGGATTCTTAGTCATATTTTGACGTCTAAGCTCTCGCATGTCACGCAGTTCCTTTTCCTCAGCTACTTTAAATGAGTCCACAATTTGAGCTGGGTTCATTTCTTTAACAAAATCATCCTCAAATTTTTTCTTCAGATCTGAGTCTATAATAACAGATTCTTCTCGGGGCATTAAAACTTCTAGGAGTGTATAAAAGGTGCTTTTCTTTAAAAATGCCCTTTCGGTATTTTCCTTCCAGTCGTGCGCACTTTTAAGATGACCTTGCATGCGCAACAATTCCTCCAGCCTTATCGATATACTACTACCACGATTAACTATGGCTTCCAATGTGTGACAATAGGGGAAGTGGTCATTGGCTTGTAGTTGTTCAACTGATCGTAACCATTCTTTAGCTTTACGAAGGGCATCCTTTAGCACAACGTACGAAGGTACTTGCCCCTCAATTTCAGTCGCAGTCTTAAGAAACTGCTCAATTTCCACTAGTTCATGACGTTGCGTACTACAGGTGAAATATTTACTTGCTTGGCATTCCCAGGCTTCTATAGATGCTCCGATTTCTTGCAGTTTACGAATTTCTGCATCTATAATGGGATCTGTGGGCGCAATCTCTGCTGCAGCTACATGTAATAAGTTTTTAACATCGTCATAGGTCAGTTTTGCACTAGCAGCCCTCAGGCCCTGTGATCTTTTGTACCATTTCAGCTGTTTAAGACGCATGTTCAACTGCTGCATTTGAGGCAACTCTATGCGCAACGAATTACCCTCTCCAATGACAGCTTCCAATTCGGATTCCTCTAGTACATCCAGTGAATTTTTTAGCATTTCATTTGTACGTTCTACAAATTGTTTGCCCAAAACTAAAAGTTCCCTTACGGATACACCCTCCTCAATGGTGCAACAAAGATTATCGATTTCTTGCACGAATAGTTCAAGTTCTTCCATGGTTAGTTTGTACTGGGCAGCTTCCAAATTGTTATCGGACCGGGTGCGAACCTAAAAAGAGTAAAGAAAACATTTTATTTTTTCATATTTATTCTATTTTAAACATTAATAGCTAATCGTACCTTATTTATACCCAATTGTTGAATAACGGTCACACATTTCTCTGCTTCCAGAACAGCAGCATTTAGACGATCAATTAGCAGGGAAGAGGGAAATTTCTTGGTTTCGGCTTCCTTACATAGCTCTTGGAGCTCTTGCAAGGTAACCGATGTGGGGGTGTTGGCGTCAACAATGTCCCTGCACCGTGACAACCATCTCTCGAAACTTTGAGCTTTAGATTTGAGTTTTTGCAACATCAGTGGCATTTCATCAAGTGTGTAACGATATAAAAGTGTATGTTTGTCAGGTGGGCACGTGCACAAGACAGTGAAATGGCGCAAACAAACAATAGCCTTGGTGCACTCACAAGAAACGGCCGAAAGAAAGCAAGTCGTGTTACACTCTTGACAATGACGTTCATCATCCGGTATCAATTCAAAGGCTTTACGCTCAGCTCTTGTAACACCCCATTCCAACAAAGATTTTCGCAATTTCTTTTCGGAGTCTACCATTTCAGCCATATCAATATAACAGGCTGTTGCAATGCCAAAAGTCAGCTTAGCCGGCTCAAGAGCCATTTTACACACAAGTTCATCATGTGAAAAGACACAGAAACGTCTTAACATGGAGTAATGATTTATACACTCTCGACCCATTTTAAGCCAATCCGCCGGAGCGAAATTCACAGCTTCAGCAAAATTGTAGCCTTGATTGAAACCGGCATGATAGGCACGAGGAAATGTTATCACAAATTCACCGGCATTCTGATCAGTACGATAAACGGGCACGCCGTTGTTCATTAATATGTTTGGATTCATTATGGTTACAAGTTGATGCAATAAATCTGGTTGTGAAGCGAACAATTCAGGGGCCGCCTGTTTCATAGTTTCTTCAAATTGTTCTGCACAGCTGCCGGGTACACCGTACCAGGTTTTAGGTTCACCCCAATGCAAATAATTAATAGAATAACTCCAATGGTCTTCATTGTGCCAACAAAAGGCAGCAAAGCACATGCCCACATACATCCAGGGTGCATTCATGCCACTGATATCTGCATTAATATGACCCAATATCGAGTCTTCTAGCAAAGGCAAATTATTTAGATTCCAGCTGGACTCGGCGTATTCTTGATCTCCGGGTAACAAGTATAAAGAACTTTTTGTGGGGAAACCAGAACCATGATCCATTGTATGTAAATCGGCGCCATATTCCACTGTAACGTCCTCATCAATGGAAGAAACTATACGCCAAAATTCACGTTCTACCAAATCGGTCGGCACCATATGCACCGGCTTGCGGAAATAGTCCATTTTAAATTGATCTGCCATTTGTCCAAATTGTTGCAAAGTGTATTCACGTTCAGCCTGTTCGAAACCAAAGGCTTCTGTGGGTTTGCTAACCTCTTCAAGTACGCAACGAGGGCAAAGCCATTCACCTTGAAAATAACAATAAAAATAAATTAAAATGAAGTATTGAACTTTTTAACTTTTACACTAACCTTTGGGTATACTGGATAAAGGGGGCAATAAGCAGAAGGTATGATATGAATCATCGCAGCCATCACACAATAACATTGATTCTTCACCATCTCCACGATTGCAAATTTGACAAATGTATTTCATAAGAGGGTCAACAGCAGCATTAGGATCAGGAGCTTTCTTTTGGGCTGAACCAGCAATACCATTTCCTGCATTTCCACGGTTGGCTGCTGAAGCAGCAGACGCATTGAAACAACTCAATAGATCTCTTTTGAAATCTTCCTTTGTTTCTATCTTAACGCCGCTACGATTGACGCCTAAGCCACAACTGGCACTGGAGTTAGCAAAACGTTTGGAACGTCGAGCATTGGTCTCATTTGGTGGAGCAATTTGCTGACGTGTTGGGATCTCGTGTGCCTTATAGTCCGTTCCATCTTCTAATTTAACTTCTGGACTGGCGACAGCAGCTCCACCTTGTCCTAAAACCTTTCCGGAAGTGTAAACTTCAAATGGATGTAGTATACGCTCATAGTGGGCTTTTAAAGTGGCACCTACACTTTTACTGGAAGGATAATGCATACGATTGGCAACTTTAGCCCATTTTCTTTCCTTGGTCGTTTGTTCCATACCACCCTCTTCTTGAACTATGCGATGCAAGGTGTATAAATCTAATGCTTTTCGCTCTACCATAGGGATTTTTAGAGATGAGCCCTGTAATTCCCAAAATTTTGCAATCTGATCAAGAAAGTTTAATTTCACACGAGTTTTGGCTTCCAGTTCATTTAAACGTTGGACACGTGGGGTAAATTTTAATTTATCCACATCCACGGCAAATGGAGGTGACCAAGATTCTGGAGGCAATATCTTAGCTATGCCACATTTTTCAGCAATTGGCCTTATTTTGCTTATATAGGCTAAAGGATTTTTAAACTCTTCTGGAGTGGGACGAAAAACTGGACACTCCAAGGGTGTATCAAAGTTAAACTCTTCCGTTTTGTTCATATTGAAACTACTCGAGCTATGTGGTTGTAAGTGATTCTTTTCCTTTCGACCGGAACCGGTTGGAGGTTGTGGGCAGCTGTTATGGTATTTTTTACTTGCACTAGGTTTTTCTTCATTTCCTGTAATTGTGCTAGACGCATTGGAAACTGAGTCACTTCTTTCCGTAAGTGGTCCATATTTCTTTTGAGCTGATTCACTGCCACTTACATTACCACCCGTTGATGTTCTGGTGCGTAGACGTCTGGCTGGTGTTGTGGAACCATTTGCTGCTGTTGTAGACATTGACGATGTTGCGGCTGGACTGGCTGTAGTACTACTACTATCGGCTGACGCTGATATCTTTGTTGACATTATTCTCTTCGTACCAATTTTTAGATATAACTGTCTGTCTGTCGCATGTACAAGGAGTCTGCAAAACAAGAAAAACATTATATTGTTGTTTACATAATTCCATTCAATGGAAACAACATTTGGAAAACCTTCATCGCTAAACCAAAAAAAAAAAAGAACTTTGGGGTTGAAAGCATATAGAAGAATAGCTCACTAACTTTTTCAACCTACACACATACACATTCAGACGACTAACACTCAAGCAGACTTGAATTTAATTTGTATAGTAGCAACAATACAAACTTAAACCAAACTCGCTCAACACTCAGTCATTTGCTACATATGCACTGAAAAGGCTACGTTCACTTCCTACTATTGTTATTATTATTAATTTTTGAGTAAACGTGCAAGGGGGTGATATTATATTAATAAATAAAAAATGTGGTAATTAAGATAGTAGTGATTCTATAATAATTTTCTTCTTCGGTTATATATTTTCCAAACACTGTTTGGATGTAAAAAAGGGAGTAAAATTGATAACTAAAAAAGCTTAAGGGTAAAACTAGAATTTGTTATCAATAAAGTCAACATGTTTTTGCTGCTACAAAAATAAGGGAAAATTAAATAAAATTTTACAACTGCTTTGACCCCACCACTATTGGAAATGTGTGGTTATATCCCTGACAACCAGCACCGATAGGTTTACGTGTTACGTTTTCCAAGTATTGCAGAAAAGTGAAGAAAAACTTGTTGTATATGTTATTTTTAAAATGGAGAAAATCTAAAAGAACGAGTGTTTAAAAAATAGAAAACTTTTGTTATATAAGTTTTAATTTAATTCAGATTAAAAAGTGTCTGGTTTCATTTACAATTAAAAAATATGAAATGCTTTTTTAAAAAATGGGAAAATCATGATATATTTAGTTGTGTCTACAGAAATAATGTTGTGAAAAGAGATTTTGTCTATTACAACCAAAAATTTATTTGTAAAAAAAAAATTGTATTTATAGATGGGAAAAGTTTTACAAAGTGTGCAGTCCTAAATATTGCAATCGTCAGAAGAAATAGACAAATAGAAGAATACCAATGTTTCATATATCCATGCTTCAAAACAGAGTAAATATGAATTATAATTTTTTAAAACCATTAAGGTTAGAAGTTGTGGTCGTTGATTAAAAAGAACTACGCACAGTCTATTAAAATTGTATTATTTTAAAACTTAATTTAATTAGGTTAATTGTAGTGAGCGTTCGATCAAAATTCGATCTAATATCGAAGTCTGTAAGAAATATTTCCATTTATGAGCCAAAAATTACCTGGGTTCTTAAAAATTCCAAACGTTGCACAATACATGAAGATTATTTAAATATTTCTCTTCATATTTTATAAAAATTTTAAAAACATGTAGTTGTTCGTAGCAAATTAATGCAAACAAATTGAAGTAAATCGATTTCACAAATTACACTACATATTTTAATGTTCTATATTACTTTTGTTCAAAATTAGATTTTTTTGTAGTAAAATAATTTAATTGATAATATAAAATCTATTATTTTTATTATTTTTAAGTATTTTTTTTAACAATTATGATTTAAGTTAAACATATATCACTTTAAATAGACACTTAATTAAAAAATATTGATTTTATTTCTTTTACACAAAAGATTTCATGAAAATAATTGAATTAAAGAAATAACATTTTAAATAGTATTTTTTTCGTTTATTTAATTAATCTTATTATTAAAATTAATTTATAAAATATTTACAAAATTTGTTGAACACAATAAGAAAAAAAAAACAAGCCCAACAAAACCCAAATCAATTTGTATGACAATATTAATATGTTATTCTTTTGAGACTAATAGTATGCAAGTACGAATGTACAACAACTATATAAAGTTAGAAGAAAGAAAGAACGACAACGTTTACAACTTATGTTATTGTTAAGAATTGTAAGTATGTATGAAATATAATAATGTATGTAAATACATACAGAAATACATACAAGTAGTAAGTACAAAATTTTAGCAAGAGGGTTATGTTGTGTGATGTGGTACTTCGTACTCGGTATTATCCATCCGTACGAAATGCGCAAGAGCAGAATAAGTATGTACGGATGGATAGATGGTTAGACGAACAAATGGATGGATGTTTGACTGTTTGGTTGGTATATTAGAGAGTTGCAATATGTTGGCGGCACAATATTTACAATGTGCATCGTAATGGCTTACAAACAATATGTGTACCCTTTGGCACACATACACTGATTTACATTATTTTATTATTTTCTTCTTAAAAAGTGACAAATGGAATTTATTAAGGAAAAAAAAAAGGAAAGAGTCAAAGATGTTTTGCTAAATATTTTTTTTCAAAAGTCGTAATATAACAATTACATCCAAGTAATTAGAACAAATCAAAAATTTAACTTACATTAAATTCAAATTGAATTTTATATGATCATAATCAATGTTGTTGTAATTGAGATATTTAAATAATAATATTTTTATATCATTTCAGGAAGTCATTCCTATGCGAAATACTTAAATAATGAACCAAACTCTGTAGGTATAATTCCTCCTTTAATTGTGTGTCTTAAAAATTACAACCTGCACTTTAATAACAAGCTTACATGAATACATACATGAGCAGAAACCAATAATACCATTAAGATCTACGATTTTATTTGTAGTAGTTTTCGATTGCAAATTTTGATTATATTATATCAAACTTTATAATACCTATTTTGCAGTGATGGAAGAATAATTAACAGAGATTATACCTACGAGAAGTTATTGAATAGTTTTGTATATGAAAAAATTGTTATCATCACATTAATATATTGCAACTTGGGTATTATTTATGTATTATGTATTTGTTTAATAAATTAGGTCATCGTCATATAGTTCTTTGCAAACACTTTATAAACTAATTAAATAATTGTTATGAGAAATAAATAATATATTATTTTGTTGATAAGTTTAAATCGGAGCAACTCCTACAAAACATATTTGTATTAAAATATTACCAAAAAAATCACCGTGGTGAAATTCTTCGCCATGTTTGATTTTGTCAAATTAAACATCTTGTGCAGTTTTGAAAATTAAAAGATTTAAGAAATGTTTTAAATTGTTAATTGGATTCATGACTAATGACAGCAATTTTTTGCATAATTTTATAGGTACCTATAAATTTACATAATTTTTTTAATTATGTTCTTAAAAAATAACATATTTATTAAAATTTTTTTTTTTGGTACAATTCGTTTTTAGTACATATTTAAATCGTTTTAAGAATTTTCGCTAATAGTTATTTTATTTTAATATGTAGTTAAGTATTTAACAAAATATGTCTATATGTTAAAAGTTTAAAGAGGAAAACTCTCATTGAATAGACCTATTTGGTTATGCTTTATATTGATGTTTGTTGCAACAAACAACCCCCACTGAGGTTCATGATACTTGTGAAAACCAAGTAATTGATAGCGAATATTTTTTCACCCTGTATCATAGAGGATGTTGTATATAAAGTTTTTATAAACTTTACGCATTTGCCGAAAAGGATAATTTTTGTAACTGTTAGAAGGTACATATTTCTATCTATTAGAGTGTCACTTGTCCGACAAAGAAACTGTGGGTATAAAAAATGTAAACTTACAAAAATAATCACAAAACAATAGATTAAATACTAGTGCAAACACAGAAAAACACTCATACAATCTCTCTTACAAACACTTACACCCCTCATCTACACTGGCAAACAACCAAGAAAGAGTAGTGGTTAGGAATGGCCGACTGCAAAATACTCTACACAATGAACTACTTTAACAAATTTGAAGTTTTATATAAATAAATCACTAATATATTCTCTCATATTGCAATAACAATGGAAATAGTAAAGGGTGTCCAAACTAAAGGTATAATTTTTATTTTGAAATAGCTACAGGAAGATGATCTGTGGCTTTTTAGAAAAACAATAGACATAATAAAAAAAAAATTAAAATTTTTTTTTGATCTCATAGAGGAAGTGTTGGTCACCAAGAACGTGCGATTTGACACTTTTAAGTTCTTTTGTTGGGTTTATTGAAAACTGAAGTATTCAGCAAAAATCTCACAATAGTTCAATAGCTCAAAACCAGCACTTCCATGCAGATTTCAATCATTAATAATCATTTATTACAAACGGTATCGATTATAATCGATTATTTTAGTAAAAAGTCAATTTTTTAAATTAAAATGGTAAATATTCTTAAACACTTAAGAAAAAAAATTGGACAAAAATTATGTCAACGACTAAATTAGTTCTGAGCATTATTTATTATCATTCTAAAGATAAATAAAGAAAAACGGGTTATATTCGGTCAAGCCCGTGAACTAGAGACTAATTTTTATTCGCGTTACAAACATACGGACAAACCTAATATACGTTTTCCTTCTATGAGGGTATAAAAACGATTTAAAATACGGCATAAAATTTTATGTAAATTCCAATAAATTTTTAAAATTTGTCACTCCTTGTTAAGGCCTGAAGTTAACACTTTAAAATATCACCAAGTAAGATATATTTTAAAGGGTAGGTGAATCAAAATTCAATCGATATAGTTTCATATATTTTTGTTAAAAAAATTGCAATTTTTTAGAATGGTTAACGAATAAAAAGAGACAATCATTAATCGATTTAACAAAATTATACTGAATTGATTTTGGGTTATACAAATCCTTAAACTTTTTTATTTGCGATCGTGTAGTATCAAAAACGAAACAACAACATTAAACTTAAGTAAACTTAATGTACGCACTGACAAACCCACTTTTGTCAGAAAGACAGACAGACTTACGGTGGAAACTTATGGTAGTATTAGTAATAGTATTACACACTTATACATAAGCAATAAACACAATTCAATCACCATCATAATATTTTTACCTCCTCTTTCAATATCTCTGGACTTACGAACTAAGAGACAGACTGACAGACAGACAAACGGACGGACGTACAAATAATACGTATAGAGTACATGTGCATATATGTATATGATTTTATTTAGATGTTGTATGAGTGTATGTACGTTTGTATGTATTAATGTCGTATGCATGACTACATGTTTGAATGGAAGTATGTTTGGTTGATTGTATGTGCATGTTTTCTCTATTCAAGCAAAATTTCATTTGTGCTCGCGCTGTAACTTTAGGTTGATTCCAAAAAAACTTTAATTAAATACTATACCTACAACTTTATCCAATCATTTTTATTTTATAGCAAATTTAAACTTCATATTAAATAGAAATTTAATTAAATTCTAATGAGTACTTACTTCTTCTATTTAAAGGCTGCTTTTTCCTGTTTTAATTTATTTTTCCTTTAACTGAGATTTTCTTTTTTTCGAGGATTTCTAGTTAAAATTTATATTAAAATTCAGGAGAAAATCAGGTTTTTTTCTAGTTAAATGAAACACGACGAAGAAAAATCGCTTGAATATTGTTCTTTTTTGGTGTTTTTGTTGTTGCTGCTTTTTTTACTCACAAGCTTTAGTACAGTATGTTTTGCATAATATTCAGCAAAAAAAAAAAAATTCAATGGACAAAATTAAATTAATTTTATCTATTTTTTATATTTTTTGATTTATAATGCACAAAATTGTAGAAAATATGAAATATATTTATTATTTATCTTAAGTTTTTTTGTATGTATATTATCTTTTCAAGTTTTTAAAGGTTTAATAACTTTTAAATCGCTCAAACGTTCACTTGTTTAATTCTTTTCTTTTTGTTACAAACGTAAAAAAATATGAAGAAAAAAATAATAAAGAAAAAAATCTTGAGTCCAAAAATAGGAAAATTTTTAATTTCCTTTGTTTTTTTCTCGCAGTAGAATGAAATTAAACTACGATTTTGTGTGTAAGTGTAAGCTTTTCTGCCGAAACGATCGATTTTCTATATAGCTACGATTTTCTATATAATTTCGGTTTAACATATAATAATTTCACTTTTTTCTCTGCCTTAATGGCTGCGATATCGGATGTACGCATTTCGCAGTGCTGCTAAGCTTTAACTTTAAAAAAAGACGACCTCTTAAAGCAGAAACTTCCAAATATTAAGCATTTTCAGCTCTCAAGTCTTAATTTTCAAAACACAATTTCGTTGAGATCTTTAATTTTCAATGTGATTTTTCTTTTTTTGGAGTTTTTTAAATCAAAATCTGTAGCAATCTCCCCATACACAGACACGGCGTTGTTAAAATTTTATTTTTTCTTCATGAATTTTTTTTTGTCTTTTAGGCTGCTGCTATTATTTGCAATTTGAAGTCGTCACAGTTAATTCACTTTTTTCCTTCAGTTTTTCAAACTTAAAACACTTTTCTCGGGTTTTCTGTTAATTTCTATATTGAATTATTTATATTTTGTTATTTTTTCAAAGGCCTTTGTAGGTTTTTTGGTTATATTTCAGGAGCAATTCTAACTTTTGTGCAAAGTTTTACAATTTTCTTTCACACGACGACATACTTGCCTCCACTAGCGTTGAGCTAATAACGGTTACACCAGTTATTGAGTATTTTTTTTGCAAATGGTTACTTGTATTTGTGTATATTGTAACAACTTGGCAGTACTTTCTACATGTTCCTCAGAGTGGCAATATAGTAACAAGGAAAATAATAAACACTATGCGACACTAGATGTCACCACTTAATTTATGTTATTAAGTGATTAGATATTAAGATATTTATGTTATTAAGTGATTTTATTAAATATTTTTAAAATGAAATCTCAAAACTAGATGATTATAATTATGGAGTTTTTATTTTGAATTGAATATTTTTAACTAAGTGGATAGTGATAGAAAAATAGATTTTTCATGAAAAAAAGCAAAATTTTTTATAAATATACATATTAACCCCTTAATTTATAAACGTATTATAAAATAAGCAAAGTCTTATAGTAGGAATTTTGTATGGAAAATTTGAATTATAAGCTTGTCATTGCTATATTTTTTGTTTGTGAATTAGGGGATTAATTTTTAGTGATAGTTGATTTTTTCAAAAATTATGGGATTAGTGTATTGAACTAGGATTCCAATTCATTACAATTATTTATTATTGTAAAAAATATTTTTTTGGGTTTAACCGAAAAATGTTGGTGGGAACCAACGCTTTGTTGTTGTAACTGCGATATTATTGGTTATATAGCAGAATTTTTGTTGGTTGGTAACATAAACCAGAACTAGACTGAGGACGAAACTGTCAAGTACATTTAAGAGACGTCAAAAGTACATTTAAAAGACGTCATCTTCATATAAGAAATGTCATTATACATTTTTTTGTGCTATTTTTTCTATTTTTTTTTGTGCTTAGTAAAACATATGATCGCACTCTATGTGGTACTCTATGGTTGGTAAGCTCATCACCTTTAGGAGGAGTATCGTTAATTCTATACAAATCGAAAACTGCTCATAATGTATGTACGTATATGTATTTTGCGAGACAAAATAAATACGAAATATAGTGTCTAATCAAATATCAACATAAAGCGAAGATTATCATCTGAACAGAAACACAAAAAGTTTTATATTTTATCTTTTTGTTGGCATATCGAAAAATGTAACGTTATAAAAAAATTTGAAAAATTCTAGTTGGTAAATAAAATTATTGTTACAACATTTTTAGTGCTTCTTGATTTATTATTTATTTTCCTTTCTCTTTCATTATACAGCAGACTAAATAGTTATTATCTTAAACTTTTAAGTGAAAATAAATTAATTAATTTAATATTAAATATAGTTTATAAATATTGCATAGCAACAAATGACTTAAGATGACACAATATTTATGTTAACTAAAATGTTGTTGGAGGCAACACAACCATACAAAATGGGAACGTAAACCAAAAGTTAACAAAACATCAAATCTATTTTCCTAATCTAGATTTTCTATATAAGTATTTCTTTTTTTTTTTTTTGACAAAATTTAGCTTGTAATAAAAGTTCCAAAATCAAATTCGATAATTTATATTTTAAAGTGCTGATTGATTGTAAAAGTTGTAATATTAATTAATTATGTATTTACTTCTTAATATTAATCACTTATGAGGTTTATTATTAGTATAGGAAAAAACCTGGAAAAATATATGTTAATTATAAATAAAAAAGGACTTAAATATTATCACATAAATATAAATAAAAAATATACAATCTAAACATAAAGATGTTTTTTTTTTGGAAATTAATCGAACGATAATAAAATATGTAATGAATGTTATAAATCGATTAAATCTCAAATAAGAACAATGTAACTATAAATGAAGAGTATTATGGGGTTCTTTTTTGGATAACAAATAATAGTCCCTCTAAAAGCCTGTAATAGTAATATTACTTGAGTTACCCGAGTTAAAGGATCATAGCGCTTTTGTGCTTTTGGCAGGGAAAAGGATCAATAACTAAAATATATCTTAGATACCGAAAAACATAAAAGTTAATATCAAATTTAAACTAAAAATATTTTTTTAAAAATATCTTTAAATGGCATTGAATCTCAGCTAAGATAATAACTTAAAGGCTTAGCCCTGCCGTCACGGCTAATGATTGCCTTTTGTCCTGAAAAAAGCAAAGCAATTTTAAATAAAATATTAAAACAAAATTTAAAGTGTAAAAAATACCTTCATCATCTGAAGCACTGGAAACACCCATATCGTTTAATGCCTTAAATAAAGCTCCCAAATTCGATCGATCATCCAAGTACTCATGACTTATTTTAACCGACTCGCGATTGTGATTTTTAGTTTGTGTATGCCAGACTAATATTTCAGTGCAATTATTGGCTTTTGGTTCAATTTTGTCCAAAGTTAAAGCTATACTACGCAAAAAGTAATCCTCTTCATAGCCAGGCTTGAAGGGCATACTGGCATGAGGATATTCTGCCATATATGAGAGGCTTACAGCAAAGCCAGCCATATCAACTGGCCAACGACGCCCCGCTACCCAGGAGTCTAGAAAGCCAACTACTTTGCCCTGAAAAGATATGTTTAAAAATAATTGTGTATTAGAATGGGTAAATTTTTATAGAGGCAAAAAATCGAATAAGCGGTTGTCAAAATTGTGAACTACAACTAATTCTAAGCAGGTTTGCTTAAGAAACCATGGGTCAAGATTGAGCCTTCAAATTTTGTAGTTTATACTAAAATTTTGTTGAGTACATACATACATATACATGTGTTTATAAAAAAAGAAAAAAGTATTCCGATATGTGATGAAAATCGATCGTTTTTCAGATATATTTTTGAAATAGTTTTCAAATTTCCACAAAAAGAATTAAGCCAAATGAAAGATAAGATATCAGTCAAAAGAATTAAAGCCCAAATTATTTATTTTTTTTTTTTTTTTGGGAAAATAACCAAAAATTATCTTAAAAATATATATTATCGATTTAAAAACGATCGATTTCCATCATATACAGGATTATGTAGATTTTTTATGTTAAAAATGTGGAGCGTGATTTTAGACCCATTGTTTCTTGGTTTCGAAAAATTATTGCCAAAGAAAAAGTTCTTGTTCAGAGTCCTAAAATATTCGACTTGTTTCGTTTCGAATAACCAACCAACTGTGGTAAAAGTTTCACCACATCGGTTATTCATAATAAATTTTAAGTTTTTATAAAAATTATTATATTACCTTACGAACTACTGGGCCACTTATACCATAACTGGCAATTAAACCTACAGGAAACATGGACACACGTTTAGTATCACGTATTTCGCTAAACAACTTGAGATCATACGTGTTATCATCGTCACCAAAATACAAAACTCCACTTGAGATATTACGTTGCCTTAGCCATTGCATAGCAGCATTACGATTAGCCACTCCCCGGGGTTTAGATTTCGCGTTACGAAAACGCTCCGGCATCGGACTTGCCAAATGAGTATAGGGTATACCTAAAATTCGGTTAAAACATACATTAATAAATTTAAAATAACTATGTGTCTTTATTTTGGGCTTACCAAATCTAATAAGCAAAGTATCTATATAGGGATTACAGACATTAAAATCATTGGCCACCAACCAATGTAAACGTGGCACATGCATTAGTGTATAGGCCAATCTGGTTAATTCCGGCACTTGTTCTCTTCTCGGATAAGTGGGTGTTACAAAGTAAATTGTACTTAAATTATCCCATTCTTGTCGGGGCTTTTCTTGTATATACAAACGATTATCCAGTAGTGATTCTCCACAGGGTATTGAGGACATCTCTGTAGCTAGTTTATTATCAAGAAATTCTATAAAGGTTTTTGTTTAGAAAAATAGTGAATAAAACATTTCAATAAGTTTGCCTCAAAGTATGTTATGAAATTGAACATAGTTCTATAATTTTACACATTTTATTTTATTTTACACATAATTTAGCTGATATTTATTTAAAGATTTCTAAAATATTCTAGTGTATAAGTAGCTATGTATTTATGTTTTTAGATGGTCATAATATATGTATGTATGTCTACATGATATATACTTTCTTGGCCCAAAATTTTTTTTCTAAAAAAAATGCAAACACTTTCCTAAGACAAAATCTAAATAGTTCAATGCTAATATAAACATATTTACAGTATATAAAAACATTTAGAATGATAAGTGTTGTTAGAAATCATTTTTATTAAAATTTAAAATCCGATTGCAAATACTAAATCGACAAATAAATGCAATAGGCAATCGCATTTATGGATTTTATTCTTATCTAAATATCAAATCTGTTCTATCGATTCAAAACACTCAACTGAGCTACAAATAAAGTTTCATATTTTCAAAAGTCAGTCCAATATTTTGAATAAACTAAAGCTGTTATTAATCTACCATTTATTTGAAAAACCTCAAGCTTATAGCTGTCACTTAAAAATGTTCCCAGTTAAAAAAATTAAATTAACTGATAAATTGGAAATAATTTAAAATGCTTTTTATAATTTTCCTAAATTTACGAGGATAAACAAATTAAAAAAGAGTAAGAAAATGCTTGGTCAGTCATGAACGACACTATGGTATCCTACACAACTGAGGCCAAATGTGAACCAATTATCAAAAGTTTTTTTTTAATACTTAATACTTAAGTGTATGTGATAAAATATGTGATTGTACACTTTTGACGTCGTGTTGACGTAAATACCCAATAAGAAAAAAGTTTTTTTTTTCAAATTGAGGATGATTGAAAATAAATCTTTTTTCAAAGGTCAAACGTTTGATACTGATTTGAGAATAATAGCGTTCTCAACAATAATAAAGGTTTTAAATAAAATGGCGTTGTATCTTTGATATTTTTGAGATTGTTTATTTAGTTTTTGAAAACGGCGCATTATATTTGAATCCTTTGAAAAAAACGTTTGATATCAAATGTAAAAGTCATCATATTTCAAACGTTCGACACTGTTCTTACTGGGTACATAGTGCCCTTCGAACAAATTTATTTTCGAATCGAAAATTCGAACAATTTTATCTTAGATCGAAAAATGTTTTTGAGTCGATCGGTATATGTACTTAACTTAATAATTCTGTACGTTACCAACATCACTGCATATGATGGTGTAGGGTATAACTTTAGTAACTGTCTATCATTACCAATTTAACAAATATTTAAATGTTAGATATTATAAAACACGTGTGATTTTGATGTATTAATGGATATTAAGTAAATATTATGTATTTGGTAGTTTCAATTTTGTGGTAATCAAATAACAATAAAGTTAATATATTATTAACGCTTCATTTTATTATTTGTGTGAAAAATGGAATAAAGTATTTGGAAATTGTATCTTTTAAAGTCTTCGTAGCAGTATTTTTTTATGTATTTTAAATCAGTTTAGAGAAATAGTAATGACTCCTGTATGTAGTTATGACTACCTTAATGACCTCAAGAATCTTGGTAAAGGACTGTCAACTATGCAAAAACATGTGTATATACAATAACTCAACTGTGGTTCTAGTTTACAATGTGAGAATTTTAAACAACGCCAAACGATTAATATAAAAAGGGCCAAACATACAATTTTCGTGTCATATCAAAAACTACAAAAAATTGTAGATTATAAAACCCCCAAATAATTAATAATAATGCTTTTACCCTCAAACGATTTTTGAGAATGAGTCATATTTTAATTGATATTAAAACTGTTTTATAAATACTCCCAGTATAAAATAATCAAAAAATTTACAAATTATTAAATAGTAATTGATAAGAACTTAATTATTTGGGCATAGGAAAGTCTAAGACAAATCTATTACAATAATGGATAATATTTTGCCAACTCTTTATAAAACATTTAAGACAGAACTTTTACAAATACTATTTAGCCCTTAATAAGTGTATAATCTAGTAAATGATCCATTGACCACTGATTGTCTTAAAAACACATTTAAATATTAAATAATAGCTATAAAGGTATACAAAGAAAACATCTATACACTTGCAAATATAGTATATATCAAAATCAATTAATGCATATGTATATAGGAATAAATGTTTATTTTTTAATGTATTTACATAGACCAGCTCCATCACCAAATGACACCTTTGTCGTTTTTTATCGCTTACAAAAGTAAAAGCTTGGCAGTGCAATTTGACATGCAATTGTCGTGTAAAATGAATGTGCTTAAAGGGAAATGTTTTGTGGAATAACAAAAACAGGTGAAGGGAAATAGTGATGATAGGACTGATGGGATGGAAGACATATAATTTTATATTCTAAATGCACTTGCTTCAATAATTTATATCCAGCGCCTTTTTAGAACAGTGATGGGACTAATGAGACTTATGCAACTGTAATTTCTTTAATATCCAAAATTTTTACTATATCTTTTGTTCTACATAGTTTAAATTATAGGTTTAAATAAATCTCAATTTTATATTTCTGCGTCTACTAGCATAAAGATTTATTATAGTATCCAATAACATATTAATGTTTAATTCAATGGTTCTTCACTCCATATCGAAGTATTTGGATTATCTAAATCTATTTTAACACTTTTTTACTATGTGCTGGTATCAGTCTATAATTTCATTGTATTATAGTATTATACGAGTACTAGTTCATATGCTAATACTCCAAATCATGTCACAAATTCCGATTTTAAACCAATTACTACTCTTTAATCCTATTTTCAGGCATGAATAATACGCTCATAGAGAATTCCTATTTAAGTCTTATATTAGTTTATACTCTAATACTTCAAATATTGTCACAAAATCCGATTTAAAACCTATACTCAGACTTTAATCATATTTTCAGAAATGAATAATACGCTTATTGTGAATTCCTATTCCTTTTTAAGTCTTATACTAGTTTATACTGTAATACTCCAAATATTGTCACAAATTCTGACTTTAAACCTATACTGAGATTTTAATCATATTTTCAGGCATAAATAATTTGCTCATAGTGAATTCCTATTCCCAAACTAAAGTGTTGTATTATTACTATACTCCTAAACTAAGACTTTAGTTTTATATAAAGAACTTATTCTTATATTCAGACCATGTATGTATATTTTTAGACAATAGTCTTAACCCAAAAAGAAATACGTAATTTATTTATAGTATTGAGTAATTCGCTGGCTATAGAGATACTCTTTGCTAAAAGACTTTTTCCATAATTAAGTCTTTACCCTGAATGCAATCTTGTATTCTCTTAAAAGGCTTATAATCCTTTACCAAAGCTATAAACTCCTAATATTGTTTTTAGAGAAACTTTATCTATACTCTAATTGCAAACTAAACGCTAAGGGTTTAATCCTTAAGTACATACTAATTCTTGTAATACTAACATCAGATATGTACTTATATTTTAGTCTCTTACTTGGTTTTACTAACATCTTATATTACTACCCTTTCATTTTAAATTGAACTAAGGTCTTAAAAATCCCATCACTGTTTTCGATATGCAATGCGCCTGTGGACCTTCTTCTCTTATAGTACTTTAATACTATATGTATTGCCTTACTCACTTGGCAAGCGTTGCATATCACGAGCACTGCCAGTTTGGGCCGGTGATGATGGTGATAGTGTGCTGTAATCTAATCCAATTATAGAGGAATTAAAATTAAGCAGGGTATCATTAATATTGATCTCTACCGCCTTCAATTTTTTTAATATTAAAGGCGCCGCCTCGGCTACTACATTCCAACCCCGGCTTTTTGTTGTTGTAGTGGTTGAATTCTGTTCTAGATGAAATTTACCTGCGGTAGCATAGGAATCAGCTCTACCATCATCTGTATAGTTGGCCACGGCACACCAGACAATGTACACCAGCAACATCGTTAACAGCAGGACACAAACAAACATACGCCGGCTATTGGCGGTTTTGGGACACAGAGCTCGTAGTTTGCTGCCATGTTGAGAGCCCCGTAAGACTGAAGTTTGTATTGGCCTTCCATTGCCGGTGTCAAGGGGACGATACTGGGCACTTGACATGATTTAACTTTAAATTTTGTTTTTTTTTTAGGTTAAAAGGCCTTTAAGTCCACACAGCAAACACTTCGGAACTTGATAAACTTTGCACTTGATTCACAACATTTGCTCTTGGACGGATTATGTGATAAAACAATCAACAACAAACAATCAAGCAAATTAGCTGCCTTTTATTATATTGCAGATTAATCGATTTTTATTTATCTAAAAGTATTGTATTACTTTTTTCTGAGATTTGTAATTAAACTTTGTTGTTTTTGATATAAATATAATTATTTATTTTTGTTTAAAAACAAATACAATGAAATTTAATCAAAAGTTACTTTTGCTGTGAATTTATTAAATTTTTTTCCCCAGTTGTTACAAGTATTTATTTGCTTAACTTTATTGTTGTTAATTCTCAGCTTTTAATTTATTTTCATTCATAATAAAAATCTCTGCTACAGATTCATTCCAATTTTATTTAATTAACTATTTCATAATTTTAGCTGGTGCTCGGTTTTTTTTGTAACATTATCCAGTTTATTTACTTTTTTATAAGATGCAAATTTTTGTTTAAATTATCATATAGGTATTTGTTTAACTTTTATTTATACCGAATCCGTCGATTTTTTTTAAACACTTTGTCATAAACGACTAAAAATTGTGCACAATTTTAATTATTTATTTGCTAAAGGTTTTCATAATAACAACAAATACAATAATAATAATGAAGAGTGTAAGATTTATCATATAAGGGAGAGAAAATTTTATTAGCTCTTCAAACAATTTGAGTCATGCAGTGTTTGAAGTAGTGTTTCAAATCAAGGCCTATTAAATAAAGGTAGTGTTAATTTTTATAAAATTTCACATATATACATATATAGGGTGCTTGGTTGAGGTCAAAACAGCCATTATAACATATATAAAACAGAGTTTATGTAAAATAGGATAAAAAATTTAAATTTTATAAAAATCTATTGTTTTTTACCCACTTATAAAATATTTTTGTTTTTTTTTTAATTTGTTTGCAATTCATATTTTAATGGCCAATAAATATATATACCCTTCAAATTTTTTTACTCACTTATAAAATATTTTTGTTGTTTTTTTTAAATTTTTTTGCAATTTATATTTTAATGGTCAATAATACTTAAAATTTGTATACCCTTCATCACAATAGGTGTAATAAAGGGTATTAAAAGTTTGTACTGATGTACGTAACGTATAGAAATATTGGTCTTAGACCCACCTTTTAGTATACTAATAGACTTAGAATCACCCCCTGAGTAGATTTAACGATGTCAGTCCCCCATGTAAACCTTGTAATCAAAGTATAGGTCGAAAATCTAAAGATAATTTAATGAAATTTGGCAAAGACAATTATTTTGGTAGTGGGATCATGGCTATTGAAATTCGTCCAAATCGGTTCATTATTTAGGGTACCCATAGTTCTAACTTCCCGGAATTGGTATTTTGGAACGGAAATCATTATACCAAATTTTGTTGAAATCGGTCCATGTTTGACCATAACTTCCATACTCTTCAGCCAAAACTTACTAAATAAGACGAAAAACACTTAAATGCTGTTAAATCCGAAGATAATGACAATGTTATGTTTATTTTGTGTATACATAATTTTTGTAAAAACTGTAATCAAATTGCTAAACTTCTATACAATCGGTCCATATTTGACCCCAGCTCCCATATAGGACGGAAAAGCGTAAATAAATAAGTTTTGGGGAAATCTTTGTATAAAAACAAAACTTAAAAAATATTTGTCTTTATATACGAAAGAACATTTGACCTCACTGGTGAAGGGTCGAACGGTCATATGGTCGTGCTTAACCGACTATAGCACTTTCTTGCTTGTTTTATTTGTGGTTATTGTTATCAGTGGAACCTACTACCTAGAGGGCGCATTTTCAGGGTGGCGTATAGGGGAATGCCTCCCATGTATGGGTGAGGCACCAGCCCCATAAATAGGAGCAATAAACTGCTTTCATGCACGTGGGTGATTAAATAAAAAACAAAAATTAACACGGAAAGGGCTTCATTGAAGGACAGCTTCAGGGAAAGACGAAACATAGAAAGGGACGATTTTGATGAATAGAACATTAGTCCAAGAGTAGCGACTTATACTTACGGACTTAAAAACTGCATGATAAGACAAATGTGCAAAAGTTCAATACAATCGTCCCAAATTTGACTCTGACACTATCCAAAACCGGAAATATCCTAATTATAGGAAAATTCAATGTTTATAAAATTGAAAAAAGATAAGTTAAAAATTATGTAGTTGCCCAAAGTTTCCCCGGAACTTTGACCGCACTACAATAAACAATTAATATCATCTCCGTATGATGGGTTAAACTTCCCCTGCTTCAAACACTAATGAATACGTCCACAAATAAGGTTTTGATATAAAACACATCCTACTGCACCCTGAAGTGACCGATTTGTAATATCGATGGCTTAATATAAAAAAAAGGCCTAACTCGATTTTTAGTTACTTTATAGCAGTAGGAAAAAACTTAATGAAAACAGCAAAATTTTAGATACAACAATTTTTTATGAATTTTTGTTGTACCTAATATTTTACGAATTTTATTAACTTTTTTCGAGTTAGAAATTTTTTATATTAAGTCATCGATAAATGAAAGGTTCTAGTCTTCGCTAAAAAAAAATTCAAACAAATTTTATTTCTTTTATGGGAAAAAATAACAACATTTTAAATTTAATGTAATTAATATTACTTTATTTCCTTTTACAAAATATTTTGATTTTCGCAGAATTCTTTTAATTTAACTATTTTTGTAAGTGTCTTTTTAAAACGATGGAAAAAATAATATTTAAATATTTTTTAAAGTAAATTCAAAATAATCTTCTTTTACGAAGTTTTATTCCTTTTTAAAAACGGTTTACAAATAAAATGTTGGGGTATTTTATTTTATTTTTTTAGAATGTTTTACAATAATCAGGAAATAGAATGAACAATTTAAGAAAATCATATGCAATAATTTACAGAATATGTAATGTAAACAAATTATTTAAAAAAAAATGTGAATAAATAAAGAAAGAATTTAAAGGACAAAAAAAAAATAATTAAACTTTACGCATATGTATATTGATTGATTGGACTAATAAAATTTGAATTATGTTATAATATAATGTATAGCAGAGTGTTTTCTAATATGCAATAATTACTTAATTTTCTGTATAAATAAATTTATAAAATTTAAAGAACTTAAGCCAATTTTTGGATGGTTTGGGTCAATCTATCGGCATTGGCACCAGCAAATTCTTCAACCTTTTCCTTGTTCTTAATGAAAATGAAAGTGGGCATGCTGGAGATATTGAATTCCATGGCAATGTCTTCGCACTCATCAACATCGACCTAAAATTTAACATTGAAAAAATCGTAATAAATAAATTGTTAAAAAATATATATTTTTATTTTAAATTTACCTTGATGATGAGTATCTTGTCAACATACTCCTTGGAGAGTTCTTCCAATTTGGGGGCAATCATTTTGCAGGGACCACACCAGGTGGCAAAGAAATCAACTACCACCAATTTCTCACCAGCATTTTCGAGTTGTTGATCGAAATCGGACTGTAAATATAAAGAAATTTTTTATAAGTAAAAATTTTAATTGAAAATTATATTTATTTGTTATTTAATTAAGAAAATTACAATTTTATTAAATTAAATTCTTTATTAATTTATAATAGACTTTACAAGAAAATATATTTGCTTTGTTTATGACGTACATTTTTGTAAAATGACTTGTCACTTTTAAGTGGTTAATTGGAAAAGGTCTTATAGCAACAATTATCGTTCGTGGGTTAACAATATAACAATTTTTAAAGGAAAATTTTAATATCTAAACATTTTCCATAAAAACTTTAATATCGAAAAATTTTCTATAAAAATTTTGATATCGAAAAATTTTTGTATCGAAAAATTTTTATAGAGAAAATTTTTCCGATATAAAAAATTTTTTGATAAACAATTTTTATTGAAAATGTTTTGACATTGAAATTTTGATGGAAATTTTTTTCGATGTAAAAATTTTAATAGAAAATTTTTCGATATAAAAATTTTTATAGAAAATGTTTCTATATACAAATTTTTATAGAAAATTTTTATAAAAAAATTTCCAGTATACAAATTTTTATAGAAAATTTTTTATATAAAAACTTTAATAGAAAATTTTTTTGATATGTAAATTTTTTTAAAAATTTTTTGATATAAAAATTATTTATACATAACAATTTTTTTTTAGAAAAATATAAAAATTTTTACAGAAAGTTTTTCAATATAAAATTTTTTCGATATACAAATTTTTATACAAAATTTTTCGATATGAAAATTTTTATATAAAATTTTTTTGATATAAAAATTTTTTATACAAAATTTTTCGATATAAAAATTTTAATAACAAATTTTTCGATTTTCATAGAGAAACTTTTCCGATATAAAAATTTTTTTTTAAAAAATTTTTCGATATAAAAATTTTTATACAGAAGTTTTCAATATAAAAATTTTTCAGAATTTTTTTTTAAATTTTTATTGAATATTTTTCAATTTAAAATTTTTATAGAATAATTTTTGATATAAAAAAAAAATTTATAGAAAATTTTTCGATATAAAAATTTTCATAGAAAAAATTTTTTTATAGAGGAATTTTTCGATATAAAAATTTATATAGAAAATTACTCGATATAAACATTTTTATAGAAAATTTTTCGATATAAAATTTTTTTTTAGAAAATTTTTCAATATAAAATTATTTTTAAAAAATTATTCGTTATAAAAATTTTTATAAAAAATTTATCGAAAAATTTTTTTTTTTTAGAAAATTTTTCGATATAAAAATGTTAAAAAAAAATTTTTCCATATAAAAATTTTTATAGAATTTTTTTTTTTTTGGTAGAAGCAAAGTTTTAGAAATTTTGTATATAAAAATTTATATGGAAAGTTATTCGATATAGAAAATTTTTCGATATAAAAATTTTTAAAGGATATTTTTCAATATAAAAATGTTTAAAGGAAATTTTTCAATATAAAAATTTTTAAAGGAAATTTTTTGATATACAAATTATTAAAAATTTTTCCATATAAAAATTTTTATGTCGAAAAATCTTCTGTAAAAATTTGTATATTGAAAAATTTTCGATATAAAAGTTTTTCAATATAAAATTTTTAATAGAAAATTTTTTGGTATAGAAATTTGTATATATAATTTTTTTCGATATAAACACTTTTATACAAAATTTTTCGATATAAAAATTTTTATAGAAAATTTTTTGATATAAAAACTTTTATGGAATATGTATTTTTCAACATAAAAAATTTTATAAAATAATTTTCGATATAAAAATGTTTATAGAAAAATTTTTCAATATAAAAATTTTTCGATATAAATTTTTTTATAAAAATTTTTACAAATTTTTCAATATAAAAATTTTTATAGAAAATTTTTCAATATAAATATTAAGAAAATTTTTTCGATAAATTTTAATGAAATATTTTTTATTTTAAAATTTTTCGATTTAAAAATTGTTATAGAAAATTTTTCGATATAAAAGTTTTTATAACGAAAACTTTTCCGATAAAAAAATTTTTATAGAACATTTTTTGATTTTTAGAAAATTTTTCGATATAAAAATTTTTATAGAAAATTTTTTAAAAAACATTAATATAAAAATTTTTATATAAAAATTATTATGAAATAAGCATGTATTTTTCAATATAAATTTTTTTATAGAATAATTTTCGACATAAAACAAAAATAAAAAAAAAATCCTTAAATGTGTCATAGAACCTTAAAATTTAATTTATAAAATGTATTAAACAAGTGATGGATTAACCACTTTTAAATATTATATAAGGTCAATGGAGAATAATCATCAAATGTCTAATAAGTGACAGTAACTCTAATAAAATCAACCCCTCCTTAATTTTAAACCCACCAACTACAATTTGTACCCCCTTAGAAATAGAGTCTAATCATTTTAACAGCTAAAAATTAAAATAAATTATTATCACGCTATTAAATTTAATCTAATATTTTATGCTTAGAAAGTGGTATACAGAGGAAGTTCGAGAACATAGACAGACAAAAGTACATAGAAATAAGTAAATACTACTAAGTAGATACTTATCATCCGTTTAATATCGAGTTTGTTGTCATTTGATAAATAACACACTTTTTTCAGTCAAACGTTATCAGTCGAAATCCTAACACCAATATCTGTTATCAGATTGTGTGATGGTTCTTGGTTGGCAGGCTTATGGTTTATTTACATTTAAGTTCTTTTTTTTTTTAATCAAGTTAAAATTTTCTACAAATATTTGCTTTGAAAAAACAAAAACTCAAAAGGGGTTGGGTTATTTATTTGATTAACTCTAGCAACGTCTAATTTCTATCCAACATGCCACCAACTTTTTGTTATATAAAAAAAGTGCATTATTTCTAAGGTGTAATTTTGTTAACATGTATTTACTTATTTAGTTGCTAACAACAAAGTAAAACTCCTTTTCGAAATCCATAACATTGAAAGGTATACGAACGAGTGCTAAAAAATATGGATTTTCGAAAATATATGTAGGTCATTTGGGCTTTTGACAAAAGTCATCAACTCAATTGAAATGAAAATTATTACGCCCTAATTCATAAAGTAAAAATATAGCTATGACAAGCTTATATTTCAAATTTTACATACAAAATTATTACTACGAGAAGACTAATTACAAAATTTTCAAATTGAAAATTTTAATAACATATTTTTAAATTTAAACTGCTTCTAAACATGAAATTTTAATTTTTGGTTTTCTCCAAAAAGTTAATAATTTATTATTTCGGTAGTTAAGAAAAAAACAAAAAATTAACACATAACAAACGAAACTGGAAAAATTGGAGTTTTTCTTTTTTACATTCTATATAATTTTGCAGAGAAAGTAAATTATTGAATTTTTTTGCCAAACAACAGAAATATTGATATCAAATATTCTAGTACAGATTTAGAAAAAATCTATTGCCATTTATGTTGTTGTTGTAACTGCGATATCATTGGTTATATCGTAGAAGTGGCAGTCCTTGGTCGGAATCCTAAGATTTCCGAGTTGTTCCGGTGTGAAGAACCGACTGTAGTGGGAACGCCATTGATAACGCATATTGTTTTTTACATCCGATTTTTTTGGATATAGAATGAGGTTTATTAACTTTTGGTGATAAATTTCTGTTATTGGTTGTAACTTTCACTTAAAATTTGTAATCTATTTCATTTCTTTATTAATTATAAACAATTTTAAAATTTCTTAAAACCACAAAGAATTTTTCTTAAACCGCAAAATATATTTAATTTAAAGTTTGATGATAAGAGGACATTTTCTATGAAAAATTATAAATAAATGAAATGGAAAAGTCCATTATGGACAGCAAATTTCAATATAAATTTTACCCTACACCACCATAGGTAGTGGGCAGGGTATATAAAATGGCGGATAGAGCACATAAACTCCCGCACGACGATATGTCAATTTTGAAGATTAATTGGTCAATGATAAAACTGGTCAAAATCTACCCTATATTTCGGCTACCTATGAACGACGAAATGCTCTCTTAATAATAAAGTCGATTCGAAAACTTTGACTACCAAGCATTGAGAGAGTCTCTACAACTACCAAGCCAAAGTGCCAAGTAGAGAGGGTTTCTGCAATAAGGAGTGGCATTTTTGATAAACTGGATATCACGACTTTTTCTAAGAAAACTAATAAATGTTCGATATCGTGAGAGTTTGTTGAAGACTCCCTTAAAAAGTGGATCATCAAAAGATAATCCCCTTTTTTAGATGACGCACCTTTTCAAAGACCGAGTTAAATATTATTGTCTTTGAAGTATTATTTATTTCCAAGTCCACATGGAAGGAAAGAAGAACAACACTCAATTCATTCAACATTTTCCTATTGAAAAGATGTTTTCGGATAAAATGTGGAGGGCATATTCTTATGCATGCTTTAGAACGGCATGTAATTATGGAAGTGAAACCATCGGTATCGATAACACGAAAACTCCACAAATAAATAAAATTCTTACAAATAAATACAGCTTTTTTGGCCAATGACGAAGGAGATCGAATGAAATTTAGATTTAATTATAAAATTCTTAAAGTTTACAATCCACAATGATTTAATAATAAATTTGCCAAGATTTGATTACTTTTTAAAGAAAAATATTTGAAATATTTGGATTCCTTCTAATTAATACTAAAATGAAAACGAAAAATGTTTTATTAAATTATTTAAAAATTTCAATGTGTTATTAAATATTTCTTATTGTGTGTATGTATGAATGAAAGTATATGTGTACAATTATTCGAAACAAATATTTTCAAATATGTTCATATTTCTTTTTTTAAGAGTATTATTAAGTATCAATATATTAATTTGATAATCAATCCATGATGATTGTATTTTTCTAAAAACATTTTTGTTTCATTATTGTTCAAAAATCCATTGAAATTCTGAAACAGAATTCTACAAAAAGAATTGGATAATTTAAATTGTTTTCTCAAAATAATTTATGAGTCATTTATTTATTAATTACAAATTTATTAGTGGATACATAATTCGTAATATGTATGACTATTTGGAATGAATATAAACCGGGCTTTGATTGAAAGTTTAGATAAAAATAAATAACAAATTTGAAAAAAAAAACCAAATGACTAATTTCTGAATGCCAAAAAAATTTACATAAATGTTGTTATGAGCTATGTAGTAGAAATTCATACTATTTTAATATACAATAAATAAATATAAAATTGAGTATTTAAAAAATTGACTTTAAATCACATACTATTCAAGGCATTTAAACTTTTCTTTTGAATAAATTGATACAAAACAATTTTTGGAGTATTTTTTCAAATTCATTGAACTTATGGGAGAATGACTAGAATTTATCTCTCTCTAAATGATTTTGTTATGAAATATTTCTGATGTTAATTATAATAATTAAAATCTACTTTTACTTGATACGAAGTAGTTTATAGATAATTTGTTTCATTTTTTACTTAAACTATATTTTGTTTAAATAATTGCAAAACTAAATAAATTGCATTTGATTTTGAAAAATTAATATTCGAAATACTAAGTTTACTTTATATTTATATCGTTATCATTATTTTGTCTAAAATATATAATTTTGTTATCAAACTAGGTCACATTTCAATATTTGAAACGTTCCAATAAATACAACTTTTCTACATTTCAAACAATTTAATATTTAAATTTATGTTTTTGAATTTTTATAAACTTCTTTTTGTAGAGAAAATTTTTAAAATTTAAAATCAAATTTGTAAAATTTAAAACATATTCCGGTATGTGATGGAAATCGATCGATTTCTGATATATTTTTTAAATAATTTTGGTTAATTCCCCAAAAAAAATGAAAATTTTGGCTGATTGATATCTTATCTTTTATTTGGTTTGAATTTTTTGTGCAAATGGGGAAAATTATCTCAAAAATATATCTGAAATCGATCGATTTGAGAACGATTGATTTCTATTACATACCGGATTTTACTGTTTTTAATGAAAATTCTCAATTTTCTACTATTTCTTAAAACTATTTGAAATTTCAATAATTTTAAAGCGAAAAATTCAATATTTTTTATTTAAATTTAGACAAATTTTTCGAATTTCAGTTTTTATGTATTAACATTTTTCGAAACGCCTGTTTTATGCCTTTTTATACCTTTTTAAAATGTTTCGAATTTTAGTGTTTTATAACAAAATTTTCAAAATAGTATACCTATTTTTTAAATTGTTTATAACAAAATTTTTCAAAATTTCTTTTAATAAGAGTTTTAATTGTTTTCGAATTTAAGTGTTTTTTTAAACATTTTTTGAAATTTCTGTTTTATATAGACATTTTTTAAAAGTTTTGAATTAAAGTTTTATAAAAAGTTTTCAAAATATGTGGTTTATTTTTCAAAATTTCTATATTAATAGGTAAATTTTAAAAATTTGATTATTCTTTATATTTTCTCCTCCCTAATGACTCTCTATGCAGGGCTGCCAGATACTTTTTGGTCAAAAAAAAATTTTGAAATTTTTAACCCCAAAAATACCCTATTCATAAAAAACGTATTTGCTTACATTTTTTTATTCAATTAAATGAAGAGATCAATTTTATTAAAATAAAAATAGTTTTGTATGTGCTTGCAATAAATATCATTACATATTTAAATAATAAAATATTAGAAATCTAGTATTTCGTAGACATCAGAATCATCCAATTCTTGAGAATTAGAAATTCAAGTCTTGAGTTTGTATGAGAAAAAGCTGACGGAATTGAAATTGATAAGTCTACTTTTACATTTGTCAAGTTTGGCTTATCAAGTCTTAATTTTGTATGAGAAAAAGCTGACGGAATTGAAATTGATAACAAACCTGACCGTACTTTCAAGTTTACGAAAATTTTGAAAATTTGTATGAAGTTTAAGGAAAATAAAATGGAAGCTAATGAAGAAAATGAACGTGAGTACATATTCAAAAGAAATGAGAAAGAAAAACTGATCAGAGAGCATGATGTGTGTGAAACAGTACGAACTTTTTTTGAACTAAATTTCATAACATTTCAGTTGTTGGTTGAAATTCTTCACAACAAATTTTGTTATTATTATGACACTCATGTATTCTTCCTTTAAATGAGTCTAAAAATAGAATCGGATGCAGCTCCCATTGGAATGTTGTTAATAAAGATTCTAATATAGCACAAAATGAAGTTTTGTTTTTGTCAAATTCATAACTGAAAATACTCGCTCTACACAGGCATTACTTTTAGGAACCGGTAACATATTCAATTCTTTTTGACCAAGTTCTTTAAAGTGATGTACACCGACAACATCTTGAAATTTATAAACTTTTGTTCAAAATTCAATTAAGTTTGACGGCAATTTTCGAATATTATATTCTAATTTGTAAAAGAAAGTTTATTTTATTGAGTTTCGTAGACATCAATGGGGGGTATTCCTGTTCACTGAATTTTGGTTAAGATATTGGGTTTATACATTTTGGTATGTCAAAAAAGTATTTGAAAATATGCGTGAAGATATTTAAATTATCTGGTAAACGTAATACAGTTTCATTTAATAATAGTTTTAAATAATTTAAATATTCATTTTTAAACGTTCCTTATCTAAAATTTCCCCAAAAAATCTCCAATAAAAATTTGAGTCCCCAACAAAATCCCTAAGGCCCAAACCAAATTTGTTCACCTTATTGAAGATTGAATATTCCCAACTTTAGGGCCAAAACCCCAAATCTGGCAGCCCTGACTCTATGTCACTAACAAAATACTTCCTCTTTGCTCTCCCTTTTCCCTTTCTAAATTTAAGACATTATTAAGTAAGTCGTCGTTGTAAGATAAATTGTTTGAAAATAATCAAAAAAAAGTGAATAAATTAATATCTAACCGAGACAACAAATAATGGCCATAATAAAATTTTTAGGTATTAACAAAAAAAAAAAAAAAAATCCTCACGTTAAAGAGATACAACAACGAATTTGTTTGTGAGAATAAAAAAAACTCTTTAGAATAGAGATGAATGATATCATGCAGAGACGGTGGTTGGTGGCGTTTGTTACTGGTTAATTGTGAAGTTAACGAATTTTTATATGAATTCTACAAAATATTATTTATTTAATCAAGCTCTCTAAAGCCACATATTAAAATTTGATAAAGTTATTTTGCCATGACGACTGTGTCATTATTTTAGACCAGCAACGAAAGAAACATAATTTTGATTACTTAACTACAACCAACCCGTCCGTCTGTCTTTCTTCATACACAATTTTCCCACATGTCCCCTTTTCAAAGAGGAAAAAAAAAAAATAGCAGCAGAATCATGTCAATGCGAAAAAGGGTCGTCATTTTAGAAAAACACGTCATCATTCTTTAGAATTTTTTTTCTGTTATATATTTTTTATACACTTTTTGTAGCGCGAATATTTTTTCTATTGAATTTATCAATTATAATTTTATTCAACCCAACCAACCACATTATATTTATTTATTAGATGTTATTTTATCATCTCTGTATGATGAAGCACTACTACATACCTTGCTCTTGACAGCGTAAACCATTTTTTAGTTTATTAAGTTTTGGAATTTAAATGCGTTGAAAAATTTCTTTCTGGTTGTACTGTACCGGACGAGCACGACCACACGATTTAACTTGTATTTAACTAATGCCGCTAGATTTAAGAATATTCCTAAAATAAAGTGTATATGAAAATTAAGCAAAAGAAACAAACAACAGACAGAATAATGACTTTTAAACTATCGGAAAGAGCAGAGAAAGCGCGAATCACGAAAAATATATAATCAACTAAATGGGAGAGAATTAGCGATTACTAAATGGCAGGGTTGTATTTAAGGGGAAGTAAAAAAAGTATGTACTAAAAACAGGGTTGCATTTTTTTGTACTAAAAATTTATTGCCACCAGTTTATAATTCCCGTTTTCTTTTTTTTTTTAAAGTTGAATATATATAGAACTTCCCGGCGAATTCCAATAAGAAAGTATCATCGGGTTTTTGGTGGGTTGGTGGCTGTGCTAAGTTGGTTGGTTGGTTCTCTTCTCTGCTCGCTTCGGGTTGCTGTCTTCGATACACAGGTCTCTACTCAGACAGGGTGGTTCGCACACACACACACAACACACACACACACACACACACATGCATACAACACACCCACACACACCCACACACTCACGAAGAAACAGACGGACGGGCGCACCCCGACCACACAACGAAGGAGGGGCGCGGCGGCGGTCTCCCCAACAAACCGCCATGCCGCCCTATTTTTAATTTTTTAAAAAGTGTTGCCTATTTTTAGGCGAATTTAAAAAAGTGTTGTTGCCTACTTTTAGGCGGTGCTAAAATTATCCCTGAAAGTAGGCAACACTTTTCGAATTTCATTTGGAGTAACGGTACTTCGTGGTGAGTTTGTATACTCACCACGGTTGTATACTCACCACACCTTATTCACCACACGTGTTTCCGGTTGATGCATTTTCACCACACGTGGTTCCGGTTGGTGTATTCACTAGTTTCCGGTTGATGTCTTGAAATTCTTGTGTCTAGTGGTATGACAACTAGATGGTGTTAGTAATTTTTCTCTAAATTAATTTAAATTAATCCTGGTTGGGACATACAGGTGGCGGGCAAACAAAAACAGGTTAACACTCAAAAGCTCGTGGTGGCTCTTGAGGCACATCAGGCAGGGGAAGGAAATTAATTTAATAATGACAAAACATCAACAATCAAGCTTAAAATTAAGAATTTGTGTTTTTTTTTTAATTTCATATTTTATAATAATAATAATAATCCAGCAAAAAAAGTAAAGAGAAAAAGAGAGAGAGTAAAAAAGTAAGTATTTATTTTAAATGATGAGATGGATGATAGTAAATATTTTCTGTGTGTTTTTTTCTAAAAAAAAAATTAAAAATTAATGAGATAAAAAAATAAGTGTGATTATTAAATTACCTAGATATCCATCCGTGTGAAATTCATTTGATCATAAAACTATTTTTAAACAATATTCTATCTATATAAATAAAATTCTCTATCTCTACCTTCTTTATGTTAAAATAACTGAATATTTAATAATCGGTTCATACCAACAAACCGCAAAGCAAACTTCATCATTATAAGAAAACTTTATTTAATGCTTTCTTATATTATGGATGGATGATTTAAAAAATCGTACAAGAGAAATAATAAATAGGGAGAGAGCAGGATTTTTTCCCAGCTCTTACTTATGAAGTTCTTTTTTTAAAGATTTCCTTCTCCTAACCTTTTTTTGTATATACACACACACCAGTGTTGCCACCAACCAAATGTTAAATTACACATGGGATCGTGCCAAAATTACACATGAAATTAGGAAATACACACACTCAGAAAAAAGACATGTACTAAATTTGAGGAAAAATAATTCCTTAAAAATAGTATAAAAAATTCCTTATTCGGAGTAAGTTTTTACTCAAAACTAGGAAAAATTGTTACATTCTAGTAAAAAATACAACATTTAAATAAAAAATTTATAGTTCATATACTAAAAAATAGTTAAGATTTTTCCATAGAAAAATTGGAAGAATTTTGTAAAATATTATTTATTTTAGGGAAAATTTTGTTAAAAACTAGTAAATATGTCATAAATTTTAGTTCATCACATCGTAAAACAAGGTAATATTGACTTTAGTTCAAAAAATTTGATTGAGTTAATGATTTACTCAAAAATAGTTTATAAAATTGAACTTACTTAAAATCTGGAAGTAGTTGTCGTAAATTTAAGTTCATTATTTTCCTAATTACTAGAAAGTTATACTTAAATTTAGAAAACTTTCTACATTTTAAGAAAAATTTATTTAAAATTAGTTCAGATAAATTACAACGTCCAATAGTATATAATTTTCTTATAATAAATAAAATTGTAATAATATTTAAAAGTTATATACTAATATTTAAGAAAATTTTCCTTAAAATTAGTTCAGATAAATCAAAATAAAAATCATGTTCAAATTTATGAAGTAATTAGGAAAAATTTTTTTATAATGAGTAAAAAAAAATGTACTAATTTCTTGAAAGTTATATGCTAATATTTAAGAAAAATTTCCTAAAAATTGTATTGAAAAATAAATGTCAATAAATTATTTTCATTTATAATTTATTTTCAATATTCTGTGTTATTGTTCTGTGATAGTTTTTTATTAATTTCGGTAAAATCGCGCTCTCAAAGACTCCAAGAGCAGCTTCATCTGCTTATGCAAGAGCCCATGATTAGTTCTTGTTGAGAGGATGTTGGTAAGTATGATTCTTCTTTTGATTTCAATACATACACTAACATATGTCATTGTTTATATTTACTGCGGTACCAAGGTGGGCAAATTCTTTAACAAATTCCACGATGATGTATGGTCCAATCAATTGCTTGCTAGAAGATACCATCAGCAAGGAAAAGGTGGCAGTCACTTCACTCAATGTGCGCCCCATAATATCAGTGTCATCGGCAAACGAATAACATGTGCGTTCTGCTAAAAATCGTGCAACTTGTATTAACTGCAGCATCACGTAAGAAGTTAAGTAAGGTAAGTAGTGTCCATTTGTTTGATTTAATTGGTCTAAAGTCACATTGGTAGTCCCTCTTTTTGTGCACTGGACAAAGACCACTTGCAGAAGTGCTTCTTCGCTCTCAGCATGTCACCTGATTTCCGTGATTGCCCTTACAGGAGAAACCCGATATTAGTTTCAGATCAGCTTTCTTTCCCAATCTTTGCGTTATTATTACCAAAGATTATTTTCACGTCGTGTCTTGGGCAGCTACCATAAACTTCTTAAAGTTTAGCGTGTGCACAAATCAGGCTTAGCTTTAACGAGAATTGTCGCTAACCTTTCCTTTACTGGGGTGAACCTAGAAACAAGGTTTCGCAATATTTTGCTTATTAAACACATGCTTACCATCATGACCATTCCATCTAATCTCCTGGACTGCAATCATATCACATTTGTATTTATCGATTACATCCATCAACTGGATTAAAGCAACTCCTCTGTAAAGAGTTCGGATGTTTCAGGTGCAGATCCTTAAATCATGATAATTTATTCGTTGTCATCACAAGTAACAACATGATTGGTAGGCTCAAGCATCATTTCCGTTTATCAAATTTGCCTTTTAACGTCACTCGGCTTTAAATTCATATGGGACCCTATTTCCTGGCATTTAATGATTTATTGTATGACTCTTAATAATAAATCAAGTGTTTCCTGCGTTTCCTGCGTAATGCTTCTAATTCCCCATTTTAAAACTTTTTCAGCAGCCGTTTTCTTCAAATCAAAAAAGGACTTCCCTGCATATTAAGGCTCAAACCATGTAAGTGATGCAGTTTTTATATTAGGGTGGGTCTTTTTCAATGTTTGCCAGGAGGTTGTTATATATTAAATATCATAATTCAATGTCAAATTTAAAGAACGATTGGCTTAGTGACAGAGATTAAAATAACTCCAAAAGCGATCTTCTAAATGGAGAGTTGTTGGATTTAGTTTTTCTATTATAATAAATTAATGGGCAAGTATTCAAGGTAAATACATTTTTAGATTGAGCTTTTGCGTAATGCATTGATAAGTATCTAAAATAAAAAAATCGTATAGGTGTTTTAAGTAACAGTTAATTATAGGGCTTACAGTAAAGGGAAAAACTTAACACATTATTTATTAATACAAAATCGAAAAAATTGTGGGTAAAACTCAAAAGTCATTGTTTGGTATAAATTTTGTTCTTTTATCCAAACACTTTTATTTACTCATGTTTATTGACCATCAAATGGACGAATATAAACCGAACCGGGTCAAATTGTCGGCAATGGACATGGGTTGATAAAAGTGTTGGGCTATATGAACGAAATTTATACCAAACAACTATTTTTGACATTTGATATATATTAAATTTTAAACTTTATTTTCTTTAATTTTTTCGATTTAGTAATAATAAAAATAAATTATGTATTTTTCTTGTTATCAGTTAAAAAGTTTATTTCCCCTAACAAACTGTATGCTCTAAAAAAAAAATTTTAAAAAATATATAAACATATTTATATTTTTTTGCAAAATGACCTTTGATTAGTTAAATTGGGAAGACTAAGGACCTCTAGTGTTCCGTAGCCAAAGATGCCGTGCGTCACGAAGAGCGTCCCTTCCATGTTATTTTATCAAAGTAAATAACAATTTCACTATGAAAAGGCTTTAATATTTTTCAATGTATTATACGACAGTTAATTCTGAAGTACGATTTTTTTATTTATTTACCTTATAAAATTTGTCTTCATTAATGAATACATTAATATTAAATACTTATCTAATTTCCAATAACTCACACTATGAACCAAAATTCTTTTATATTGAAGTTTATATTGCATTTTCAAATAAATAAATTCTTAAACTTGTAAAAGAAGATCAGATATTTAATGGCAAAGAATGGGTAATGAAATACATAGAGTAAGAAGTTATTTATATTAGAAGAAACTTTCACAAATACGAATGTGGGAAATTTCAAAACTACTTCATCCATTTTTAATTTCTATGACCTTTAATTTATTGTATTGTTTTATATAAGTTGATTGAAATTTCGGTAAAACCAAAAGTACTCCCATTTTTCGCCATAAGAACCAGTCTAAATAAAATTTTTTATAAAATTTTGTTTTGTCTCGGAAAATATTTATTCGGGAAAATTAAGGTTGCATTTAAAAAAAATAAGGTGCACTCTAATTTATATATTATTTCTTATTATATAACTTATTATTTTTTATTTAATTATGTATTTATGTTATAAAAAATATTTTTGTAAATTTATGAAAATATATTAATAAAAATACTTTATACCATTTTTAATACTTTTATTTTATAAAGGGGATACATTTTTTTTAGAAAATAATTTTACTTAATTTTAGTTCTTTTTGTATAATTTAGGAAATATAAAATTCAGATAAATATATAATTTACTGAAAATTTACTGAAAATTAGAAATAAGTTTCATTAATGTAGAAAATATTTTATAATGGGAATGAATATTTTACTAAATATAAGGATTAAACTTATTTATTTTCTGACTGTTTTTCCCACTCTTAAGGAAAATATTTCCTAAAAAGTATAAATTTTTTACAAGATCTAAATAAATAATTTACTGAATTTCAGTAATCTTTTTCTACTATTGCAGAAAATTTGATCATAAGTTTACTGTTTTTACTTGTTTTTACTTGTTTTAAGTAAAAATAAATTATCTTTTAACTAAAATCAAGGAAAATTTTCCTTAATTAAAGCATTGCTAAATATTTATCTGAACTAAATTAAAGGAAATAAATATTTAGTTGTTTTTTAAACGTTTTCAGATAAAACATGAACTAAATTATAGTATTTTTTTTTGATATAAGGAATTTTGTCAAAAACTTAAGGAAAATTTTTTCCTGGAATTAAGTAATTTTTTTTCTCAATTGTTGTAAAAAACGGCTTTGGCGCTATACGACAACCATTTTTTCCTCAAATTTAGTAAATTTTCCTATATTTTAGTTCATTTTTTTTCTGAGTGCATGATTTTTTTTTTTTTTTTTGCAAAATACATGTTATTTTTTTTAATGTAATTATTTTTTTGTCAAAAATAAAAAAATGGTTTGTAGTTTTTTAAATTAATGTTCATTGTTTTTTTATTTCATAACGCTTGAAAAGAAAACAATAAATGTATACTAACTATACTATTCAAATCGTTACTTACTTAGCACTTAAAAATATATAAAAATGAAATACATAACGACTATATTGAAAATCTTCCACCTCATGTTTAACATTTTTTGTGTAGGTTCAAAAATTGGTCCACCATTAATAAATTTTTGCAAAGTAGGAAACAATCTATCTACAAGGAATTCTTTAAATCAAAAACTTTTATCCAATAATCTTCTTGCTCCAGCCCAAAAGTTTCAAAATCGAAAAGTGCAAAAAACAATAAAATTTTAATGTTTTTCTCATTTTTATCGATTTTTCTAAGTTCGTTTTGTACATTTTTATGGCAAATAAATTTTTATCAGAAATCTAACTCATTTCATCTTATTTAAGCCCTTTTAGGTACCAGAATCCACTGCTAACTCTAAACCCGTTTTTGACACACATGGTTCTCTATTCTCGGAAAAGGTCACATAAATGATTGAAGTTGAAAAGTTTGGGCAGTTTTGGGGTCAACAATATCCGCAATTGAATAAATAAATATCGTTAAATTAAATATTGTTTTAATTTGACGAATATAAAATTCTCGAAAATCATGAATTATAATTTTTTCCCCGAATTAGAGATTGTGGTCAAAGATTCATGAGCAGCAATACCAATATATCATATTATTTAATAAACATATATATATATATATATTTTAATCTGAACACTGGGATTTTAAAACATACACTCTTATGTATGTAGTTAGAAAAAAAGTTTGCATGGGATGCACATACATTTATTTTTTAAAATGCAAGTTTTGAAACTGTTAGTACAAAAATGACAGAAATTTACATTACACATAAATTACACAAGCAGCCAATTAATTACACATCGGCTACACATGAAAATAAAAATTACACATGATATGTGTAATTACACCTGAAGTGGCAACACTGATACACACACACACAGTATGGGGGAGACCAAAATGGATAGGGAGGAGGATCATCCATCACTAGTGAACCGCCATGGTTTAGCAGGATATTCATCCTCCTAGTATACCAGAGGTCCCAAGTTCGAACCCCGGCCAGACCCACTTGAAATAAAATTTTCAAAAAAAAAAAAGCGGTTCGCCTCAACCTAGCTTGCAACCAACTGGTTATTGAGTAATTAGGCTATGTAAAATTTCTCTAACTATATGCATTTACCGTTCGGAGCCTAAAAATAGAATCGGATGCAGCTCATTGTCTGAGAGATATACAATTGAAAAAAGATGCAATAAAATTTTAGGACCCGTGAAAACTAATGATTTTGAAAGTGATCTTTGATAAAATTATTTGTTATTGCTTACTTCCCATGACTATGAAATGCTGCCAGAAGAAAGAAACAAGTTTACAGAGTGACAGTTCAAAAAGAGAAAGAAAATATCTGATAACACTTAAGGTAGTCACAGTTTTAGACAGGTGCCATATATTATTCAGACTATCCTAGAGGCACTGGATCTGAGATGCGATGAATTTTCAATAATCATCAGTTCAACGAATTCGTACAAAAAAATCCCGGGAGAAACTATAAAAAGTGATTTTAGAACAACGTACCTTGATGTCGCCTACCGTTAATTGGGATTGCAAACTGTAAACCGTCTTAAATGTAAGAAGCCTCAAAGAGGATCGGCTGCCATCTACAATTTCGACAGGAAACAATTTCTTGCTGTACCAAAATTGGAGAGTTCATCTGATAACACCACAAGAACAAGCAATATTAACAGCCTTTTATATGACCGGAGTCACATTTTGACAAGGTACAAACAAATAATCTGTTGTGTACATTTTATCAACGGAAAACTGACCGTTTTAATGGTTATATTGGCGCTTTTTTGTAGCAATGTTTAGTTAGAGAGAGGAGAGTGCTTAAAAATTTATTTGAAGCCATGATTAATTAAGCAAAATAATGTTCGAACTCTAGAGAAATCAATTTTTAAAAGAATTAGAAAGAGCATGGAAAAATATCGATTAAAATCAGAGACCGGAGATCGTTTTATTTTTTAAATCCATCAAGTATAAATCATTGCCGATGAAAATTTATTTTCATTTCGATCGAAAAATAAAAAAAGAGGGATTTATATTTGAAATATAAATATCCCTCATGATGAAAATTTTAAATATCTATAAAGATAAATATCCGAACAGAAAAATATTTTATTGATTGTTTTATTTTTGAACTTTTTTGACTTTGAAAAAATAAAATGTTTATGAAATTTCAAAATCTTTCGCAATGAATGTATGAATATGTTTTAAATTTATTGCAATGTTTTAGGACATCGAAGTTAAAGATAATAGTATCCGGTCTCCGATTAAAATACGATTGAACAAACAAACCGATTTTGTTAGAAGGAAAGAATTTTTTTTTTTTTTTTTTTGAAGAAAAAATTTTATTCAGAAAGAAAATAAAAATCAAGCTCCGGAGACTTATATTCAAGTTTTTCTTCATATTTCGTCTTATTCTGCATTTATTTTAACATTTGGACCCAAGTCCGTTGTTCTACGAAATAGACACCACACCTAGGGGATAAATCCACTTCCCTCTAAATTTGTATTTTGTCACTTCTAATACAAAATTTGAAGCTCGTTTTCGCCACTTTTTAATTTTTTCCGCATACTTTTTGGCCGCCTCAAAGAATTAAAAAAAATAGATAACGATTTTTGTTGATCTTTTAATTTCGCATTGTTTGATATATATTTCGTTAATGTGCGCTTCTATATAGGTATAATATACGACAGGTGTAAATGAGGAGTTTTTGAGCGTAAATTTTTCAAAATATCGGTTTTTCGTGGAGCACACCCGCAAATGTGAATGAAAATTTTCAAACTACCGCGTAAACCGAGTTTTTTTCCATTTAGCACCAAAAGCAAAAGCGCACCAAAAAATCATGTTTGTTAAAATTTTTTACAAGATTTTGAAAATCGTGCAAAAAAATGCATAATTGGTTTAAATGGTTTTAAAATGCAAACTGCGACAAAATCACATAAATAAATGCATGAAAGCGATGTCATTTATAACCGATTTACATCAAAAGTTTGTCACAAATCTCTTTATTAACTGAGAACGCGAAGGTTTTATTATCTAAAAACATTTCAATGAAGCACATCGCGAATTTCGCTCAAAATTGATCAGGAATGGTCTTAAAAAACAATTCTTTAATTAAGCTTCACCTTAGATTTGAAGCGCACCAAAAAATTATAAGGATTAACGATTTTATGGACCAAATAAGAATTTTATATCTTAGAAAGATATGCACCTATTGAAACTTATATTTAAATAAAAAATTCTTTTAAATTAAATTTGCCCATAGTCAAGGCAGCAGAATTTCACTAAGACTCACTCACATTTTGCAAAATTTTGCAAAAATCGCGGTTAAAAAATCAAAAAAATGATGTTAAAAATATTTTTTTTTTGCAATTAATTGCATTATTTTTTCGTGTTAAGTAAGGTATATATAAATAAGCTACCATAATACCATAAAACGACAGAACACCTGAAAAAATATGTAAAAGTTTTCAAAAAATCAACATAAAACTTAATAAAAATAAAATAGTTTTTATTTTTTTTAGAAATTTTTTGTTTTTACCGTCATAACATCTGAGCGCATCGCATAAAATCGTTAACGCGAACGTATTTTACATTCCCTTAGCTCCCTTAATAGAACCCCAAAAAAAAAAAAAAAAGAATTAGTGTGCTATCAAAAAACTTTTGAATTTTTTTATTTCCGAAAATTAAAACTATTTGATATTTTTGTCCATTATATACATACATATATATATATATCTTTTCATTTATGTATATTATGCAAAACTTTGCCTTAGTCGCCACGGGTTGCAATCATGATAGAAAAATTTCATATTTTATAATTTTTTCTATATATATAAAAATTAGAGGGGTTTCGAAATTCCAAACAAAAAAAAAATGTTTTTTTGCCCTAATATATTATAGTACCATTTTAATAAATAACAGGGATCCCAAATCATAAGGGGAGGGAGTATTGTTTAATTGGAATTACTAAAATATTTTAAATTATGTTATGCAAATTTACAAATCCACTACGACGAAATGCTTTACACATTTTCAAATTTATATTTATTTTGTTCTACAAAAAATTCTATTAGATCGAAAATTTTTGTATAGAAAAAATTTACATGGGTAAGGAGGAAGGGGAACATTTTTTTACTGAAAAACTTTTATATCGAAAATTTTCTATACATAAAATTGTATATATTAGGTGGAAAATTTATTAGGTTGCTTTTCCCGTGTTTTTTTCGATGAAATTATGCTGCTTTTGCAAAACTTCTTTCTGTATACTAAATTTTATTATTTATCTGTTATAAATTAATTGTATTATTACTTAGCAAATAGCGATATACAGCGGCTATACGGGTGAAAGCTGCTTATTTCGCCCAATTTTATTCAATACCAAAATTTTCCAAGAAATGTCTTTCAGTGGATCTTCAGCTCTTTTTCGTTCAGTTCCGTTCTGTTTTTTTTGTTCTCTCGGGGGTTAATTAAGAAAGTACTCTCAGAAAAATTTTTTGATACCAAATAACTAATTTTTCCCATCACTGGTTTTTAGGGTTGCAATTATTGTGAATGATTTTAAAAACAATTCACATTTAAAGTCAGTTACTTTAGCTAATTCTCAAACCTAAAATATAATTAATATTTTACATACAGGTGGCGCTATACAATGTAAAATACAAAAAGTTAACACTCAAAAGCTCAACGTGCTTAAGAGGACCACATTAGGCGAATATGCTTAAAACCTTAACACAAAAAAATGATTTTAAATTAAAAATTTTAATAATTTTATTTTCCTCAATTTAACATTTAATGCCAACAAAAAAAGAAATATTTATTTATATCGCTTAAATATTAAGTAGAATAAAATTCCGGGTGTTTCCTAAAAATAATTAAAACTAATGAGCATAAGTGTGACACGGTGTACCGGTCATTAAACTACTAGATCCACGTGCATTCATTTGATCATAACTATATGTTGAGCCATAGGACGACGAGGCTGAACCATTGTACTCATATGGAGAAATATGACTTTGAGGACCTTGCAAACCGGTTGTTGTGGGACCAGTGTCATAATAATTGTTAATGCCAGCATAAGTGGAACTATTGTGGTGTCCTCCTGTAGGCATATTGGGGAAATAGCTTTGAGAGCTGCTATTGTACTGGCTGCTTAGGTGCTCGTAATCATAGGCTGCTGTTGGTTGTGTGTTTGTAGAGTCCATTAAATATTTTTCTTTAGATCTTTCCACTTTGGGGCGGGTAGTTGTTGAGCCATAGTAGCAGGTGTTGTAGTTGGTGGAGGTTAAAGTTTCTGTATTTCTGGGTGCAGCATCTGCATATAAAAGCGAAGAGGTATCTTCCGTCTGGTTTAATTTGGGTTTAGTTTCATGAATAGCTGCTGTCGTCTGTGAAGTGGATTCCATTATATGAGGATAATGCTTGAGTTCAGAATAGTTAATGAATTCTGGTTCAGAAGCAATTAAATCCGAGGATGAGGCTGCAGGCGCCATAGGTCGCGCTGAGTACTTCAAGTCTGAATAGTTAATAAATTCCGCCGGTTCTGCAGTTGTACTGTTTTGAATCTGATGCTGATGTTCTAAATTATGTATTTCCTGGTTTGCATGATGACTACCCAAATGCCTAGATGATGCGTGTGGAGGTGGTGCTGGCGGATGTGGTTCAAATTCGTAGGGCGTTGTTAAATTGGCATTAAAATTATTGATTCCATCACAGTTATTATTGTAGCACAACGATGACTCCGAGGTACCATAACCTGTAGCAGCAGAACTATGATAATGATGATAGGGCAGTTTGGTATGATCATGGGCCTCAGAGGCATAGTGCGATGCACTGTGTAAACTGGAGTTTGTAGATGATGCTGTACATGAATGATGCTGCTGCAATTGATTTGCTGCTGTTTTAGGAGTTGAGGCCAATGTGGCACTATTGACCCCCGAAGGCGCATGATATATAGGATAATTATAGGTTATATGCTGATGATTGACCGTTAGCAAGGCCGTAGGCTCACATTTGGTATTGGTGCTTTCACTGTTATTGTAAATATTATGCGTGTGACTGTGTGTATAACTTTGATGAGGTACTGTGGCAGCCAACGTCTCATAATGATGCAAAGAGGGGGCTGTATAGTTGAGTGTAGACGAATTAGCTAATGGTTCTATAACACAGGTGCATTGAGTTCTAGTAGAGCATTTGTTGCAATCTGGAATTTAATTATAAAATTTTTAAAATTTCATTTTAAATCGAAAATTGTTCGAAAAACTTACTATTAAATTGATAAATCTCCAAAGATGCTGCGTGAGCCATTGTATTGGCAGCTTTTGTTGAGCGTTTCAAGACTTTATTTAGAAAAGAGCTGTGGGTTTTCATTTGCCTTAAACTCGTGCTTAAACCATTTACCATTGAGGACTTTTTCCCTGCTCCTCTCCCTGTCACGGTCGATGTATTTCTTGCCACCAATGATACTCGACCGAAAGCTCTCTTGGAAACACTGGAATTCTTAGGTTCCGGTTTGGGATGATCATGTACTCCTTTGGCTTGAAAAAATATTGCATTATTCGAATGCCGCCAAAAATGCGTAACCGGATAACCACAATGTCCCCGGCAAGGCTTAATCTCTAATCTTCCCCCTCTACAGGTTTTATTGGGACACGCCTTTCCTTCCTGCTTTCTTCTTGCCTTATCACATATAGCAGGCCTTAGATTTATTTTATTACCATTCGCTAGAGTACAATTTTGTGAGCACACCAAAACGCCCAAACAACTTTTTTTCAAAATATTTACATTGTGGTTATTCGTATTGCGCATGGCCCAACCGGATATATGTTTTTTGGCTTCCTCATTATTGATGGGGTAGATGAGCCGTACATGACCATCTGTCCATTCGTTAAATTCATCAAAATCTGTTTCATTTACTTGCGGCACTACAGCATCATTAATATCCCAGTCCCGTTTCGTTCTATGGTTCATATTCAGTTGCTGCTGTTTGCGGGAATTGAAGCAGTAGGCATTTCTGTAAAAAAATAAAATGGGGTTTTAGAATTGCGAACTAGAAGGAAAATGTTAATTGTTTTTTGGGTTTAGAAAAAATTCGCATGGTTTTCTTGCGGATGACAGAAGAATAGAGGAGGTAGGTTTAAATTTGAATCGAAAAAACCTTCTTTTATTCGATATATGAACTCTGTTTAATTCTTTGTGTGATTTTCTGGCCAACACAAAAGAACGTGCTATAGAACAGTGTGACCGTATTTCGCGACTATGCTTCAGTAAGTCAATAGAACTGATTACCGTATAGTCACCTATGAACGATTTACACCTTTCTGTACACGACCGAAAATCTCCTTAATAGATCTATGACTTGTATTTGATTATGCCTCGTACTTTGAAAATGATTTGCACTTTGAGCATGACCATATATTTGGCGTATAGAGCAAAATGGCACAAAAAATCTGTTTTGAAGGATATAGAACAAAACAGACACTATTTATCTCAGAAACTAGACGAGATAGCCAAAAACGGATTGCAGATTTAAAAAAACCTAAAGTGGCATCATCAACTCAAAATGTGTAAAATGTCGCATAGAGCACATAAACTTTCGCACGACGAAATGACAAATGTTTCTGTCTTATGCGAAGCTTGATTGATAGTCGATAGATAGAGTCTGATAGAGTCTGACCTAAAAGGTCATTAGGGAAAAAAATGATCTTATATTGTATAAGAAGAAATAGGTGCTCGTTTGATGAAATATCACCTATAAAAACTCGTAAAGTGCAATCCATGGAATTGCAATTACTTATCATCAAGTTTACAGGATATCAGATTTCTTAAAATTTTCTGAGAAAATTTTTTATTCCGAAAAATGTTTATAGTCAAAATTTTTCTATAGAAAGTTTTTGTACCGAAGAAAATTTCTTTGAAGAACGTTAATTCTTAATCGGCCACCAAAAAAGTTTCATAATACAATTGTACTTTATCAGAAGTTATAGGGATCTTCAATAAAAATCTTTTTGGCAGTCAATGGATTAGAAGAGGTTTTTGAACATAACTTACTTACTTACTTAAATGGCCTATTGTAACAACCTGTTTAGGTCAAAGGCCGAGCATAATTTAGAATTCCATGCGCTTCTATCTTGTGCGCATATTCTCCAATTTCTTATGCCAAGTTTTGAAAGATTTTCTTCTACTTGGTCTTTCCATCGAAGTTTTGGGCGCCCTCTTCTACGAGTTCCCTCAGGATCATTATCAAACACTTTTCTTGCCGGAGTATTTTCATCCATTCGCACAACATGTCCTAGCCAGCGCAGCCGTTGTTGCTTAATGCGTTTTACTATGTCTATGTCAGCGTATAACTCATACAGCTCATGATTCATTCGATGTCGATACTCATTGTTGACGCAGACTGGTCCAAATATTTTTCGTAGGATTTTCCTCTCAAACACTCCAAGGATAGCTTCATCTGCCTGTGCAAGTACCCATGATTCTGCACCATACAGTAACACGGGTAGTAATAAGCGTTTTATAGAGCGTAATTTTAGTTCTTACGGAGAGGACTTTATTTCTTAGCTGTTTGCTTAGGCCAAAATAGCATCTATTGGCAAGTATTATTCTACGTTTAATTTCAAAGCTTATATCGTTGTTGATGTTCACAGCGGTACCAAGGTATACAAATTCTTTTACAACTTCGAAACTATAGTTTTCTACGGGCACATGTGATTCAATTCTAGTGGTCTGTCTGCCTGAAGAAACCATAATGAACATAATAACATAATTTAATCATCTATTATTTGATATTTATAATCTGAAATCTAGCTAATTTTAGAACCTAATTAAAACATATGCTTAAAACTTTAAATGCAGGTGGCGCACATATGCATTAGCTTGCGATAATTGTCCAAATGGTCCTTCGAGCTGGATTTTTTCTTGTAAAGTTAACAATATTGAGAAAATTTGTAGGCATTTTCTGATTGTATTACCAAAAACATTAACAAAAGTTTTTAAATTTTACAGTTAACTTCTACCTCAAGTTATTTCCGTAATATAAAAATTTTCTGAAATAAGATATCATATTCTTGTACGATTTTCTAAAACTTAATAGTTCCGGTCTTAAGCGTTCAGCCATTACTAATAGCAATAATTTTAGCTCCAAATTGCTTGCGTTTAACATTTATTACGATCATAAACATAAGTATTGAATTTTCTTAAAGATTTTTATTGGAATCATAACGAAAACATTTTCAAATATTTAAATATCCGGTGACAATAATATTGATATCTCAATTTCATCATCAAACTAATTTAGTTTCAAAAACTTTATGTTACAATTTTGTTACAAGTAAAATCAAAGATTTATGTTAATAATATTTTAAATGATATTTTTACTCTTTCTCCCATTGAGTTGATCATTTCCCAAAGACTTAGGGGTTTCTTAGAACATGAACAATTTTATTGGCAATAAAACCACACACTCAGTTTTAAAAAGGTGTTGACTTTCAAGCTCAAAACTCTCCAGCCAACTCGAGAACCAAACAAATAATTATTAAGTTCTTAAATGAGGTTTTAAACGAAAGTGGTTTTTGTTGAACATAAAGAAAGAAACCCCATGATATAAACAAATATTTTCTAAATTGAATAATTTTTGTTAAAAGGGCCAACTAAACCTGAGTGATATCAAGCTGGATTTTTTTTATTTGAAAATAAAATAGAAAAATAACCATAAAATTTGATGTTTTATATTGATACTTGGAAGTCAGCAGGTTATTTTGTTTTGTTGCTCGTGTGGTCCACATAAATTTGAGCTCTAATAAATATCTTTTTAAAAGTTGATATTTAACCTGAGTTTTGTCAGTTATTTTTATTTAAGTGATTAAGAGGTAGATATTTCTAATGATTTTTGATAAAGTTCTTACTAATCGAGTGGAATATTTGCAAGAAACAAGGAAAATTGGTTATTAAAAGTATCTTTTATATTGGAAAACTAGAGTTGTCAACACTAAAAATGATTAAATCTTGTACCAAAGCATATTAACTGGATTATACAATTTGTAACTAACGGAAACTACAACAGTATACCTCTTACCTAGTATCTGATACCAACAGTTTACATCATGAGAATAACGACAAGACTAGATCAGATCCAGTTGGAAAAGGTGTTGTTCTCCCAGTTAAGATTTCGTTGTAGTCAATCCAAACTCACTAAGACAAGTAACCCTAAGTCCTGATCTTGAAATACTTCTTTTTCTGCTATCCTTGATTCCCAGTGAAGCATAGGGCTTTAAAATACTGAACTATGAATATATCGAGATCATAGTAATTAATGACAGATTGATTGATGTATTAATGATATTTAATGTTAACATTTTATTTAGGGCTTTAAGTTTATCTTGAAAAAAATAAAATCAATGACACTGAGTCCCGCATTGACATCACTGAGCCCCGCTTGAACTCCACCTAAGTCCACAAAGAAATACTGTACGACGTGTCAGAGCAAGTATGATACAGGCTATACAATTTGTAACTAGCAGAAACGATTACAGCATAAGAGTAAAGACATGACCAGATCAGATGCAGTTAGAACAAGGACTTGTTCCCTCAGTTAAAATTTCATTGTTATCAATCGTAACTCACCAAAACAAATAACCTTGATAACCTTGATATTATAAAGATATTGCGCTCCATACTTTTTTTCCGACAAAAGTGAAATTAAAGTAGACAAACAAACATACATTTCATGAGCTCGTGTGTGTGCCTTAGCTCCATTACTTGTCTCAGGTTTAGAGTAAAAGCGACATACTACCTTTTTGATGGAACTTTTCAAAACTACCATAAGGCAAATCAATTTATGGAAGTGCAACATCTTTATGTTATAGAGTCTTTCTTCAGTCCTGATCTTAGTGCACTCAACTAGGGTCCAATCATCGTAGTAATGATATATCATAGTAATGATAGATTTATTGATGTATTAATGATAATGATCGTTTACATTTGAAACTCATTTTATCCAGAGCTTCTAGTTTATTTTTAAGGAAATAAAATCCGCACACGAATACCACACTGATATCTCTGAATCTCTCTTCAACTTCACTAAGTCTACAAAAAAATACTATATGCGAGGGCAGAGTAGATGTCTTAAAAACTTATCAGCAGCCACTCGTCGGAACTTAAGCACATGCCTTCCAATTATACAGTGTCCTGTCATGACGGAGACATCAGATAATAACTGTATGCTCTCTCTCATTATGTATTTAACTCGATTTCTTTTGCATGGCCACCACGGGACGCTTGCGATTTTTGACGGTTTTCATGCATAAATCTGCCGAAACTGCTGCAATTTCGTGTTCGATATTCGTACGAAGTTCATCAATCGTCGCTGGCTCGTTGGGATAGACCAGCCTATGGTCGGACGTAGCCCCACAGACTGACTGGACCGTTTCGTAAGATAACACGTTCTGAAAACTTTGTTTTCAATAAATTACTTGTGACATTCGCTGTGTGGCTTGTAGCACCGTTCTGTTTTAACCATATGTTCTCCAAGTCCATATCATCCAATTGGGGTCAAAAATACAGTAGTGATTCCCATTCACAGTAACGTGCCGGTCAATCACGGCAAAGTACGGCCCAATATGCCGCCCATAAGCCGTAATTTTATCGGGATGCAATGATGACTCATGGAGTACTTGTGGACTGCTGCCTGACTAATAACGCATATTATGTTTATTGACGAAGAAATTCAGCCAGAAATGACCCTCATCGCTGAAGATAACTCGCGCTCTTAACGTTGAGGCCACTGACTGCGAATTTCGATAGTAAATTTTAATAATTTCGACTCTTTGTTGGCTGGTATATCTTTCCATCATGAAATGGCAACCTTACTAAGAAGAAATGTCAAAAGAGCAGCAAGATATATGGCGTCGTCTGCTGTCCCTGTCGTTGTAGCGTCCCTGTTAAAAAACCCTATAGTTCATCCGAAATTTTTATAGGCAATGGTGTCTTGTAAACGTAAATATTATGATAGCTTTCTTAATATATCTGTCGATATATCCATAATATCCATAGTAGCAAATGCAGAATCACACATAGGGCATACGATGGGGTGGTACCTAGTGCATCCGTGATGGACAGACTCGCTATTATATGTTTAATGTATATAATAATATCTAATAAAATATTATGTACAAATTTATATAATTCTAACTCAATAGAAGTAAATTTGTATAAAGTTAATTTTTAAACTGTCATAGCCCACACGCTACATGTGCTAAAGCTACGTAGCTTATGTAATATAAAAGACCAGTGTGTCCAGCATACTTGTCTATTTTAGTAACTTTGGTTGATACCAAAGTTAATATTGGATGTAAACTTTTAAAGTTATGCCTTATAATTCTTGAAATTTAAAAAAAGCCCATAACTCTCAAACTATAAGAGATCATATCAAAATTCTTCTATAAGAATTTTTTGATTTAGACATACTATCAGGTACAGGGAAACAGTTGATATCGGAGGTTAATTGACTAAAATGAAATTATGTCATTTCTATCAAAATATCAATTTTTATTTTGTCCATCTTATAAACGAGATATTGGCACCACTGTTTCGGAATGTAGCTGCCGTCTTAAAAATAATTAATTAACTGACTACGAGGTGACAAAAGCAGCCAACGACTTTTGTAGTCGGTGTTCGTGTCCTGATTGTGTTTCAGCATTAACATGATCAAATCTAATCCGGATCGAAAACCTGCATTAAGTTAATTTTCATTATGGCTTTCTTTTGCATTGCAGAAATAATGTGGTTACATATAAACACGCTCTAATTACGACAAACAACGAACTTTATCCGGTTCGAAGGACCGAAAAAATGGTTAAGGAAATAGCGAATTTTTAATGAAGCGGAAAAATCTATGTCTTTTTATATTAAACAATAACAAAATAATTCACAACTTTCAAATTGATTTATATGATTTTTTATGTTTGTGCTAAATTATTGATCGTGATAAAAATCTTTAAAATTAAAAATAGTAGAATGCCTTAATAATACAATATTTTATCAAACTCTAAATCAGAATCCAATATTTTAATTTATTTCTTTAAACAAAATATTTCTATTACTTTCCCAACACCTACAATTTATTACAATAGAATCGTCTCACCATAATAAACCATAAATATCTGGACCACACGCACTCTGTCGAGAAAACAGTTAAAATAAAAGATTTTCCTCAAAAAATACCTTTAAAAGAACTAAATAAGAGCTATTAACTCTATCTCTATCAGAAGACAAAACTCGTGAAAAAACCCATAATAAAAACACGAAAACATAATTTACTCATTGATAACAAACAAAGACATTATGATGTCAAAGTAAACCAACAATATAAAGAAATTAAAAAAATAAAGTTGTAGTTTTAACCTTAAGCCAAAGAAAAAGACCTAAAGGCCAAGATACCAAACAACAGCAACCAACAACAACAACAACATTATTAAGAGAAAAGAAAGGACCGTAAAACAATAAATTGATGATGATCTTCTTGTAGGTGACAAACTTAAATATTATTGTATTATTATGTTTCTTTCGATGTTTGAAAAGATCATCATTTTACTTATACTCAATTTAAATAACAACAACATCAACAATAAGTATGTTTGACACTATCAGTGACTATTTTTCTTTTAATCATTAAATTACCAAAACAAGACAACAGCAACAACAAAAAACACAAATAGTAAATGTGAGAAAAAAAACAAATAATAAAGAGTAAGAAAATACCCAACATCATTTAAGAGATTAAGAATATCCTCTTTATAAGCCTCTTCTTAGAAGTTTTGTACTTTGGCCTAAAGATGTTTGTTTGAACATTTGTGTTGTTGTTGGTAAAAATCTTTGACAAAATATAAACATTAATTAAGTACCAAAACATCTCATAGTGAGATTATTAATAAAAAAAAAAACAAAAGGTTTTAACGCCACCAAAAAAAGGCTAATCGAATTTAAACAATACTTGTACCCTAAAAAACGTAAGTAAGCTAAAACCACACACTTGGAATCTTTAGAGATCTCTTTTACCAATACCAACATATTTTTAGGTTATCTGTAATGAAGAAGCTGAAGATAGATTTTTGAAATGTTACTGTGCGAATTTGATGACTAATGACAGGGGAAAAGAGAAAGTACTTAAATAAGTACATAAGTACTTATATCAGAGTTAAAGTTTATTGTTTGATTAAGGTAAAATATTCTAGTCTTTGAATAACACAGATTTTTAAAGAATTATTTCCCCCTTATCCGGTTCGAACGACCTTTAAATATCGCAATATTCTTCTTGTGTCAGTTTAGCGATACAATATATTTAAAAAGACTTTCAGTAGCTGAAATCATTCAATACAGGCTGGAAGCACCATGAGGGACGGGAGTAGCGAAGCCATCAAAAACAAAATTATTCGTGTTAGGGAGTAAGTTCTGAGGCCAAATTACGGCATTCGATATCGATCGAAATCTTAGATATTTTCAAAACATTTGTATAGCATACTTTAAGGACAATCAAAATTATTTAAAAGATGCATATTTTAAATACCAAATTTCAATAAACTTTTTACATCGAAGTAACTTTGAACATCCCTAAAGTATACTTCACAATATTCGCTTAAAAGTCTGAGTTTTCGATCGATATCGAATGCGGTAATTTGGCCCCTGATCTTCTTTATTATTCCTCTATCGCATTAATCTTATTTTAAACTGCTATAATGAAAATTTGTGTAATCAAATAAAATTTTTCGTAATCTTGATACGATTCATTATCGCAAATATGTCTATTAAATAAATATTTTCCATGCTTCTGAAAACCTGTGACCCATCATTTGAAACACTTTTTCCATTCCGATTGAAGTAACCCCGAAACTTACGAATTGAACTCTTAAACTGCTTTATCAGGTGCCGAAAAACTTAGAACTCGTTTTTTTTATTTGAACAATAATGTGGTTGCCTGTTTGGCGGTTCACTCCAAACATGCGACTAGTTGCTTTGAAATGCTTTGATCTCGATGAATTTTTATTGCAATAATAAATAATTGTAATAAACGAGGATATTAGTGCAATACACTACAGTAAAACTTTTTAATTAAATGTTTGATGTGATAAACCTTTTATTTATGTTATATTAAACACATGCTTTAAAGCAACGGTTATCGGTTTGTATTTATAAAATATTCATCTGTGCAAAGTTTTAGTAATAAACTGCAAATATCTATAGATTTGTAAACGTTTTTGTGCTTTTATGGGTATTTGCAATAAAAGACTTTTAAGGATGTGTCTTGTTTGGGAGGTATGGTCAAATATAGACCCATTCATACAAAATTAAGTACACCGATTTTGGATACCGTAAGCAATATTTATGCTGAATATTATTAAAATACAATTAAATCTATGTCTGTAATGGACCAAAAACTCTATTCCGGGAAGACATTTCTATGGGAATTATCCGAAATAGTAAACCTATTTTATAGTAAGTATATAGATCATCCTATACGAGCCTATGCCAAATTTCAACATCAACTCAGGAAGTGATTCTGAGTCGATCGGGTCTTATATCAATATTTCTATGCGTTACAAATATCAGCACAAACCCAATATACCCTTTTCACCAATGTTGGTGAAGGGTGTAAAAATGTCTAAAAGGTCTTTCCAATTGAGTTAAGAAAATAGATTTCTGGAGTCGAAATCATCTTCCTTTCCAAACTATAGATCTTGTGTTGATATAAAAAAAAAATAATATTCAAGAAGATCATCGCCTTCCTATCGAAATGTTTAAATAAAATAACAAAATACTATAATAGCCCAAGTCCGACTATTTAATTTTAATCAGGGCGCGCATCGGGCCACAAAAGACAAAATGGAGAATAAAATTCAAAAAAGTTGAGGTCGATATGATGAACCGTTTCGCTGTGCCAGCGGTTTTAAATGGAAGAATTTCGAGAAAATGTAAATTTTGGGCATAATTCGAGTAGAAGCTTGGTGAATTTCAACTGTATTAAATTTTATTTAAACTAATTATGAATACACTGTGCTAGTTGAAAAAACCGACAAAAGGGAGACCTAGTTTTTGAGATATAGTAAAAATGGAGGAGGTTCACAATAAATATTCGCGTAACTCGAAAATTGTTTTCTTTCTTGAACTAAGTAAAAAATCGAAATTCGGCAACAAAATTATCTCTCAAAAATACTAGTTAATCCGAGCAGTGGTATTGGAAATATTTTTTTGTTTGCAAAAAAAAATTTCTTTCTTTAAAATAATTAGATAATTTTAAAATAATTAATTCTTTAAAATAATAAAAATAATTTTCTGAAGATAATTTTGCTGCCGAATTTCGATTTTTTTACTTAACTCAAGAAAATAAACAGTTTTCGAGTTACGCGAATATTTATTGCGTAACCTCCTCCATTTTTTATGACGCTATATCTTGAAAACTAGACCTAACCTAAAAAACAGTTAGCACCATTGATTTTAGCGTGCTCAATTTATCTTTACCCCTCTTTTGTCGGTAAAAAAAATTTGCAAAATCAAGCACAGTGAATTATTGCTTAGTTTTTGAAAACCTATGATGAAAGGTTTTTTATTATTGGATGAGATTAACCCTTTCATCATCGGGCTCAAATGTCAAAACTAAGATTTTCTAAAAATTTTCATAGCGAGATTTTAATTTTTATGAAATGGAAATTATTATATTTATTAGGAATTATGTATTAAAATTCTGAGAGACATGTATGTATGTATATTCATATCTTTTCCAGCAGCGGAACTTATGTAGAAGCTAGGGTCCAATGAACAAATAAGATGTAAAGCTTAAGAGCAAAGAAAATAAGTTAGTTCAAAATCTTTTATAAATTCGAGTCTGTTTCTGTGTTTTTGTAAAATTTTCATACATTTGTGATATTGTACAAATTTCGTCTAGTCCAAAAAAATAGTTTCTTATTGCATTTACTTACAATATAACCATATTTCTCCTGATCAAAAGATCCGGCTTAAATCCATTCAAATTTGTGGGGTACAAATAAATTTATATTATTCTATGAATTTTCTTGTATTTAAAGATAAACTTTAATATTTTTATTTTCAATGTTAAATGATTATTTTTATTTTTTTATTATAATAATTTTTCTTTTGTTTTCTTATCTTAAATTTTTTTTAAGAATTTTTTATTTTTTTTTTTATAAATGAAGTGATAGAATTATCAATTATAAATGTCACTTATTTATTTTAGCACACACAACCGTTAATTTACACTCTTTCAATTTTAGTTTTTTTTTGTGATAAATTCCTTTGAATAATTATTTTGTTTTTGAAAGATAATTATTTTATAATTGCTAAGCGTTACTAAAATAATCCGTTGCACGGGTTAAAACCAAAACAGCTTTTGTGATACTAATACGTAAATCCCAAAACACTTAACGGTTACTTCGTTGGAGTCCACAATACAATAAACTATAACAAAACAAGCTCTGGCTAAAAACAATAGGAGACTCCACCTACAAATGAATACAAAAAAAAAAAATAAAAACTAAATCTAAAAAAAGATGTTAAATACCAAAGACAACAAGAACAATAAGACACACAGAAAAAAATAAAACAAATAAAACAGAAGGATTTCATGAAAATCCAACAAATACTTTGAAAATTTTGCCAGTTGTATATAAACACCCGCATAAACTTTAAAACAGCCACGAGGACGGACATTTAACTAAAATTAGCAGCAGAAAGAGAGAAGAGCATCTAAATTTCATACTCATTTAAACTCCAATTCCGTTACATACCCAAAATTTATACTCCAAACCCCTTAAATCCAACAAACAACAAAAGACTTGAAAAGCAAGCATTAACATTTTTAAACAAAAAAAAAACTAAACATTAACAAACATTTTCACATAATCCTAACGAAACTCACATTAACTCTCCCAAACACACACTCAGAGAAAATACTTATAGTAAACTTGAGTTTTCTGGCTTCTGATTGGTCGGATAAAATTTTCAAATGCATTATTAACAGTTAACAATGTAAGAGTGTATGTGTGTTAATTACTCATACGTATGCGAGTTCCAAATGCCAAGAGAGAATTTGCAGCAGACAAACGCAAAGAGTGTTAAAGAATAGAGTGTTAAAGAAGTTGTTAAGGAAGAGTGTATAGATTTTAAGAGACCCCTAAAAATTCGGGGTGGTTGTTTACTATTAATTTAATTGTTGTATTATTTAATAAACAAACTTTAATTGGTATTTTTTTTTGGTGTTAGAGTTGTTGTTGTTGCTGGTTTAATTAAATTTAAATTTGAATCTTATTTATTTTGTTTATTGAAAAGTTTTTATCATTATTTCTGTATATGCGATTGAATTTTACTTTTGCTAAAGTAACGTTTACACCAGATGTACATTAGCCTCTGACATAAAAAAAAGCTTTTTTCTTGGACATAATATGAATAATATAGTCCTAACAGTGCTTTATATTAAATGCTTATAGATGTGAGCTTATATAAACTACATTTGAATTTTCAGCTAACTTATCAGGAATGGGAGAAGGAACTTCAATTTTCAAATAAAAAATTACATAATTTTCAATTAGTTCTATTTTGTAACCCAACTACTTGGATAAAAAATAATTAGTGTTCCTGAAAGATCACTTAGTTGAGGAGTTTCGATTTGTTTGCTTAGTTCAATAAAATAAACTGTTTTTGAGTCACGCGAATATTTATTGCGCAGCCTTTTCCAATTTTTGAATAACGCTATATCTAGAAAACTAGAGTTAACCTAAAAAACGGTTAGCACCATCGAATTCAGCGTACTCGATTTATCTTTACCCATTAGGTCTCCCTAATGTCGGTAAAAAAAGTTGTTGAAATCGAGCACAGTGTAATTAACGGTTCAAAATAGGAAGTACCCAAGTACCGAACTCTATAGTAATGATTGAAATATATGTATGTATATATGTTCGATATCAAATATGATTAACATAGCCTTAACATTAGTTTTAACAGCATCTTAGATCTTAGAAGTGGGGCAATGAAATCACAAATTTTAAATGTAAGATAAATATGCAGAGTTGGATAATGTAGATTTTATCATAAGATTCTTAAAATTGACTTCCAATTCTGCGATTTTATGATAACAAATTTCTTTAAAAATCTTTAATTCAATTTCTAGTCATAACTTTTTGAAACTCGATTCATAAGGGTAGGTACTAATCGAGTTTTAAAAAGTTATGAATAGAAATTAACGTGGTATTAAAAAAATTATCAAAGAGAGAAATATAGCCCCTACATAGCCGTGAACACCGATATATAAAATGTAAAGATCGGACTAAAACTGACGACACAGTGAACAAAATACTAAAAGGGCGGTATTTATAGGCATGAAAAAAAAACTAAGAAATTGCTATAGTCGGTCAAATCCGACCATACGATACCCCTTACCAATAAGGTCAAAGGTCTTCTTTTTCGTGTATAAAGATAAATATTTGCTAAATTGTAGACTAAATTAAGACATATATTTTAGCTGTTTCCGTCATTTGAACTTTTATCTCGTCATTTGGACTTTATCTCGAAATTTAGCAAATTGATTACAGTTTTTGCAAAAATTATGTATGAAAAAATAAACTAAAATAAAATTGTCATTTATCTTCAGATTTACAAGCGTTTTTTGTGATTTTTGTCTCATTTAGTGCATTTTGACAGAAGGGTTTGTATGGGACCTATGATAAAAAATGGACTGATTTCAATAAAATTTGGGAGGTACTATAAATAATAGACCGATTTTGACGATTTTCAATAGTCATGGTTCCACTATTAAAAAATTATCTGTGTTAAATTTCATAAAATTATCTTAAGACAGACAGACGGACAACATTAAAATGACTCAGGAAGTCATTCTAAGTCTATTGGTATGCTAAAAGATGGGTCTTAGAAATTCAACAAATTTATAACACCCTTTCCACCTATGGTGGTGAATTCGATTACCATATCATAAACGATTCTATCAAAATTTAAAACAAGGTTGAACAAAATTATATAAAATACAGTATTTTAATATACCGTACTGTACTTAGGCAAGTTCAGTACAAAGTCACATACATAATAAAGTGTTCAATTTAAGTATAGGTACCTTAAAATTTTGGGGGTACCTATTAAAATACACAACCTTTATCATAACGAACTTTCACGAAGTACACTAAAGATAACGTACTTCGTTGAGTACTACAATGTTCTCTGTTGTTGAGTACTATAACGTACTCTGTTATATTTATGTGTACATTATAGGAAAATAATGTCACCTATACAAACACAATTGACATATTATGCATGTAAATGTTAAGAATTTACCAGCCTAAAGATTTAAGCATTTGCTTCTGATTCGAGTAGGTTGATATTAGCTTTTACCTCAGCTATTAGCCAGCACTTTGATATTCCTAAGTAATGTATTTACCAAAAATCTCTGCTCATTTTGTCAGTATTGGATAACGTTTTTCAACTTGGAATTGTTGGGGGTTTTTTATGAAAATATACAAGTTATTTATGAATTCACAATAACAATAATTCGTTAAAACGTTATTTAAAAATTAATAACTTAGTACTTTATAGAGCTCTAAAGTTAACTTAAAAAAACTCTAAAATCCAAAAGAACGGTACGTTATTATAACGTACCGTTCTTTTTTATTGCGCTTTTTTGTATCCAACTTTGTTTCGACTTAGTTAGGCACGTAAAAATAAATTACCTTTGCCTGTGCGTAAGTTCAGTACAATATGATAAGGTACTGTTTTTGTTCGATCTCTGATTCAAAGGACCATTTACAAGCTGTAAACAGAGAGTTGAGTTTGTAGACTAAAATTTAAATTCACATATCCATCCATTCAGACATATCCAACCCTGCCTCTGGCAGCTTAACGGATAACTTTTTCTATTCATTTTTATTTTTGTTTGAATTTTTTGCTTTCATTCATTAGGTTTTGTAAACAGATAATTACTAATGTTTTGTATATTTATTATTGATTAATTTTATGCAATTTTTTTGGTTTGTTAAGTTTTTTTGTCTTCTCCACTAAATGATAAAATGTGTTAAAGATACAAAACTAACAGAAATCTTGAAAATATGTGGCTAATACATGAATACCAAAAAGCTTAACAATGTTAATCCGCTCTTAAATCTAAGTTTAATTATAGAGCGCTATATTGGGCATTTTCATTTGGAGAAATGTTTGTAACAGGAAAAAATATAATTGGATTATTTAATAGGTAGGTATGAACTTAACCCCTTAAGTGTCGCCCGCCACATTTTCTATATTAAATTCGAAACTGGAGGGTTATGCCCGCCGCATATTTAAATGCTTTAAGAGTAGAGTTTTTTTTTTGCTTTTTATCAATAAATTGTCTGTTACATTAATAAATAAATGTAACAGTTTTAGGATCAAATGCGAATACTCTTTCTTTTTGAGTAGTATTTAACTTTAAAAAACTAACTTAACATGATCATGGCTCTCTTTTTGATATTAATTTATCTCTTTGTACTTTGGTGCTTTGCGTTCTCTGAGTGTAAATTACTGTAGCAAGATATTTTGCTGCTAAAATTAAATCATAGTCAAATCAAATTTGAATCAGGTAAGTCTATGTGATCATAGAGAAGAATTTTTAGAAGTGAGGATCTAGTTATAACAACGTTGGCCAAAGGGAGAGCGTTTTTAAATAAGGATGTACACTGAGAAAAAAACTTGCTTTATGTTTTGTTTTTGTCATGTATTATCATTGTTAGTTTAGTATTAATTTTGGTTTGTGTTTTTTTTTTAATATTTATAAAGAAAAAGTTTTCTTGTTTAATGTGAATTGTTCTTATTCCCCTGCCACGCAAATAATGGCCAACGTTGATCTATAAAGCAAGTGCTTATTTGAAATAATATGAAATGAAATAGTAACTTATTTCTAAACTTTTATAAAAAAAAAAATCTTAAACCAATTTTTAGAGGTAGTACCTACATTATTCGTTATCAGCTTCAAACATTAACAAATTGTTTAATATATTTCATTTTAATTTGTTTCTATTTTGACGAATACCATTAAAACCCCCCCAAAAAAATTGAAATGAAAAAAACTCAAAGAAAAAAGCTGTTAATCTTTACGACCGCCCAGTGTGAACACCAATTAATTGCGTAAATTACCAAAGATTATGACGATGCCACAAGTCACACTTTGTCTAAGCTAGTTTAGATTTTGGATAATTTATTTAAACAAAAAAATCGAAAATATTTACAGATAAATAAAATAGCTCAGAAAGAAGAGTTTAAGCCAGAAATAAGTTTAGAAAAAAAATCATTTCAATTTGATTAATTTATGGCGTCAGTATCATTGACAGGCATTAGTCATGTTAAAGCCAAATGAAAGAAATGAAAATAAAATAGAAATGCTTCAGAGACCACACGTAGAGGAGTTGGATCCAAAAAAATCTATGTCTAGTTAAGATATGTTTTGAAAATTTTAGATTTGTTTCTTAATATATTTCAAATTTTTTAAATGGCCAATGAAGGCAATTTTGCAATTTGGTGTTTATCGGCAGCTGCTTGTTTTTTTTTTTTTTTGTTGATAAAGCCAATTTTAGCTCTTCCATGGCTTGTTGTTAGCTTAACATTCTAATCAATTTTCTACTGATCTTATCATCATAATGTTTTATTTATAATGTTTTCATAGTAGATGTTTTTTTTTCTTCTTCAGAGACCGCCGCAGTTGTCATCGTTATTTTTCATTTATTTCATTTTACACATTTTGTCACCCGTATAAATATAGAAAAACAAAATATTTCGCTAGAAGTTAAAATGTTTCTTTTTCTATTTTACTATTTTATGCTGCTTAATTTCTACCTTTTTCCCAATAGGAAACTCACCTCCATAATGATGTCAAAAATAAATACGTTACTTTTCGTTTAAACATTAAAATTAATTTGAATTAAACTTAAGCATTTACTTTAGGCGGATCATGTTCACGTATTTTGTCAAGTGTAAAATTTTAATATTGCATTTAGGGTTTAGTTTCCATTTAAGTTTTCACTATTTCCTGTCAACGCCAGCTAGAAAATGTTGAAGAGTTTAACTGTGAAATAACCATCTTAATTAGAGTAGAAGTCCCTTAGATGTATCTGCCTTGAAAATTCAATTCACATATACCTACAAATTGTTGGTCAGTTTCTTTATCGCTATTAACGAGCCACTAACCATTTAACTACAATGGCTGCAACTAAATTCAACCACTCGGAAAACCAATTTTCTGTCATTTCAACAATTGTCTTTGAATACCCTACATCAATTTATTAGAGTCTTGTATTCTTAAAACAAAAATTAAAATAGTTTATCTGTAGTATTAGTGATTATGTTAGAAGGCATGTTAATGATTATGTTAGTTGGTATGTTAAAGGCTATGTTAATTATTTACTTTTGTTAATGTTATAAGTTTTGGCCAAACTTTTTACTAGATTAAAAAATGTATAGAGATCCTTATTTTAAAGACTATATTTGTTTTAATTTTAATAGTTATGTAAACTACGAAATCAAAGTCTTTATTTAGGCTATATTACTAGGTTCAAATTCATGTTAAATGCAGTTAATTTCAATGATGTTAAAGGTTATATAAAGCACTATATTAAAGTTAACGTCAATATTATTGGTTATGTTAAAGACTATGTTAAAAATTATTCGGATCGATATGTTATTGAATGCGTTATGTTATAACTTATATATTAGTCTACTGTTGCCTCTGAGGCATTTAGATGAGAGCCAAAGCGCAATTCTTAACACGAGAGAGTTTGGCTGCCTTAAATCCGCCATTTCTCCCGTGTAAGGTATTTTATTAGCGATTTGAACCGACTGTGAAACTTATTATGTGTTTACATAGTTATTTATTAAATTTGTACACAAAGTACATAAGATGTACTTATTTTTATTTTCTTTTTTATTCTTGGAGCTTTTAAACAAATTCACATGTTTTCCTTCTGCTTTGGATGCGGGCTGATCAGGTGAAAAGTTTTTGATGTATTCTCGTTTTTTTTTTTGTTTTCTGGAACATCTTTGGTAACATTTTACAACATTTTCAAATTTGTCGTTTATTGTTCTGAAGAGCTCATTTGTTAATGTTTTTGGCTTCCAATCTTCAGTTACGTCTGTAGTCGGCTCTTTACTTTAATTATAGTTTTAAGTCTTGATTAAGAGTCATTGACTTAATTGGGAGAAAGAAAAGACGCCAATTTAAAATTTTTAAACCAAAAATTTCTATAGAAAAATTTTATATCAAAAATTTTCTATAGAAAAATTTTATATCAAAAATTTTCTATAGAAAAATTTTATATCAAAAATTTTCTATAGAAAAATTTTATATCAAAAATTTCTATAGAAAAAATTTATATCAAAAATTTTCTATAGAAAAATTTTGTACCGAAAATTTTCTTTAGAAAAATTTTATTCCGAAAATTTGCTATAGAAAAATTTTATATCAAAAATTTTCTATAGAAAAATTTTATATCAAAAATTTTCTATAGAAAAAATTTATATCAAAAATTTTCTATAGAAAAATTTTATACCGAAAATTTTCTTTAGAAAAATTTTATTCCGAAAATTTGCTATAGAAAAATTTTATATCAAAAATTTTCTATAGAAAAATTTTATATCAAAAATTTTCTATAGAAAAATTTTATACCGAAAATTTTCTTTAGAAAAATTTTATACCGAAAATTTTCTATAGAAAAATTTTATACCGAAAATTTTCTGTAGAAAAATTTTATACCGAAATTTTTTTATAGAAAAATTTTATACCTAAAATTTTATATAAAAAAAAAAATTTATATCAAAAATTTTCTATAGAAAATTTTTCAGCGAAAATTTTCTTTAGAAAAATTTTTATACCGAAAAATATCTATTGAAAAATTTTATACCAAAAGGTTTCTATAGAAAAATTTTATACCGAAAATTTTCTATAGAAAAATTTTGTACCAAAATTTTTTTATAGAAAAATTTTATACCTAAAATTTTATATCAAAAATTTTCTATAGAAAATTTTTCAGCGAAAATTTTCTTTAGAAAAATTTTTATACCGGAAAATATCTATTGAAAAATTTTATACCGAAAGGTTTCTATAGAAACATTTCATTTTCTATTGAAAAATTTTCTATAGAAATTTTTAAACCAAAAATTTTTAGTAGAAAAATTTTATACTAAAAATTTTCTATGGAAAAATTTTTACCGAAAATTTTCTTTGAAAAAATTTTATATCAAAAAATTTCCACCAAAAAAATTTTATATCGAAAATTTTCTATAGAAAAATTTTATGCCGAAAATTTTCTATAGAAAAATTTTATACTGAAAATTTTCTATAGAAAAATGTTATACCAAAAATTGTCTATAGAAAAATTTTATATCGAAAATTTTCTATAGAAAAATTTTATGCCGAAAATTTTCTATAGAAAAATTTTATACTGAAAATTTTCTATAGAAAAATGTTATACCAAAAATTGTCTATAGAAAAATTTTATATCGAAAATTTTTTATTGGCTAAACTTGCTACAGAAAATTTTGTTAGTAAAATAGGTAATAATGCGAGGTTTTCGATCTGCCTAAAAGTAGGGATACTTCTCCTGAAAATGATGGCCTAACGCGTCGTGGAATTGGTGGTCGCCACAAAAATTTTTTGGCTTTTAACAATATGTTGTCTTTTACATTAATAAATAAATTTTATAGACTGGGATAAAGTGCAAATAACATTTCTTTTTGAACATTTTGTTATATTTTGACAAAAGTTTTATATCGAAAGTTTTTTTTTATATAATTTACCAATTTTTCAATTAATTTCATATTTTTAAACATCTTTTGTTTAGACTCAAATTTTTTGAATATTTCTTTTAAAACAAATTCATTAATATTTCTACAATAATTCCAGGCACGTGCCCTGACATTACCAACTCTTGTAAACGACCAAAAACTATGTCTTCATATTCAAGCCACGTAAATCTAAGAAGACGACTTAAAAATCATATGGACGACATAACATTTTTACAAGAGACTTTTACACAGCCTCCTCTCCTGCCTGATGATGATGATGTTGATGATTCAGAGACCAGCATACTTACAAACATACTTTTAAAAGTTGGGGACATCTGCTTTCAAAGGCTAAGAGTTACAACTGGAAGAAATAAACGGAAGAAAGGTAAGAAGTTAAAGAAGAGGTAAAGGGATTTTTTTTCATATAAATAAATATACACGAGTTATATTGTATTTATTAATTGTTGGTGTGTGCTTCCTTCCACCTGTTAAAAACGACAGACAGAAAAATGAATGGACGGACGGTTGGCAGGGGCACAGATAGAACTCACTCAATGGAATATTAAAGACTTGATGATGACGATTTTTATAAGCATGTAAAGGGCACGAGCTATTACCAATCATGAAATCAAAAGTGTTCATTGTGGCTCTTAATGATAAAAATAGATTTTCTGTTTTGAAACTAAAGTCATTTATGATTAAAGTTTTCAACAGAGAGAAAAAGGGAAACTAGCAAGGACTTAATAACAGTTTATTTAACTTTAATCACTGATTATTAACTTTAAACTGATATGATAAGTGAGGGGTTTAAATGCTTAAATACGGCTATTTGACTTACTTTTACTTAAGTTGACTTGATGATGACCAGTAGCCATCAATAAGCACTTTTTGCTTAGCTTATCTATTTATGTTAAGTCGTTTGGTTACTTATACATAAATAAGGAAAAAGACCAATATTTATTTATTTAAGAGATCACTGATCACGGGATCACTGTTATTAGTTTGTATGCGGGATTCCCTGCTAAGGTTAAGTCTACGGGGTGGTCTAACTTAAAGAGTAGTCAATTATTTTTGTTGTCTATGAAATATAGATCTATAACGAATATTTTTCCATAATGATATTTTCCAACTTATCTCGATCGTTATGTGAAATAAAGTTCATTTGAAATAATTACTAAGGCACACAAGATCAATAATATCTTCAATTTAGTTATATCTTGATATGTAAGTGACTGCTTATATTTTATGATTTCATTCTGATTTCATTTTGATTATAGTGAAGAAAATTGAAATTGCTTAAAATGAAAATTTAAACTGATCTTTCGTTCGGGCATAAATAAATAATAAATAAATAAACATTCAATGATTGCGGTTTCTGATTGTTTAAGGGTTTATCTTAAGGCTTCTTCAAAAGCTATTAACTTAATGTATTGCATCATTTTAAAAACGTTTCAGAGATTTTAAATCTTTAGGTTATGTTGTTCTGGCAGGTATAAACTTATTTATTTTTAAAATTTTGAAAAGAAAAAAATTCTTTGAGAAAAACCACAAGATATTTAAAAATTTACAAATGTTATTGCAATTTTGGTTCAATTTTGTATGCCTTAATATTAAATTGATTTTTGGCAAAAATTTTGATTTTATTTCCTTGCACGCTACTTTAAGTTAAACCAACATTAAGGGAATGACCCCTACTTATGCATTGCATTGTGATAGAACTAAGAAAAAAGCGAAGACTCTAAAATATAAAGATGTTGGACTTTCATACATAGATTTGCCGTATGGTCGTTTTGAAAAGTTCCATAAAAAAGAGAGTATACCACTTCTACTTCCATACATTGATTTGCCATATGGTAGTTTTGAAAAGTTCCATAAAAAAGTGAGTATACTGCTTTTACTTTATTTCGAAAAACTAATAGAGATGATTGTCCAATGAGAAAAAGCTAAGGCTCACACTCGTGCTCATGAAATGAATGTTTGTTTGTGCTTTTCTATGTTTTTCATTGTTCTTTATCCACTTAAATTTCACATTTAACAGAAAAAAATGTATGGATTGCTATATCTTTATATTATTGACTGTTCAAAAATTACGTAACGCTCATGGGGGAGGGATATGACTTTTGTTACGGGTTATGACTTTTGTTGCATTTTTTGTTATAATGCGTTACACAGGGGGAAGGTAAAAATCTGCAAAAATAGCGTTACGTAATTTGTGAAGGTTTTCAGAACGAGGGTAGATCAGAGATACTATGTTCTTTGTGGACAAAAGAATTAAATTTCAGCTTGCGTCTGGGTTAATGGTCTTCCAATCCCGACAGAGAAAGTGTTAGGAGTAAACACATCTTACTTACTACAGTCACGCATATAAAGCACTAGGAAATGGACCGAGAAACCTTGTTGTCTACCTACAAAACGATTCGCCTGTCAGTGACAAATTATGCTGCTCTAGTGTGGTCTGCTTCTTTGAGTGATACTTAATCGTTCCATCAGTTCATTTTAGGATATTGTGGGACAAGTCATCCAAACTTTAATCTTTGCATATATAAGTATATCATACTGATATCAGATCCAGCCTCGAACTCTGCAGCATTGACCACCATTCATATGGACGCCACATTTATGTTGTATTCGGTGCCCACCTACAGCAGGAAAACAAAAGTCTATTTGGCCCAACAGTACTTACAATATTTTGATCATACAAAAAACTGTGTCGACTTCAAGGTATTTCAAGTATGTAGTCAGGGTTCTGATGATATCCCACATTTTTAACTGTATTGCCAACCCTATTTTACCTAGTACTAAGGATTTGTAAACTTTAGTGATTTAATCGATATAAACTGGGAGAAGTGATTACTGATCACCATGCTCCGTTAAAAATATCGAAAGCCACAGTTTTTTTTTATCTCTAAAACAATCGAGAGTCAAGCAAATCTTCTGAAGGGCGACCATTGTCACATCTATAATTCAATAAGTTAGACTCCTGATATTTGACCAAATTACCATGGTTTCCATTGCTTTGAAAAGTCCAAAACAAATAGCTTTTGGGAGGTAGTTGTCAGAGTTATTGCCTTATGGAATTTAGGAATTGGCGTTACCTTAGACAGCTTTGTAGCATGTAGGAAACTTAGTGTCATAGTAGAGAGTGCTGGCTAATGAACGAGCCAACGTTCTAGAACATTGCCCCAAAACTAATACTGGTATATCATCCGGCCTAGGAGAATCCTTTATGTTATGAGAAAACTCCTTTTTATGTCATCAATACGTTTTCTCCTTCTTTTCAACAAAAAGCTCTTTTATCTCACTTTTTCAGTTTCATATCTCATTCCTGTTATAACACTTTAGTGCGAAGCCGTTCAGCTCTACAGCACAATATGCGAAAAGAGCTTTTGAGCTTTCACACCGACACACTATATATGCGCGAGACTCAACTATGTTTGTCTCGCTTACACTTACGTAAAATTGTCTCTGCAAAGTCAGTGCTGCGAGATTATAATTTTTTGCTCGATTATATGAAAAAAAATGTAAATCTGGCAACACTGATGATGCAAATATTAATGTATGTGTTTTTAGAAAGGTCTGCTTTAGTGTTACATCACTAACTTTAAGAAGATATAAAAAAAGTCTACGAAATAAAAACATGGCGAGAAATCTCTTAAGACAAAAATATATATAGTTTGAGATATGTCTTACCTAAATGTTTTATATTATCGAGCATGTAAATAATGCGTTGGAAGATCTAATAAAGAGTTTTGTCTGTGCCAAATGTCTAATCAAATATAATGTGAACCGCCGTGGTATAGCAGGTTAGTCACCTAGCATATCAGAGGTCCCAAGTTCGATCCATGGCCAGACCCACTTGAAAAAAATTAAATTTTCAAATAAATCGATTCACCTCATAACTCAACTGGCCACTGGTTATCGAGTATTAGGCTATGTAAAACTTCTCTAACTAATGCATTTTTAATTCGGAGCCGTAGTTAAAACGTAGGTCCCCTTCAATGAGTCTAAAAAATAGAATCGGATGCAGCTCATTGTCTGAGAGAAGTAACCCTTGTTTTAATTGGAATGTTATCGTGGGAATTATATACATATATAATGTAACTATGAGAATGTACGTTTTAAAGAAAAACCCCAAAACTTTTTCTTATATTCAATAGGGTTCCTAAAATTCTACCAATACCCCTTTATAGCTCATGACTACTTATTAATTTTATTGCTGATCATTCTGATCACATTGATCAATTTGATTTTGGTTTGTTTAAATAGCCTCAAGCTTTTAACTGCATCTCATAAATTAGTTGACAGTACCATTGATAGGTGGCTCCACCTCTCTTTCGGCTGCGTACGACTAAACATTATCTCTTATATAATCATAAAAACAAATTTTTCACTTCCCTGACTCTGAGGAAGCCAGCCAGCCTGTGTTTGTTGCCCGTTAGCTGAGATGTTTGTGTTAAAAACGATGATATTCCAAACACGTTTTTGGGGCATTTTTTGGACAATATCTTCTTGTTGATTTAATATTTTTGGGGGTTCAACTTTTTTTTCTTTTGCATCACTTAAGTGCAGTGTGTAGTGAGTGTACGAGAGACTAGTATTGGAGTAGAATAATTCTTGATGTTTGTTGAGCTGGAGGGCATTAAAGTGTTGTTTAAACAAGCTTGCGCCAGTGCTCTGTTATTATTGTCACCAATGGCGACAAAAATCGATTTAGAAGATCACGTCCACCAACATTAAAATGATGAGGAATGATGATGGATGGATGGATGGATGCTGAAAAGTGTTTAAAGAAGTAGCTCCAAAATCAAAAAGTGTATAGTTGGGAAGAGTGCAGTTAGAATTAATGAACAATGATGTGTGATTTGGTTGAACGGCGAGCGAATTGCTAAGGACGCGTGGTTCTAGAAGTTTGTGTTACTTTTTTTGGGATTTTTTTTAGCTCGAGGCATATTTGCTCACCAAATTTTGAAGAGTGTCTCAATGAATGCATGTTTTGCATTATTATTATTTGTAAATTATACTACAATTTCTCATCACCATATTCTGCAATTATTTGGTGTCAGTTACTGCTTGTATTTTCCACATTTTTAGCAATTTCTTCTTAAAATATTGGTTTTGGCAAATGATCGTTGATTCTTTTTTTTTTTCCAAAAATTCTATATATTTAAAGTTTTCTTGGGTAAATATTTGCTCTTTGCTCATTTAATTTTTCACAGAAATCGATTTATTTTATGGCGATATTTCGTTCGTTCGTTCGTACATTTTGGAAATAATGAACATGTCTTCTTTCTTTCTCATTTATTTTATGTTTGCGACTGTCCTCCTACCGTCTTTACTTTAAGATGGGATCATTAATTTTGATGAACTCTTGTAAGGATGCCTCTGCTCCTTTGGAGTATTTAGCTGTCATTGAAGTGCTAATGTTATTGTGGTTGTATTAAGTTTAATGATCTTTTCTTTCTAAGTTTTTCCTTTTTTTTATATTTGATCGTAAAGTGTCAAAACATTATTATTATACGCATTTTTAGTGTTAGTTTGTAAAAAATATAATTTATTTAAATGAATTTGTCTTGTTTTTTCCCGTAACAAGGTGCTAATAATGATATTCAATTGTGTTTTAAGAATTTTGACCTGGGGCCTTTTGAGGGTTTACGACAGAGGAGATTTATTACGTTAAATTGGGGTTTTTATGACAAACGATAATATGTGAGTATTTTTTAGAAATGATCGAAAGTGATCATATATTTAAATTCTTTCTAATATTCAATCATCTTTAAGGCGGAGCTGAAATTTCATATTCAGGTATAAAGTTTTTCTTATTTTCTCCATCTACGTTCCATGTACGTTCAAAAATTAACATAACATTCCTAACTCAACACGAAACATGGCTTAGAAAGAGGGAGACATGACAGAGATTGGGTTTTGACAGAGTTAATTGTCCGAAATTTTGTTAGGTTTAGACTTGACACTACCAGAAAATCGCACTCAATATTTGCCAAAATTTTTGTCTATGGATGTATGTCAATGTTGAGCAAAGTCTCTCTGATTCTCTCTTATTTTGTATTTTCCTAACCCTAGAGTGAGCCGCCGTGGTATAGCAGAGGCCCAAGTTCGATCCCTGGCCAGACTCACTTGAAAAAATAAATTTTCAAAAAAGCGGTGGTTGACCTTATAACTCAGCTAGCCACTGGTTATTGAGTATTAGGCAATGTAAAACTTTTCTAACTAATGCATTTGCCGTTCGGAGCCGGCGTTAAAACGTAGGTCCCTTTCAATGAGTCTAAAAATAGAATCGGATGCAGCTCATTGTGTGAAAGAAGTACCCCTTGTTCCAATTAGAAAGTCGTGGGAATTATGTATGTATTTATTATATTTTTATATGGGAGGAAACTTCCCCGATCCTCTTTATTTTGTATTAAGTTAAAATATTCGACTGTTCTAGTTTATTTTTTTCAAGTGAAAATTGATTTTTTTCAAATGGGTCTGGCCGGGGATCGAACTTGGGACCTCTGGTATGCTATAACCTGCTACACCACTTATTGTTTTGTTTCTCTTTATTAAGTTAAAATATATTTTATGGTCACCACTGGCTTAGAAACTATAGCAGTGATGTCCAGTACATTAACAATTACATGTATAATAACATCAACTTCTAGCACAAGTTGTGTGGACATCGCTGTCCTATATATATGAGGACATTGCTGTCCCATATATATATATATATATATATATATATATATATATATATATATATATATATATAATATATATATATATATATATATATATATATATATATATATATATATATATATATATATGATTCCCCTCCAACATTTCAATTGGAACAAGGGGTACTTCTCTCAGACAATGAGCTGCATCCGATTCTATTTTTAGACTCATTGAAAGGGACCTACGTTTTAACTATGGCCGGGGATCGAACTTGGGACCTCTGGTATGCTAGGTCGATGGCTATATTGGCGTAGAGACTATATCAGTAATGCCCACATTAACAATTACATGTATAATAACAACAACTTCTACCACAAGGTTACCTCGCTGTCCTATATTCACACTTTTTATAAGACTGATCTAAGATTAGCACAATTTGTTCTCCAAATGATCAGAGGTTCAGTAAAATTTAGGGGATCAATTGTAATTAAAGCTTTTTTACAGCAGAAGAATTTTGGTATTTATTAAAATATTTTTTTATATTCTATGTAAAATTTCAGGCGATAATCCAGGTGATCATAGATAATGACTTCTTTTCTATATGTGATGATATTAAGCTTTATTCGCCTTCGTTACGCCCCTATAAATCTAAATTCTCCTTAATTGTATTATTTATTTTCGATTAATAACATAAAAATTAGCATAAGTCGCGAGTACACTTCAGTCAAAAGTGGTTTATGATTATATAACAGTGGACACCTTGAAATCAACGAAATATACTCTTTTCTCCTAATTTTTTTCGGTTAACACTATTGTTTAACACAAATGCAAAAAGCCATAAATTACTCAAGTTATTTGGCCCTTAACGACCTTGTTGTTTCGATTGTCTGTCCATCTATTGTATTCTTAACGATTTTTTGGTTTTTGCACCCTCTCTAGGAGGAAATCAATTCGCAATGCCGGTAAATATTGAAAACAATTTTGGTAGTTTTCTAAAGATTTTTTTATAGTTTTTAAAATGATTTTTAGTTTGTTTGTGGATATAAGATTTGCGGCTGTTTGGAGTAGATATTTGCTTTATACATTAGTCAATGTTTAACGTGCGCCCCTTTAAACAAAAGCTGCAATAATGTCCTTTTGTTTGCTAAAAGTCCTTTTTATCCTACGACATTAGAGTCATATAGACACGGTAAACGTTTGTCTGTCTGTCTGTTCTTTTGTTGTTTGTGTCAATATTTAGGGCCGTGCAATCAAGCGTGCCTATAAAAGTGCAATTGTGTAACTTGGGGTATTTTTTACCTTGATTATTAATGACTCTGAGTGTTTGTGTTGGTACCTTAATATTTCCTATTTAATATCTGTAAGCGAATGTGAGTTTATTTTTGTAATTTGTATTGACTTTGTTAAAACATTGTTTTGTGTTTTCTACCATCCATCCATCCATGCATCGATTTATAATAATAGAATGCTAATTTTTGGTTATTTTTTGGGCTTCGATCATTAATTAAGGCAATAACTACAACAATACAAAAAAATTGCAATTGCTAAACATGAAATAGTTGCAGTTGCATTGTCATCATCATCATCCTTGTTTGTTTGTTTTTTTTGTTGTATGAAAATCATCTAATGATTTTGCTAATAAATTAAACATTTTGACACTTTTTTGATGTTACGAAAAAAATATAAGATTTGAATGTTAGAGATACGAGTATGATAAAAATTTATATTGAAACTAATAAAATTTTTCATTGAACATTTTTTGTGAGTTTAGACAAAGTTTCAAATATAGTAAATAAAGACAGAAGGACGAACGAGTGGACAGACGTATATACATTTAGATAGGTGGACTTTTTGTAAGCCAACTAACTACCATAGAATTATTTAAAATTATTATCATTTTTTATACCTTTTGTTCACTTTTTATTCAAATTTTTCAAGCCTTTGTGCACCAATAGCTTCTATATTACTGTACTTTTTTGGATTTTTTTCAAAATTGTACCACTCAGACATGAGTGGCCCACCCCGGCCTGTCCCTCTTTACTGATTTATTCATTAATTTTGAATGATTGAATACTTTGGGCGGGCTAATTCAATTTACTTCACATCGTTTGCATACAAATGACTTCATTGATGTTATTTATTTTAGTGTAAAATAAATTAATTTATAGCTCAAATTGTAAATTTGTTTAAAGTGTTAAATTAATAAATGATAGTTTCATATTAATCCCGGATTTAACAAAAAAGAGACTGGCGACTTGCAAAAATCTATTGCTTCATTGGTAGATTAGCGTCTTTTGCGTAATTACAAATTGACTATGATCACTTTAAATTGCTCGTATTAATCAAAAGCTTTTAACTTTAACAAATTTTAAATAAAATTTGTTCATTCTTAATAAAGTTCTTAAATTTTATTAAGGAAAGTTTTTCGGCAACCCTGCTTTTGTGCAACGTTGTTTTGGAAATGATCAGTAGCATATGATCACCCAAAATTATAAATCAAATTTTTTTTAACCTTAAATTCTAGGTCGAAAAACAAAATATTAGCTTCTTAAATAATTTCTTAAATTATGTTAAAAAAGAAAGGTTTAAATACGTGTTATATTCATTTACAGTTCATCGGCAACCCTACATAATATTGTTTTAGAAATGATCAATAGTTTACAATCACCTAAAATTCAAAAAGAAAGAGTATTCGGATTTGATATCAATCTGTTACATTTATTTATTAATGTAACAGAAAATTTATTGATAAAATGCTAAAAAATGTTTGCGTAGAAAACAATTCCTCGATGCGTTTCGATGGTTGGTTAGGCCATCTATTCAGAAGGAGTATCTCTATTTTTAGACAGATCGATAACCTCGCATTTATTACTTATTTTACAAACACAATCTTTACGAATTATGTTAAAAAAAAATCATAAGTAAAAGCTCAGATTATCGACTGAACAAAACACAAACATTTTTCAATTTTTATCTTCCTTCACTTCCCACATTTTTGGGATCAAATGCGAATACTCTTTCTTTTTGAATAATATTTACATCCCGACAATTATTAATCAAAAGTTTATTTTTTAACTTTAAATTTTGGGTTTAAGAAAATTTTATCTTCTGAAATAATTTCTTAAATCATTTTTATATGATTATAAGTACGTTAAAACACGTACTATATTGGCAACGCTGCACAAGAAACCTATTTGTGTGACGTTGTTTTAAAAAATATCACTTATACATGTAAAAAATATAAACACTTATTTTATAATTTTCTCTCTTTGGTGGGCCCTGATTTATACGTACTATAATGTCAAATATTTTCTGAAAGCAAACATCCAAAAGAAAACTTTTACGATTTTCTACAACAACATAAGATAGGGCAAAAAGAAAGTGATAGGAAAAAAGCTTTTTTAATGAAAAGTATCGATATTATTTAATAAAGTAGATAAGCTTTGTTAAATGTAGCAAGCAATCTCGCAAGCATGTTTGTTTACGTTTTGATTTTTTCTATAAGATACCTAATGCTTCCTCGCTTAACGTATTTGCAACTGATAAAAGTTTTTTATATTCCAATTTTTAATAGTTCCGAGAATTGTCGAATATACAAAAACTTCCCTCTGCTCCTATCCTAATTACGTTTGTCTAAACTATTCTCGTAAGTTACACAGAAATTAATATTTTTTTAATATGGAATGAGGAAATATCACTGTTCCAGCTTTTACTCGTGTTCTGTTAGGGGGTAAAACTCCCCCTTCTCCGATTCTGATTATATTTGACTAACTTACGCTTAATAAAAAAAAAAATGTATAAAATTTAAAGTCTTCAAATAGTTTTGAAGATATACGATAGTAATTATTTTATTTGTGTCAGAGGCCACTGACCACTGACCCTACCAAATTTTATACTACCAATAGCAAAAACTTGAGTCACAGAATGTTTAAAATCTATTCCTTGTCTTTGTATTTGTTTTATCTTCGTATGGGGGAGAAATTTCCAATGCTCCAATTTTAAATTTTGTCCAGAAAATAGCCATTGGTTGTGTTGAGTTCGAAGTTTCTAAATATTAAAAATAGCCCTATTTGGTCCTCTTGGAGGTATAACTCATATTGTCTCATTCTGTTTATAACAGTCAAATTTTTAATTGACAAATTCCAGTTATAACGGAAAATAACTCCCACGATTTGAAGTATCACTTTCAATTACCAGATGACAGGCCCTACTCTCAAGCCTCCTCTCTAATGATGAATTGGCTAAAAAAATACTCTTTAGAATGACATTTTCCCTTTCAAAGATTTTCTTTTCAATTAATATATTTTATTAAAGAGTGTAGCTCATGCCATTTTATTGTCTCTCAAATGATCGATTGAATGATCACTTGACAATTGATTTAAACTGACAAAGGAAGAGAAAAAAAACACATTTTTATAGGCAAATTCTTTTAGGGATTTGTCACTTGAATGAAAATGTCCTTTTCCTTTTTACATATGTAGAACAGTTGAATGTTAATGAGTTTAAATCTCTTTGAATTGAATTGCAAATTTTTGTTTGAGAACTACCTTTGACTATTTATGGGCAATTAAGGCAGCTGTTGAAGATTGCAAGTACGTGTCGCCTTTGTACTTTTGTTTTAAGGTTTATATGAAATGAATATATTAAGATTGAAAAATTTAATGGACAACTTTGGAAACACTGAGAAAGTATTAAGAAATTTCCAAGAAGTGATTTAAGAAGTTCTTTTAATAAATGTATGTCTGCATTCAATAATTTTTTCTGGTAACAAGAAATACCATTTAAGTTAATAATTTGAAAAAATGAAATCTTTTCTTATTAAGATACTTTCAACTTTTTCTCTCTCTGTACACTTTAACTTTTTCTAAACTTTGTTTTCAATTTAATATTCCGCTAGAGTCTAAATTTAAACTCTGCAAAATCTATAAACTCCTAGTGATGATGACTTTGTTGACTAAACAATATTTTATTAAATGTTCTTTACCACAGAATGAAATAAAAAGAAAAAGACTTAAAAATATCTTAAGGCCTTATAATACTTAAGAGTCTACCTTAGATTAGTGTGTAAAACTGGCACGAGTTTAAAAGAGCCTGCAACGGCAGGTGGCATACGTCCTAAGCAATCAACCAGCCAACCATCCAATCAAACATCCAACCAAACAAACCATCCAGCCAAGCAAACCAAGCACGAGTTTAAGCTCTTTTAACACATTTTCTGATTTTATTTTGTGGCTGTCTTGTGGATTCTTTGTACACCACAGGATTTTGTCTGCCTTGAATGTCTAGCTCTTGAAGGAAGGTATCAAGGCACTTACTCACTCGCACTTATTTAAAAAGAAGTGCGAATTATGTCGTTTGCAGTTGGCACTTCAGTTTTTCGTGTTCTAAAACACAAATCGAAAAAGGGATTTTATGACTTTGCAATTGTAATTGTGGCATAAAGATATTGATTTTGGTTTTTAAATAATTTTTATTACTAATCCTGTATAATGTGTAATGTTTGCAAACAAATACTCTATGGAGTGTCTGGAGAGAAGACGGCAGCTGAGGTTCCCTAAGGTGTCATTCTTGTGTAGACATAAACTCAGTTAAAAAGTCCTAAAATACTCTTAAAAATCCTAATGAGTTTTGCATGAAAAAAATACTAACTTCTTAATTGCCTGTGTTGACATATTGACTTCAATATAGAGTCCAATGTCAAGGAGAGTTGTGAAATAGCTGGCTGGAGTGTGTGTGGTCTAAATTTTGAATTTTATTTTAAATTCAATCTTCAATAATTAAATACTTGGAAAATTAAGATTTCCAAAAAGTCACTATATCACTCAATAAGAAATTTATTAATTATTTTGGCATTAACATGCCGTCGATGAAAAATAAATAAAACTGGCTGTAGACCTGCCCAAAAACATACATACATATGTACATACATACATAATTCCCCCGAAATTACAATTGAAACAAGGTGTACTTCTCTGCATCCGATTCTATTTTTAGACTCATTAAAAGGGACCTACGTTTTAACTCCGGCTCCAAACGGCAAATGCATTAGTTAGAGAAGTTTTATATAGCCTTATACTCAATAAACAGTGGCTAGCTGAGTTATGAGGTGAAACGCTTTTTTTGAAAATTTTATTTTTTCAAGTAGGTCTGGCCGGGGATCGATCTTGGAACCTCTGGTATGCTAGGCGGATGACTGCTATACCACAGCGTTTCACAAACACATACATTAATATTTGCATTTGTGCTAAACAGCTTTGAAAGCTCTTACGGTTAGTGTTGCCAGATTTACATATTTCTTCATATATACGAGCATTCTTCATATAATCGAGCAAAAAATTATAATCTGGCAGCACTGACTTTTAAAAGTCTACTGACTTTGCAAAAACAATTTTACGTAAGTAACAATCATAGTTGCGTCTCGCTTATTTATAGTGTGTCGGTGTAAAAGTTCGCACATTGTGCTGTAGAGCTGGACGGCTCCGCTGTAGAACAAAAATCTTAAATAACACGTCAGGCTAACAACTGATGTCACAACTTTTCTGTTCTAAAAATAGAAATCGCGTGCAATTACAATATGGAATAATGTAAAGCTTTATCTCTCATATTTACCAGCATTCTCCTGTCTATTAGCCCCTTTTCAAAGAAGGTAAACCAATCCATACGATTGTATTGGCGTATTTTTCGGAGTGTTACTTCTCAGATGCCCTGATTTAAAAACGTAGATTTTCCTACGAAACCTTCCGGAATTTAACGACGTTCGTGCTCGTTTTTCAGGCTGATATTTTGAAAGAAGCAGATTGTCTAAGATTTAACGTCCTCAAAAAAGTGGGAATAAATATATTTTAAGATAGTAATGCTGCCATTCTGTCTTCCTGAATTTACCATCATAGCAGGATGGCGGAGACAGCATACGTAACAGCATTTAAAGATACAAATGGTTCTACTTGTGATCTTATGATAAGAAAACTTTTGGAGCTATCAAGACTTGGGTCTACTTTGCAAACTCAAGACGATATTGAATATTGTCACTTATTTTTAAGTTATCCGCCCTATTGTGGAAAGTTCACTACTTTTAATTCTTGCCCTAGTTTTCTAGAATGTTTCTGTTAATGTTGTTGTTATTCTGTTTATGTATGCAAGCAGAGCAATATGTTTCTCTTATTTGCTGCAATTGAGACGCGTATAAGAGAACAGTGTGACTAAGAATATTCGCAAAGCAGTTTTGTGAAGTTTGTTTACAGTTTTTGTGAAAGTGTGTTTAAAGTGATTACCTCTAAAGTTAATAAAAATATAACTTTGTAAAACTACATAAAGTGTTTTAATTTTGTTTTCGATTGTTTGCAAAAATAATTCCTTCCACGTTTTTAAAGGAAAAACGTAACAATATGTTGATATGTCTCTAGACACTGGCTAAATCCTACTTTAAGAGAGATCATGCATTTCTGCAAGTTACAGGTAGAGATCTGCCCGGAATTGTAATCATTCCTGAAATATGTTGCCTTGTTTAGATAGAAATAGTATCGCAAATTACTGTGACATCAAAACCCAATGAATCCTTACTAAATATAAGACACGGTTAGATTGAATGTTGGGAAAATTGACTTTAGCAGAAAGAGTCTATAAAATATCTTCTTTGCTCTGGCATGTCGTATCGATCGAAATCTCCGCTATTATTTCTTTAGAGAATTTTTTTCAAAATGTATTTTTATGAGCTTTGAAGACCTATGTATTATGGATGACGTACGTATTGGTTGACTTAACAGCTTTTAAAACGATATAATTGGTTCTACATGCGATCTTATGATAAGCAAACTTTTGGAGTTTTCAAGACTTGGGTCTATCTAAGATGATCTAGAATATGTGGTATGTCTCTAGACACTTGCTTAATCCTACTTTGAGAGAGATCATGGATTTCTAACTTTTCCACGGGTTATTTTATATCATTCTTAATGATCAGAGTTATGCGGTTTTAATATTTTCAATATTCCCATGCCAAATTTAAGAAAAACCTTTGAAAACCGCTTAAAAATTTAAAGGTGATGTCAAGGGTGTGTAAACATCAAAATCACCAACATTCCAAATTAGCGCTATTTAGGGCTTTTTAGACATTTTTTTACTAATTCCCAGCAGAACCCAATTAATAACTTTAAGTAAATATAAAAGTTTTATATGATTAGGGGTTAATAGTGTTTGTTCATAATAAGTATTTCCTTTTATACAATTCCAAACCAAATCAAATTGTTTGACTTACCGTTTAATGTTTCCACTATCTTAAGATAGAGATACTTTTGTTCATATTCTTATCTTCCTTGTGTCTACAAATTTAGGGTTTGTTTAAAGTGTGCTCGAGCCTGAGTGTTTTCTGTTTTTTTTTTTCTTGGTGTTCACAAATTGTTTAGAGCTATTAGTTTCCATTTAAGGGCATTTAGTTATTTTCTATACTTTTAACTTTTTTTTATAGGTTTTAGCACTCTCGTTTATTAGCTAAAGACACGCAATTTGTTGGGTTAAAACTCTCGCTTTTTGTAGACGTTATCGCCTAGCAACGTGGGAAATTTAGAGCAAAATATAAAGATCCTCCTTTCACACCTTCAAGATCTTCGCATGGACAACAGCTTGGTTTAGTTATTTTAACACCTTAATTGAAAGGTGGGGTATGTGTGTGGGAAGTTTTTGTTATTATATCTTTGGATTTGGACACGCTTTATCCTTTTGCTGGCTTTTATATAAATTTGTTATTAATGTGAGTTTTTTTTGGACTTTTGTTGCATCTAAAGATTAAGTGACTGAGAATAGAACTTTAGATTGTGGGAAAAAAGTTGTGTTTAATCTAAAGTAGGGTTTTTTATATGAAGAAAATTGAACAATTTAGGGATGGCTAAGGAAAGCAGATGTTTAGGAAAATGAAAGCTTTAGGAAGCTTTTAAATCTTAACCATCGGGATGATTGTTTTGTCAATTGAGTAGTAGAAAATGTAAATGAAAATCTTAATCTTAAAACTTTTTAAGCAAAGTGCTCATGTTCTTTAATCAACTGAAGGAAACTGGTTTTTAAATGTAAACAGCAAAAGAAAAATGCCATGTATACACTTGTCTTACCACATTCCTTTGAGGCTAACCCTAGTCGTAGCAAAGTAAATAATCAAGCATAAAATTCTTTGTCCAAAGATCATCCATTGTAGAACTAAAAAAATTCTTAAAGGGGATCATTTATTATCTAAATAAAACCTTTATTACTCTTAAAGAATCATTAATTCAATAAGTTTATTCTTGCAAAACTTAGGCTTTGGAAAGGTATAAAAGCTTGTCTTCCTCTACAGAAAGCAGTCAGTTAAACAAAAACCTTCGTGGACAATGTTAAAACGTGTTCGTATTAAAATCTTGTGGTGCTTTTGCTTACTCCTTATAGTTAACTCTACAAAAGCTGCTAAAGCTGAAAGAGGTGATGATGATGATGAAGACTTTATCAAGGGCCATGATAAAGAGCTATCGGATTTGGTCTTAACTACGGCTTTGGGTAAAATAAGAGGAACTTTATTGACCTCCCAATTAGGCCGGAATTTTTATGCTTTTCGTGGCATACGCTATGCCAAGGCACCTCTAGGAGTTTTGCGTTTTAAACCAGCAGAACCGGTAGAGCAATGGTTTGATATCTTCGATGCCACCATAGATGGACCCATGTGTCCTCAACCAGGCCTTAATAGCTTAGACGTTTCCGAAGATTGCTTGCGTTTGAATATCTATACCAGAGAATTACCCTCGGAAAATAACCCAAATGTAAAGAAACCTGTTATTGTGTTCATACATCCCGGAGGGTTTTATTCTTTATCGGGTCAAAGTAAGAATTTTGCCGGTCCTCAATATTTCATGGATCGAAATATTGTGTTGGTAACTTTTAACTACCGTTTGGGTAGTTTGGGTTTCCTTAGTACTGGCACCAAAGAGGCTCCTGGCAATTTGGGACTTAAGGATCAGGTTCTGCTAATGCGTTGGCTGAAGTTGCATATATCACGTTTTGGAGGAGATTCGAGTTCGATTACTTTATTGGGCTATGGAGCCGGGGCTTTAGCTATCACCTTACATATGGTCTCTCCCATGTCTAAAAATTTGTTTCACAAAGCCATTATAATGAGTGGCTCGGCTACAGGTCAATGGGAATTGCCGGAAGAGCAATTGGAGTTGGCTGAGCGTCAGGCTAAATTATTGCAATGTCCCTGGCAGGATATCGAAGTAATGATGGAATGTTTACAGGAGGTAAGAAAATTTGTTTAATTTAGGTTAGTACAATGAAATGAGTAATATTTTCAGAAACATTATTTGCAATACGCCAATACTTTGAGGAATATGTTTGAGTTTGGAAGACAAAATCCTTTAATACTCTGGAAACCTGTGGTAGAAAGAGATTTTGGCCAGGAGCGTTTTCTGCTGGAGGATCCAGTAAAATCTTATCAAAACGGGGAGTTCATGAAAATACCTGTTATAACAGGCATGACCAAGGATGAATTTGTGGGACCAGCTATAGGTAAACCCAAGATTTTTAAATAATATCAAATGATTTCATATAAATTTTTATATGTTCAAGGTATTTTGGATAATGAACAATTACTGCGTTCCTTTGAATATCACTTTGATCAAGTGGCTCCGATATGTTTTATGTACAACAGCAGCAGTCCTAGAGCCTCGAACATAAGTCGTGAATTATGGAATTATTATATAGGCGATCAGCCTTTGACTCTACATTCTCTGGAAAATCTGACAAAACTATACTCGGATGCTTTAACGGGATTTGCCATACATCGTTTTGTACACTTAGCGGCCAGATCCACTAAGGTCTATTATTATCGATTTTCGTATCAGGGTCAGAAAAGTCATATTATATATCCAGAAAATGGTCCTTATGGTAAGTAATCCATATTGTAGCTTAAGGCTATATTTTGTAATTATTAACTTCTTTTTTAGGTGTGGTCCATCATGATGACTTAATGTATCTGTTTGTGGAACCTTCTGTTAGTCGCATGTTTACCGAAGACGATGATGAGTTTACTATGGTGAATACTTTGACTCGGATGTTCAGTTCATTCGCCTATAAGGGGTAAGACTACATGCAATATTTTGTCTCAGCATAAAAACATATTCATTCTTATTTCAGTGATCCCAATAAACCCAGCGATGAGCAGTTGAGAAATATGCGTTGGCGTCCATTTAGCTATAAGAAGCAACACTATTTGGATATAGGTGATGAGCTGGTAATGCGTGGTGGTCTTAACACCGAACGTTATGAATTGTGGAAACGTTTGTTTCCACTCAATTGGAGAAGACAGAGTAAAAATGGAGCTGCAGGCATTAATGATTATGAGTAACTCTCTTCGCAAATATAAAAATATTCACGTCATCAATGAACGAAAGACTAAATTCTATACTCATTCATTACAGCAGCAGAAGTTAAGATTTAAATTTTTCTAAACAACTTAAACTGTTAACGAAAATATTTGTTTCTTTATTTGGATATTCTACCATTAAAATGTCATCAATTATGATCATTCAAAAATAAAACTAAAACATCTGATAGCGTTAATTGTCTGTTTTCGTTTCATTTTTTTGAGTGGTAGAAAATTGTTTTACAGTTCAGTTTTATTGTTTTGTTTCTAGTTTTTGATCGTTTCCAATTTTCATATGTTAAAGTTTATTGCCAACAATGAATAAATTAACCGAAATATGCAATTGGAATGAATATCTGCCGCGTCATTAACACAAAATAAAACCAATTGGTGGAAGAAATAAATGTTAAAGTCTTGTCTGTTAGCTTGTGCCATTGACTTGGTTGGATGGGTGCACGATAATGAATGAAGGAATGCATGAGGTACATGTGTTGTGGAAGTGTTTGTAGGCGTTTACACTGAGAGAAAGGCTATGGTCAATGTAATTGGCTAGACTATGACTAGACTATGACTAGACTATGACTAGACTATGACTAGACTATGACTAGACTATGACTAGACTATGACTAGACTATGACTAGACTATGACTAGACTATGACTAGACTATGACTAGACTATGACTAGACTATGACTAGACTATGACTAGACTATGACTAGACTATGACTAGACTATGACTAGACTATGACTAGACTATGACTAGACTATGACTAGACTATGACTAGACTATGACTAGACTATGACTAGACTATGACTAGACTATGACTAGACTATGACTAGACTATGACTAGACTATGACTAGACTATGACTAGACTATGACTAGACTATGACTAGACTATGACTAGACTATGACTAGACTATGACTAGACTATGACTAGACTATGACTAGACTATGACTAGACTATGACTAGACTATGACTAGACTATGACTAGACTATGACTAGACTATGACTAGACTATGACTAGACTATGACTAGACTATGACTAGACTATGACTAGACTATGACTAGACTATGACTAGACTATGACTAGACTATGACTAGACTATGACTAGACTATGACTAGACTATGACTAGACTATGACTAGACTATGACTAGACTATGACTAGACTATGACTAGACTATGACTAGACTATGACTAGACTATGACTAGACTATGACTAGACTATGACTAGACTATGACTAGACTATGACTAGACTATGACTAGACTATGACTAGACTATGACTAGACTATGACTAGACTATGACTAGACTATGACTAGACTATGACTAGACTATGACTAGACTATGACTAGACTATGACTAGACTATGACTAGACTATGACTAGACTATGACTAGACTATGACTAGACTATGACTAGACTATGACTAGACTATGACTAGACTATGACTAGACTATGACTAGACTATGACTAGACTATGACTAGACTATGACTAGACTATGACTAGACTATGACTAGACTATGACTAGACTATGACTAGACTATGACTAGACTATGACTAGACTATGACTAGACTATGACTAGACTATGACTAGACTATGACTAGACTATGACTAGACTATGACTAGACTATGACTAGACTATGACTAGACTATGACTAGACTATGACTAGACTATGACTAGACTATGACTAGACTATGACTAGACTATGACTAGACTATGACTAGACTATGACTAGACTATGACTAGACTATGACTAGACTATGACTAGACTATGACTAGACTATGACTAGACTATGACTAGACTATGACTAGACTATGACTAGACTATGACTAGACTATGACTAGACTATGACTAGACTATGACTAGACTATGACTAGACTATGACTAGACTATGACTAGACTATGACTAGACTATGACTAGACTATGACTAGACTATGACTAGACTATGACTAGACTATGACTAGACTATGACTAGACTATGACTAGACTATGACTAGACTATGACTAGACTATGACTAGACTATGACTAGACTATGACTAGACTATGACTAGACTATGACTAGACTATGACTAGACTATGACTAGACTATGACTAGACTATGACTAGACTATGACTAGACTATGACTAGACTATGACTAGACTATGACTAGACTATGACTAGACTTTGACTAGACTATGACTAGACTATGACTAGACTATGACTATGCTTTTTAAGAATTTCTTTAAGTGTCTCAATTGCACGACCACAGATGTTGTTTTAATAATTTATTAAAACGCAAAAATATATAAAACTATTAATGCTACTGTTGAAATAGTGTTTGTGTACATTTAAATACCAATTGCCTGAATTCTTATCGGACTTAAGTCACGCTTCATGGCTTCCTATAACATCATCCATCTGTAGTGACAGTAGAAGAAGGTGTATTCCACCAGCGACTGATGCTATTCCAATTAGCGTGACTTGAAAAACTAAATTTTGAACAAAATATAAAATAATGAATAAATTAACGAAATGACTCATCCTTTAAAGAGGGAAAACTAAACCTTATGTTGCTGATAGTTTGTTGTAAAGTGGGGGTGTTTAATGGTAGGAGATGCTTTTTTCCGATCTAGGGTTGTTTAAGTTGGAATAATTTATGCAAATATGCTTTTATTTATGTCCTTTAATATGTGGTTTGTGCTGTTCGGTTTGGTCTGGTTTTAGAATTTTGTAAAATTTTTATCGTTTCCACTTAAATTTAATTGTTTTTTGTCACATGCTTTTGGAAGAGTAAAGTAATTTGTTTAGCTCGTGCGATAAAAGCGTTGGCCATAATTGTAGGTTTTACAAATACTTTTTAAGGGGATTTTTTGAATATTGCATAACATATGTCTCTATGGTCTATCTTTTGGTCCAAATTATTGAGGAAATACTTAATTCAAGCTTAACGTTCTAATGAATTTTGGCTATGTCAAATATTTGTTAAAAGATGTGTTATGATGATACTCTAACAACAGAAAAGAAAAAAAAAAAAAATAAATTTAGCCATAAAATGAGAACATTGTTGTTGGGGCACAACATAAGAAAACTGCTGCAGCATCAAAATAACAAATAAACATGTAAAATTTTCCAATGAATTTTCATTTCATTGATTTCTTAAGAAACATCGAAACAAACAACCAAAAGTCTATCAATTGCAAGCAATTGTTGGGAATAGAAATAGAAATACAATAAAAATAATAAAAATGGCCCATTGAGTTTGTGGCATGGAAATGTTGCAAGTTGGAAGTGTGTGCATAAAAGCAAATTGACATATACACCTATTGGGTCATCATGGGTTGGACAAACGCAATAGTAATATGAAAAGCTTAAATAGAGTTGTTTTCCAGCCTAAAAACTTTTAAATCTGATATCAACAAGAAACAAACACACAGACAGACAGACAAACTCAACTTAACTCAACTCAGACTCTGTGACTGGTCATTTTAGCTGTTTTATTTGTTTGTGAATTTGGCTGCAACATGTTTGGCATTTTTGCCACAAAATTTATTTGTGAGTCGTGCCAGAAACTTAAAATTTCACGCTGTTCCTGTTGTGATATTTGCCTGATTGAAATCACTTTCAACACCAAAACTCAAGTGATCATTTGGTTTGAAGTTTTTATTTTAGCATTTCCATAAGAAAAAAAAAGAAAAATTAACAACCATTTGAAGAAGCTTCAATATACAATTTACAAGCTGAAATCAAATAAATTCAATTTGTTGAAGATTCTTTCTTTTTATGCAACATCTTTATTCACTTTGTCTGTCTGTCTGCTTGTCTGTCGCTTTATAAGAAATGACTCCATCTAGTCTGGTCTAACGTAATGAACCAAAATCTTGATACACTTGTGACATGCGGAAGGCTCTCTTCTCTGTGGCTGTTTTATTGGGAAAAATAATACTTATTCGTTTTATTTTTTTGTATTCCGAAAAAAACATCATCTTCATCACTTTTTTTTGAAAATCGTCCAACTATTGCTTTGCATTTTGACTGTTTGTCCTCAAGTCCAACAGAATTGCTTAGAGAATTTAAGTTTTGAAAATTGAATTGAGTCGTTAAATATCATCAACTATGTATGTCAATAAAAATCATCACCATCATTATTATTATGATCATTATTAACGTTTGTGTTGTCTTTTTTTTGTGACATTAAAAATTACTCATTTGATGACTATTTTATAACTTTTGCTTTAAAATACTTTCTTCATTAAATTAAAATGTTGCTTAACTTTTTCAACATTGTTGCATGAAAAATATTGTAAAAGAAATAACATTAACATTTTTGTGCTACAATTAAAAAAGTTTTAAGAGAGATATGTTTATAAACAAAGTTGCTTGAAATATATAACTGAAAAATGTTACAGCTAAATCTAATTTATAAATGCTTCACAGAAGTTTTGTCTTTGTCAAGCTTTTGTCGAATCATAAAAACATGTTGTTCAACAATGTTTCATGAAATGTATTTTAAAAACGAACCATTTTAAGCCTATGTCAATCTTTGAAAAGAGCATCCACATTGAGCACTTTCATTTAGATATAGATATTTTATTATATAATGATGTTGCTGAAATATGTTGGTAAAAAAATTGTTTTAGCTTATAAATTTAAAGATAATTAAATCTTAAAAAACTGTTACTGTGATAAAAAATTTAAGATCACAAACATATGTATCATTATTAAGAAAAACTTTTTTCACATTTGACTTCAGTGTTGAAGGACTTGACCGACTATAGCACTTTCTTAGATGCTTATAATTAAAACAATATAAAAAATGTATGGTACTTGCGATCATAAATATTTTATTACGAAATTCTTAATCGGGCCTAAATGTTTCTATTAAGATGAACATAAAAATTCTATTAAAAAGAAATGTTGCTGAAACATGTTTTGATTAAATAATGAAAAAAAATTTACTTTGATAAGATTTTTCCAAAACACAAAAAGCTGTTTTCTGAAATTAAAATAGTTGGTCATGCTCAAAAAATTATTATGAAACATTATTTTTGTGAAGGGCTTATCATAATTGGAAATCCATTTTAATCAAAAACAAAGTCAGAAAACCATTAAATCTTCTTGTGTTTCAACACAAGAAAGACATTTAAAATTAATATAATTTGTTTATGTGTTTTCCGGTAAAGTCATGTCAACCCCAGGATAAAACCACACATTTAAATATCCTTAAACAAACACACATTCCCACTCGACCTGGGAAAAATGTCGTAATGTCAACGTCATCATCATCGCCACAAAGATCTTAACAAAAAGACAAAGAATTAAATTAACTTGTTAACAAACTAAACACATATTTATACAAAACATATGTAAGCAAACATTAATCCCATTTCGGGATACAGGAAGGATGTGCTCACTCGCTTTACACTCGGGGACTCATCAGGAAAAAAAAGGTGTGCCTGGTAATATTTGCTTACAAAAGCAGCTTCAGTCCGGTTAAATGATATTGCACATGTTGATTAAAACCTACTCCTTTCACTGCTCAACCTGGATTTGTTAAGAAGAAAGTCAGGAAAGGAAAAATGAATTGGTTTGTGATTAAAGGGTTACAAACCCACAACAAATGTTTATTATCTCCTCTTGAAAATTTTTTGGCTTTACGGAAGAAATTTTCTTTTATTTCGATTTTTGTTGGTTGTTGGCAGATTTCTTGGTGGGAATTTTCTTTAATTTGATACTTTTTTGTGGATGTTTGCAGATTTTTGACACATGTAGACAAGATTGATGGATTTAAGCCTTCTGCTATTTCGAATTAATGAAGAGGGAGTGTACACCTTTTTCTTCTTCTGTTGATTGAGGATTATTGTTCTTTTGATTTCCCTAGATTTTAAGCAGTTTATTATTATAGCGAAATATTTATTAAGTGTCTGATGGAGTTACTCAATTATTTTGCCATTATTTCAAGAGTTTATCTGTCTGTCTTTCTTGTATAAGTCTATTAACACTTTATAGTAAAATTACAATAGCCTATTTTCCACAACTATTTTTCTTTAGATATTTCTATTGGATTAGGGTTTGTATATATGACTGAAATTTAACCCATTAATAATGGATGTATAAATATTTTCTATTAAGTTGGGACTAAGTTGGGACATAGTCTAGTCATAGTCTAGTCATAGTCTAGTCATAGTCTAGTCATAGTCTAGTCATAGTCTAGTCATAGTCTAGTCATAGTCTAGTCATAGTCTAGTCATAGTCTAGTCATAGTCTAGTCATAGTCTAGTCATAGTCTAGTCATAGTCTAGTCATAGTCTAGTCATAGTCTAGTCATAGTCTAGTCATAGTCTAGTCATAGTCTAGTCATAGTCTAGTCATAGTCTAGTCATAGTCTAGTCATAGTCTAGTCATAGTCTAGTCATAGTCTAGTCATAGTCTAGTCATAGTCTAGTCATAGTCTAGTCATAGTCTAGTCATAGTCTAGTCATAGTCTAGTCATAGTCTAGTCATAGTCTAGTCATAGTCTAGTCATAGTCTAGTCATAGTCTAGTCATAGTCTAGTCATAGTCTAGTCATAGTCTAGTCATAGTCTAGTCATAGTCTAGTCATAGTCTAGTCATAGTCTAGTCATAGTCTAGTCATAGTCTAGTCATAGTCTAGTCATAGTCTAGTCATAGTCTAGTCATAGTCTAGTCATAGTCTAGTCATAGTCTAGTCATAGTCTAGTCATAGTCTAGTCATAGTCTAGTCATAGTCTAGTCATAGTCTAGTCATAGTCTAGTCATAGTCTAGTCATAGTCTAGTCATAGTCTAGTCATAGTCTAGTCATAGTCTAGTCATAGTCTAGTCATAGTCTAGTCATAGTCTAGTCATAGTCTAGTCATAGTCTAGTCATAGTCTAGTCATAGTCTAGTCATAGTCTAGTCATAGTCTAGTCATAGTCTAGTCATAGTCTAGTCATAGTCTAGTCATAGTCTAGTCATAGTCTAGTCATAGTCTAGTCATAGTCTAGTCATAGTCTAGTCATAGTCTAGTCATAGTCTAGTCATAGTCTAGTCATAGTCTAGTCATAGTCTAGTCATAGTCTAGTCATAGTCTAGTCATAGTCTAGTCATAGTCTAGTCATAGTCTAGTCATAGTCTAGTCATAGTCTAGTCATAGTCTAGTCATAGTCTAGTCATAGTCTAGTCATAGTCTAGTCATAGTCTAGTCATAGTCTAGTCATAGTCTAGTCATAGTCTAGTCATAGTCTAGTCATAGTCTAGTCATAGTCTAGTCATAGTCTAGTCATAGTCTAGTCATAGTCTAGTCATAGTCTAGTCATAGTCTAGTCATAGTCTAGTCATAGTCTAGTCATAGTCTAGTCATAGTCTAGTCATAGTCTAGTCATAGTCTAGTCATAGTCTAGTCATAGTCTAGTCATAGTCTAGTCATAGTCTAGTCATAGTCTAGTCATAGTCTAGTCATAGTCTAGTCATAGTCTAGTCATAGTCTAGTCATAGTCTAGTCATAGTCTAGTCATAGTCTAGTCATAGTCTAGTCATAGTCTAGTCATAGTCTAGTCATAGTCTAGTCATAGTCTAGTCATAGTCTAGTCATAGTCTAGTCATAGTCTAGTCATAGTCTAGTCATAGTCTAGTCATAGTCTAGTCATAGTCTAGTCATAGTCTAGTCATAGTCTAGTCATAGTCTAGTCATAGTCTAGTCATAGTCTAGTCATAGTCTAGTCATAGTCTAGTCATAGTCTAGTCATAGTCTAGTCATAGTCTAGTCATAGTCTAGTCATAGTCTAGTCATAGTCTAGTCATAGTCTAGTCATAGTCTAGTCATAGTCTAGTCATAGTCTAGTCATAGTCTAGTCATAGTCTAGTCATAGTCTAGTCATAGTCTAGTCATAGTCTAGTCATAGTCTAGTCATAGTCTAGTCATAGTCTAGTCATAGTCTAGTCATAGTCTAGTCATAGTCTAGTCATAGTCTAGTCATAGTCTAGTCATAGTCTAGTCATAGTCTAGTCATAGTCTAGTCATAGTCTAGTCATAGTCTAGTCATAGTCTAGTCATAGTCTAGTCATAGTCTAGTCATAGTCTAGTCATAGTCTAGTCATAGTCTAGTCATAGTCTAGTCATAGTCTAGTCATAGTCTAGTCATAGTCTAGTCATAGTCTAGTCATAGTCTAGTCATAGTCTAGTCATAGTCTAGTCATAGTCTAGTCATAGTCTAGTCATAGTCTAGTCATAGTCTAGTCATAGTCTAGTCATAGTCTAGTCATAGTCTAGTCATAGTCTAGTCATAGTCTAGTCATAGTCTAGTCATAGTCTAGTCATAGTCTAGTCATAGTCTAGTCATAGTCTAGTCATAGTCTAGTCATAGTCTAGTCATAGTCTAGTCATAGTCTAGTCATAGTCTAGTCATAGTCTAGTCATAGTCTAGTCATAGTCTAGTCATAGTCTAGTCATAGTCTAGTCATAGTCTAGTCATAGTCTAGTCATAGTCTAGTCATAGTCTAGTCATAGTCTAGTCATAGTCTAGTCATAGTCTAGTCATAGTCTAGTCATAGTCTAGTCATAGTCTAGTCATAGTCTAGTCATAGTCTAGTCATAGTCTAGTCATAGTCTAGTCATAGTCTAGTCATAGTCTAGTCATAGTCTAGTCATAGTCTAGTCATAGTCTAGTCATAGTCTAGTCATAGTCTAGTCATAGTCTAGTCATAGTCTAGTCATAGTCTAGTCATAGTCTAGTCATAGTCTAGTCATAGTCTAGTCATAGTCTAGTCATAGTCTAGTCATAGTCTAGTCATAGTCTAGTCATAGTCTAGTCATAGTCTAGTCATAGTCTAGTCATAGTCTAGTCATAGTCTAGTCATAGTCTAGTCATAGTCTAGTCATAGTCTAGTCATAGTCTAGTCATAGTCTAGTCATAGTCTAGTCATAGTCTAGTCATAGTCTAGTCATAGTCTGGCCTCATTGTTGGTGTGTTGAGGTTAATGGGTTAATTGGATTTTTATTGTTAAAATGAAAATGAAATTGATCAGGAAAAGCAAGAGTTAGAAATTTGAACTTAGCACGAGCCTTTTGACTTTCTATCATCCGTTTCTGTGTCTGTATATCCGACTGCTCTTTTGTTTCAGTTTTCTTTAAAATTTATTTGAATGATCTTTTTTGTGTTTCAAATAGAGTTAAGAGCAAGGTGGTTGTTGTCTGTACTCCTTTTCATACATGAGTAGAATATTTAGTTCTAAATGAATCTACCAGGAGTTTTTTTGCCTAGGTCTCTCTATAACTTTGCTTTGACAGTTACAGCTGCTTCTTGACAAAAGGCATTCATTGTCTGGTCTCATAATTTTTTTTGTTTCTAGTCGATCATCAGAATCCTCTTGATCATTTGAATCATTGAAATATATTTTGAATTCGTTCCTTTATTTTTTGTGATGATAAGTATTGGTATCATTATCCCTGGTTTTGATTACGTTTTTCCAGAAAATCCTTTTATTGTAAGAAGCGATCACAGCAAATCGAATCAATATTACACAACAGAATCAGATGAAATTTTCAAGAGCAAAAGGAGTGAATAATACGAGAACATGACCAATAAAATACACAGAATTTTATTTTGTTTAAGCCGCAACTTTTTGGTATTCCAATACATTTTTCTTTCCTTTTTTGTTGAATTAATTATTTTATTTGGTTGTTTATTTTTGTAGGAACGAAAGAATTGAGTGTGTCTATCTTTCCCAGCTTTTGTTTGGTATTTTTCATCAATATTTCGTAAATATATCAAATTTCACTGGCCTGTACACACGCTCTTCGACCGATCGTTCCTTCTTGAGCATTTAGTTTAATATACAAAATCTGTTTTACTAATGACAATACAAATTGAGTTTTTTTTTTGTTGAAATAAGAAAAACGCACGAGTATCTGTTGTCTGTCTGTCTTTCTGCCTTGCATGTCTGTTTGTTTGCTCTTAATTTTTCTGGTATTTATTTACTTGGGTTTCATTTTCTGAGAACATTTAAATGAAAATTTTTTTTTTTTTATTTATTTAACAATTTATAGGATTAGGAAAAAAATCTTTGTTCCAGACTGAAAAACCCTCAATTTAGCCCTAAAAATCTGACAACTTACCACCTTAAAGTCTGGTTTTATATTATAATTTAATAAAAACATTCATATTTAGAAGGAATCAAATTTTGTAGAAATTTATAGAATATTAATTGATTTTGTTGAGAAAAGAAATACAACCCCTAAATTAAGAAGAAATATTTTTAAAAATTTAAATAAGGACATAATATGATGCAGGGGAAAACAAACCTTCTAAGACTTCCATATTGATTTATAAAGTGATTTTCTTCATAAATATAGTCATCATATATCGTTTCAAAAAAATAACAATATTTTTCAATTTACTAAAAAATATTATTTAGCAACATTAGGCATTAGAAACATGTTGCTCATATACATATATTTTTGAATGTCAGTCAACCAAATTTTATTTATATTTAAAGTTTGTTTCTTACAAAGTACATGTTATGTATATTGCTGCGACATGATGCAAAAGTTGTTAACAACATTCGGTATCAGAAACATGTTTCGCAAATATATTTTGCCTGTCTTTAAAACGAGTTGCTTCTTACAATTTAAAAATGTATCTTTGTACAATTTTTAACAAATTTGGTTTATTTTTTGTTTTATTGCTGACAGTTTTATTTAGCAAAAATATTGAAGATGTTGCTATAACATTACTTAACTGATGTCTATGTTTCTTATATTCTTCTTTCTAAAAAGTTTTGCAAAATGCTTAAATGAATACTAAAAAGGATATATTGACAATTAATTTTGTTATAAAGTAAGACTTATTGAAATTATCAATATTCCATGTTGATAGCACAAAAAATGTACTCCTGCAACATCGTCTTATATATCCTAAAATATAATTGGCCAACATTTTTAGACAAATAAAATGTAAAACTAAAATAATGAAACTTATTTTTCTCAGATCGAAATCTTTTGTTAATTAGAAATTATCAAACATGTTGCTGCAACATATTACGAAACTGTACCTTAGCAACTGAGTTCATAGAAATTATTTTCCAAATAAAGGGCAATGTTGCAAAAATGGTTATAAAAAGATATTGGAGCCTGTTTTCTTTTGGGACTAATTTCATTATTAACTCATATTTTTTTCAAAAGTTGATTTTTACACAAAAACTAAACAAAGTATTCTTATATGAAACATCTTTATCCATATCCTAATGAATAAATAGGTCTTTAGAAAGTTGTTGCAATATTATTATTAATATTATTGTTTAACAAATTTATGTTACTGAATATTTTTAGAATTAAAAAAAAAAAAAGTTGCAGCAACATGTTGCAATTGAAAAATTAAGTTTTTGAAAAGAAATTGAGAAAGTTATATACATGTATCAGAACAAAAACTAAAGAAATTGAAATGTTATAAAAAGTTACTGCAACATGTTGCAAAAGAAATAAACATTTCATATACTTTAATTTCTGTGCATTGAAACTATTGCAGACTAAGTATTAAGCATTGATTTCTATTTAAGGCTTGTTTTTCAAAATTACTGCTTTGCAACATGTTGTTATGATAGTTTGTATTTAACAAAGTATACAAATTCGATGTTGCGGAGAAATAACTTGGCAAAAGTATTTCATGAGAAATCAATGTTAAAATTGCTGTCTTCAACAGATTATACATAAAAGGTATATATGGTAAAGTAAACTTATGGTGATGACTAACAAATTTAAATGTTGCAGCAACATTTTTCAAAAATTCAATTAAGAAGACTAAAACTGTGTTTAAAATATTTCTTTATTATTTACATAAAGGAAAAATTAAATCAAAATTAAAAAAAGTTGCTGCAAAAAAAAAAACTAAATTTTGATTATGAAAATGAGAATATAATAATATATAATATATTATTACAAAATGTTTACTTTACAATAATTTTAAGGTTATGTCAGACCTTTTAACAACAAAAACGGTTAATTGTTACTACCTTTCTAATGACATACGGAACTTATGCCATAAACTTAAATAACGATTTATCAGTTTTAGCTCGTGCTACATTATTACACCCGTATGCTGAAGTTGCGTTCAACATTCAAATGTTTGTGCATCAGTAGCAGATACGCCATACAATAGAAGTTCTATATTTGAAAATTAATTAGAATATTATCAGTAAAACAATGAGTAAATAATAATAAGTAGTTTTCAAAGGGGAGGCTAAAAGGAATTTGCATAGATAAACTAACCTATTCCAAACAAATGAGGAACAAAAACACACGTGTTAAAATTACATATCACCCACAATTCCCCAGCCAAAGAAAATTTATTTGAAAATTTTTCAAATTGGAAATTTTGTATTTAAAAATATGTAAGGATCACTTTATTATAATGACTACTTATGACTTTTACTACTTCAAAATTCAAAATAAATGTATATGGCATGATCTTAATGGATATTATAGTGTTTGTTTTTAGTTCTAAGTGAAGAAATGTGGTTGCTACAAAAATATCCTTCTGACAGAGAGTTGGCGATAAAACAATTAACACCAATCTACAAAAATATCTATCCAACTTAGCCATCCATCTAAATAGCCCATCAGCCAACCACACATATGTTAATAAGTTAAGGTCAATTTAGTTTTTGGCGTTAGACACTCATAAATAATTTTTTTAATTATAATGTACAAGTAATGATGACACCCTAAAAAAAAGGAAAATTCAAATTTTCCATTAGACTAATTTTTCTAATAGGAATATAAGATAAAATACCTAAACTTTCCAACATAGCGTGATCTGATGTCCATTTGCGTATGAGTGGTTCGTCATATTAAATTGGAATTTTCCTTTTTTTCATATTTGTAATATGATCCCGCTAAATTGTTTTTGTACTTATCCATTTAGTTTCAGGCACGCGACATTCATGTCATCATCGTCATGATCATTTTGTTCTCTCAAGTTCAGAACATAAAAAAAACTAAATAAACAAAATATTGACGTTTAAAAACTTTCATCTGTTTATACAATAGAACCAACAAAAACAACATCATTCAAACAGACAAACATTATTATATTTCTACAACTACAAAAGATCTGATGCGATCTATACATAGTCGAGATCAGCGTCAGATCATATTACATGTCATCATTTTGTGATAAGGATTGGGATGTTGTGATGATACTTGATTTTGGGTGAAGGTGATGTATGAAAAAAAGTAGAGAAAAATAGTTTAGTTTTTTAATGGAATTATAGGTAGATGAGGTGAAGAGATAAGAGGTGTGAGGGAAATTGTATAAGCTGTGAAGCGGTCCTTCTATTATTCTAATTATCTCTTTTCCAAAAAATACACACTACATGTGACTTAAATATCAACATATTTTAGTCACATGTAGGAAAACACAATATTTTGCAATATATTTACAAAAAGTGTATTTTGTAAAACTTCAATCAAATATCGAAAAAATATTTATGTTTACTAAGAAGTTTTGTATTAAATATGTTGCTGAAACATAATTATTTTATATAAATCTTTATTTAACAAACATTTCTAAAAAATGTTTATAAAGATGTTGCAGCAACATGTATCTTTTCATATACATGTTGCAGCAACATCTTGCAATTTTGTATATTTTGCTGAATAATGTTTACTTTGAAAAAGAACATGCCTAAATATTAACTATTGCAGAACGATGTAAAAATATTTTCTATTTTTTATAGGAAAAAATTAAATAAAATTGGATTTAAAAAATATTAAATGTTGGTACAAAATCTCTGATAATATGTTGCAATAGATATCTTTAAATTCTACTTTAATTCAGCTTTTTTTAATTTTTAGAGCATGTTGCAGCAACATATTATACTTTTTAATTACTTAATTAGAATTCAGAATAGAAAAGAGAAAATTAAAAACTTTATAAAATTCATGTTCAATTCTTTATAATAGAATTGGATATAAATTAATTTCAAAGATATTAAATGTTGCTGCAACATGTTTAGAAAAAATATTGAAAGGAACTTGAAGAAAACTTGTAGGAAAACTTGAAAATCTGTTTTTATAACAGGATAAAACATAAAAGAATTTAATCTTCAAAATTTTTTGCTGTATACGTACAAAAAATAAAAAAAAATCTGCAACATGCTGCGAATCATAAATAACAAATATTTCTCACATGTTATTAAGATATTTTAAATACGACTTATGTTGCTGTCAACATTTATTGCAAAGAAATATGTTAAAAGCTAGAAAAATGGATGGTGTGATAGCTTAACAAAATAATGTTTTCAGCAACATGTTGTTAAGTTATTTAGTTTTTAAATATCTATTGAATATTTTTTTTAACAAGTATTTTTTAATTATTTAAATAGAAAAATGTTGCTTTACATTATTATTTTTTTTTAATTATTAAAAATAAAACATGTTGCTAGAAAAATGAATGAAAAAAATGAATAAAAAAATAATGTTTTCAGCAACATGTTGCTAAAGTATTTGACAAGAACTATTTTTGAATTACTATTGAATATTTTTCTTAACAAGTTTTTTAAATTATTTAAAAAGAAAACTGTTGCTTAAAATTAATATTTTTATTTATTTAGATAGAAACATGTTGCTAAAGTATTTTATTGTTACATATTTTCGAATATGTTTTTATTATGCTGTTCTTGTAGCTAAAGTAAATTATTAAGAAAATCCACTAAAATTTTTCAGAAAGCAGGATTTCGTGAACTTAAAGCTAGGGCAACATATTCCAGACATGTTTTTGTAAAAATTAACAAAAAAATGTTTTCATCAACATGTTGCAAAAATATTTTATTGTCGCATTTTACAAACACTTTAATTTACCAACATGTTTAGCAACATGTTGCTAAATTATTCAATTACAGAAATGTTTTGAATATTTACAAGAAGCTTTTAAAAACCAAACAAATTGCGAACTAAATACTAGGGCAACATATTATTGACATGTTTCAATATTAAAACAAAAGTAATGTTTTCAGTTACATGTTGCTAAAATATTTTATTATCACGATTTTTCGGATATTTTCATTAAACATTTTAGAAGAAATGTGACTTATACAGTTTTAAAGGTTTTCAGCAACATATTTCTAAAGCATTTAATAACAAAAATCAAATTTTCTAAACAGTTTTAAGCCTCAGGAAATTTAAATATTATATGTTGTAAAGTTCCTGGAAATTAAATATATTATTAGAACAAAATGAAGATTTAAAGTTTTTGATATATTTTTTTATTACAATTTATTATTATTATTATTATTACTAGTCTCCATTTAAGTGGCGTCTAAGTAAATCCATTTTCATGTCCAGCTTTCGACGATCTTGTCTGTGATTCAAAAAATTCCCCTAAAAGACAAGTGCATTCTTAAGGCCTCGAGGTGTTTAGGGAGTCAATGTTTTCCCCAAGACCTTAATAATGAAATCAACTACTGTTTATAGGTAGTTGAAAGGTAATTAATCAATTGTAGATAAATGTTGTCTAAAGAACAAAATGTTCCCAGGTTGTTTTTTAAGACTTGAGAACAAATATTTGTATATTTGATTCTCTGTAGACAAATTACTTGATTTTAACCTTAAACTCATTTTCTTGCCTAATTGTTTTTGATTTTGTTAAAGGAAAACAATTGGATATAAAAAGTGTGTTTTTTTGGAATTAAATTAATGTAAATGTTTATTTAAAAAAAAAATATGATGTTCAAATATTTAAAAACAAATGAAAAAAAAAGTGGATTGAAACAACCAACTCCACACCCGCATGCCACTTTAGAGAAATTCCCACGACGCAACATCATCATCATGATCATGATCATAGTCGTATTTATATGATCATCAACATTAGAGTCTTGGTTATGGAAATATTTACTTTACGTTTAAGTCTCCCTTAAATGTGTAATTGTACAAAAGTTTTGAAAATTTCATATATTTTTCGCTTTTCCAACAATTGGGTTAAACTTTTGTTTTTACATGACAAAAAAATGTATCTGAATAATTAACTAAAAACTACTGTTAAAGTTCGTGTAGCCACAAAAATGTGTGTGTAAAATTGTTTTAATTTTTCAAAAACTACTTCCAGCCTTAAGGTTTATCTCACGTTCTTGATGACTTGTTTTAGTTTTAGAAGCAATTGGTTTTAAACAGAAAAAACATACAAAAAATTAGTACTTCTAAGCACGTAATTTAATTAATGTTTAGACAAAAGGTGTTTATTTAACTCCTTGACAAATAAAGGATACATTTGACATCAAACAAACTTTTAAATATTACAGGATATTTATAAAAACTTCTGTGAAATCGTAGAACAAAAAGCAGCTGCTTATTTTTGCTTAAACTTTAAAATTTAAAAAAGGAAAAGACAAAATAAAAAATTCTCTAGGAAAATCCACCACCATTCATTATAAATTCCTCTTCAATGCATCTCCGTTACGAGTGTTAAATTTCCTTCCTATTTTTATCTATTTTCTGGGTTTGTAATTTTTTCGATTCGAAGCATCTCTCCCTTGTTCAATATTTCTATTATTTTCAAAACTCCTGTCATTTTCATCAATAGTTTGTTTAGTTTGTTGAGTGTTACTCACTCCCCTTTCATGAAAATGTTGCAAATTCAAATAAAAGCAACAAAACACTTTATAGTGACACAAAGCATACGCTTTTTGCTGTTTGTATCCTGTATCCTTTTTGACATTATTAAAAGCACATTATTAATCCTAATGTGACAATAAAGTGCTGCGATTTGAAAATTTTGCCACCACCACTTTTTATTTGCCACTTTCTCTCACTAACTGCCACCAGTTCCATGACAGCCCTAAAAGTGGTGTGTAATAGTGTTTTGAACTGGTTGATTGTTTCTGTTATTAATACTGTAATTTATTTTCCCAAAAATTATAGTGGAAAAAACTAGTAGTGAAATGAAAATAAAATCTCATCAAAAGTCATCAAGATTTTGGTGGCATGTTGTGTTATTACTTTGTAATATGTGTTTAGTGGTTTATTAAATGATCCAAATGTGCGGTATCCGATTATCAATATTGTTGTTGCAGAGTTTAGGAATAGGAAATAATAAAAAATTTAGTTTATGGAACTTAAAATTTTATTTTTGGTTTGTTTTAGTAAAAAATTTGAATGCCTAGCAACATGTTGCCGAAACATTATTATCGGCAACATGTATCATTATTTAAATTTCCCACAGTTATCAAAAACACCTTCGTTATATTTTTCTACGAGTGCTTATTTTAATTTTAAATGTTTTTTCAGAAATAATGACGTAAAAAATCACTATTCTGACAACATTGCTTACGCTTTTTTAAAAGCTTAGATACATGTTGCTGTAGTATTTTGCACATGTATTATAGAAAATTTTTAACATGTTGTACATGAATAAAAAATTATCAACTTAATTTTTATTAATTTAATTTATTTTTTTTTATTTTTTTTAATAGAAAAATTTTCATATACAATTTTTTTATTTAAACATTTTCGTATAAAATTTTTTATAGAAAAATTTTCATATACAATTTTTTATAGAAAAATTTTTATTTAAAATTTTTGTAGAAAAATTTTCATGTACAATTTTGAAAATTTTTAAAAAATTTATATGAAAATTTTTCTATAGAAAAATTTTCATAGAAAATTTTTTATAAAAAATTTTTTATAGAAAAATTTTTATTAAAAAACTTTATAGCTAATTTTTTATAGAGAAATTTTTTATAGAAAAATTTTGATATGAAATTTTTTATAGAAAAATTTTTATATAAAATTTTTTAAAGAAAAATTTTTATATAAAATTTTTTATAGAAAAATTTTCATATAAAATTTTTCATCGAAAAATTTTCATATAAAACTTTTCTAGAAAAATTTTCATACAAAATTTTTTATATAAAATTTTTTAAAGAAAAATTAGTATCTAAAATTTTTTTATAGAAAAATTTTCATAAAAATTTTTTATACAAAAATTTTCATATAAAATTTTTTATAGAAAAATTGCCATATAAAATTTTTTATAGAAAGGTTTTCATATGAAATTTTATATAGAAAAATTTTTATATAAAATTGTTTATACAAAAATTTTCATATAAAATCTTTTATATAAAAAATTTTCATATAAAATTTTTTATAAAAAAATTTTCATTTATAAAATTTTTTATAGAAAAATTTTCATTTTAAATTTTTAGTCGTAAAATTTTCATATCAAATTTTTTATAGAGAAATTTTTTTATGAAATTTTTTATAGAAAAATTTTACTAGAAAATTTCTTTAGAAACATTTTACTAGAAAAATTTTTTTTTGAAAAATTTTCATAAAATTTTTTTTAGAAAAATTTTGTAAAACAAAAAAAATTTTTTAAAGAAAAATTTCCATACAAAAACTTTCATAAAAAAAATTTTATAGAAAAATTTTTATATAAGATTTTTTAAAGAAAAAATTTCAAATAAAATTTTTAATAGAAAAATTTTCATATACATTTTTTTTGCAGCAAAATTTTCATATAAATTTATACATTTTTTTTATAGTAAAATTTTCATATAAATTTTTTTATAGAAAAATGTTCATATACAATTTTTTATAAAAAAATGTTTATATAAAATTTTTAGTTGAAAAATTTGTTATAGAAATTGAAAGAATTTTGTTTATAATACAAATGTTAAACAAATTTTCTCATATCTTTTTTAACCCAAAATCAACATCCATATGATTAATTAATTTTCGATTTTATCTAAGATTTAAACCCAAAAAACAAGAAATCTCAAAAAAGTCCTACAAAAAGCCCAAAACAGCAACGAAAATTAATGAACATTGGAAAACATTTGGAAATTATCACACACATACTCTATTATACTCAAACAGTCACTTTGACATAATATTCACAAAAACAAGGACTAAAAGATGGACGAGTAGACAGACATAGATATAAACAACTTCAAACAGAAATTTCAACCAAAAACTGATAACACTGACAGAGAACAGAGAAGGACACACAGGACCTTTTGTTTGACTCACAGAGAAATATTTGTATTTGTGCTTAACAGGATAATGAACAATTTAGCCCAACAAAATACAAAGGATAATCACAAATTAAAACAACAACAACAAAGAAAGGACAAACAATAATACAAAGATTCAGAGACAAAAGATTTGGAGTGATAAAGACCAGAGACAGAGAAAGAGAGAATTTGATAAAACATAATCATTATTAGTGTTCACATATTTGTTTAAATGTAATCTCAGGAAAATTAAATTAATTGTTTTTTGATGTCTTAACAAATTTGTACCCATCAAAAGTTAACACAAAATGTTTCCAGGAATTATAAAAAACTGAAAAAATCACTGTGATATAAATTGGGTGGTCTTTTTTTATTATCTCTGACAAACGTTATAAGAGTGAGTGTTCCCTTTTTTCTATACACAAGAAAATGATTCCAAATTTAAGGGGGGGATAAATAATCCTTTTATAAAGTGTTTACACAAGTAGCATAATGCGATGTTAATCTCAAATGTCAATAACACTATATCATACATCCATCCATCCAACCAACCAACCACTGGCTCAGTACTCCCCAGCCAATCTACAAGATACTTGAGTGTCGTTCAACAAAGATTTTGAATACAAGCGAATGACTATCACAAAGGCAATTAAGGAAGCAATTACAAAACACACACACATACACACTTTTACGCAAACAACAAATACATGGATAAATAACAACTAAAAGTAAACAAAATCCTTGCAAGGATTATTTGAGATTTCATGTATAGCTTTATATTTACCTTTAAATTCTTTTTTGGGGGCCAAAAAATAAGAAGAATCTTAATCCTTTAAGACTAATTACAGCAATATTTACTTAACAAACATGTTGCTAATAAATGTTTATATGCCTTTTTTTGTTCCTTATGTTTGTATTTATTTGTAAACATATAAATAATTTGCTTATCTTAAGGTGCTTGATTAATTGTTGCTTAACAAACATTTCTTTAATCTTAATGACAATTTTATTTTTTTTTATTTGCTATAATTAACTAAATCTCTTAACATATTTGTCTTGATATCTTTAAATGAAAGATACCTAAAAGTAAGAAACATTTTAAATATTGCAAATTATAGCTGCGCAAATGTTTTTAGCGTACTACCGCTTTTGTTTCCTCATATAATTAAATCATTCTAAAAATGTCAAGGTTCGAAAAAATACTCTTAAGTACTGTATTTCAAGGTACTGTTCTGTACCTATTCAAGTTCGGTACATAGTCACATACGTAACAAAGTGTTCTAAAAATTCATAACTTGGTACTTTATATTACTCTAAGGTTAACTAAATCGCCATCCGTCTAGCATACCAAAGGTCCTAAGTTCGATTCCTGGCCAGACCCACTTGAAAAAAATAAATTTTCAAAAAAGCGGCGGTTCACTTTATAACTCAGCTAGCCACTGGTTATTGAGTATTAGGCTATTTAAAACTTCTCTCGGAGCCGGAGTTAAAACGTAGGTCCCTTTCAATGAGTCTAAAAATATAATCGGTTGCAGCTCATTGTCTGAGAGAAGTACCACTTGTTCTAATTGAAATGTTGTCGTGGAAATTATTATTATTTAAGTTAACTAAAAAATACTCTAAAACCCTAGGGAACTGTACATTATTATAAGGAACCGTTCTTTTTTCATTCTACCTTTGTCTACTTAACTTTGTTTGGGACTTAGTTAGGTACGTTAAAATAAATAACTTTTGTGTGTGCGTAAGTTCAGTACAATATAATAAGGTACTGTTTTTTCGAACTTTGAAAAAATGTCTCTGATTTTAAACCCAAATTAAGAGTTTTATTGATGTAAAGTTAAATTTTTTGACTTTCTTCATAGGGTAACCAGAAAATTAAATCTCTTGCTTTGGGAATTCTGAATTTCTGAATCCGTAAATATAAATTCCGGATAGCGTTCTAAAAATCTATCTGATATTGGACCCAAACGAACAGTTTCAGTGATGTAAAGTACAATTTTTTTACTATCTTTAATGGCATACAGTCGGCTTTTTGAATAATGAAATCCTAAATCCGTTAATAAAAATTCCGGATAGAAGTATAAAATTGAACTGAAATACTCTAACATAAAATGCTTTAATTTTAATCTTGAAAAAAAGAACTGATTTTAAAGATTTTCAAAATCTGACTGATAAAATTAAGGTAAATATTTTAAAGATTATGCGAATATTATGTTTATCCAAATTAAAAGATGTTTGCCAAAATTCACTTTTTAACAAAACATTTAATCAACTTAACTATTATCTTAATCGCCCTAATTAAAAATACGTGTCAGTCTATAAAATTATTTAATAGCTTTTAAAACAACAAAAACGGTAGCTATTGTTATTATAATAGAGAATAGCGTCGGAATTATATATGGACTGGAGCTTTTGTCTATTGGAAACAGATCATCCCATAGTTGATAACGATCAGTGAAAGCTTGTGGACCCATATAGGCAGTAATGTTGTTGTACAGCACGAGTTTGTGGGTATGATTAAAGGGTTTCCAATCGATCATATCAAAAGACACGGGAATGCTGTTAAAGAGATAACAAAATCAAAATTAGAAGATACATGTATACAATATAATGACATATATACAATATATATAATCAAAGACACTATAATATAAAGATATTGCACTCTATACATTTTTTCTGTCAAATGTGATATTAAAGTGGATAAAGAACAATAAAAACATAAAAGCACAAACAGACATACATTTCATGAGCACGAGTGTGAGCCTTAGCTTTCTCTCATTGGATAATCGTCTCCATTAGTTGTTTCCGAATTAGAGTAAAATCGGTAAACTCTCTTTTTTATGGGACTTTTCAAAGCGACCATACGACAAACCAATGTATGGAAGTGTAACATCTTCAATTATGGAGTCTTTGATATAATTTTTCTGCAGAAATATTTTACGGACTCTAATTTTTGTCCAAAAAATTATCTAAAAATTATTTTTATGCTAAACTCATTTTCTATTTTAACTCACCCATTTTTAGCAAATGAAGTCCATAAATTTGTAAGACGATTTACCATCATAATTTCCGGATCATCTTTAGAAAATTGACTACCATACCACAAACTGGGCATTACATATTGCAAGTCATCAATATGGACCACACCTAAACAAAAAATCTCTTAATTTAGGTATAAAGAAAATTAAAAATTTCTTGTAAATACCTCTAGGTTTTCCATATGGATCCATTTGCAAACTACGTCTACCCAGATAATCCATGCGATAGTAATAAACTGGTTGATATTTCGAGGCCAAATGCACTAAACGATGAATACCATGCCCTAGTATACTATCGGAGAAAATTTTACCCAGTTTAATCAAATAAGTGGAATTGATATGGGTTATATCTTTAAAATAAAACTCTTTTATAAAATCGCTTTTCAAAGGAAACTGAGAATTTTGTTCCTCTTGGTAAAGAAAGAGTTCGGGGGCATACAAATCAAAATTTTCGCCAATATCGTTTAACAATAAACTATTGTTTTCTTGATCTGAAATTTTTAAATATTAATTTTTAATAACGGGCTTAACTCTAGATAATATGTGTATTCCATTACTTAAACGAAACAACCCAAACTTGCAAAAAATTGTTCCCGTACAAAAATTTTAATACAAATAACTTCGGACTGTTTGAGGAAGTTTCGTTAGAGTACGGGAACAAAAAAAAAAATAAAAACTTACGATAAGCCGAAAAATCAAATTCGTTGACTGTAAAGCCCACTATTAAGGGCACTCGAGAAAATTCACCTTTGCTAAATAATTCCGAGGGATGTTCCTTTAAGAATATACCATCAATTTCATAATTCCATTTCATATTCATAAAACCATAAGGACTCCAGTCATTACAATATTTTACCAGCTTTTGCCAACTTATACCTCTCAAACATTCCATCATATCAGAGGAATTATATTGAGGACAGCCAACTTCTCTGGCTATTTTACGAGTCCATTGCAAATTATCAATATGAAAGTGATTGGTTGCCGAACCACTCATGGCTATTGCCTTGTGAAATAGCCCTTTTGATAAAGGAGAAACCAAATGTAAAGAGACCGCCATTGAACCCGCACTCATGCCGAATATGGTTACATTATCGGGGTCACCACCAAATTGGGCTATATGTTTCTGTACCCATTTTAGAGCTAAAACTTGATCTAAGAAGCCATAATTACCGGGATATTCAGAAGTTTAGTGCTGGCAAAACCCAAGGCTCCCAAACGATAATTAAAAGCCACTAAAACTACATTGTGATCCAGTAAATATTGAGGTCCCGCCTCATAAATACTATGGCCGCTACCCAAGACATGAGCTCCGCCATGTATATAAACCATTACAGGCACTCGGGCTGTTAAGTTTTTGGTAAAAACATTTAACTTTAAACAGTCTTCGGATATCAAATCTTCCGAGACAACAGCCTGAGGACATACCAAACTATCTTCTAAGGCTTTAAAAGTATCAAGCCATGCCTTTTCCGGTACCGGAGCCTTAAATCTTAATTCATTAACGGGAGCTTGGGCATAACGTATGCCCCTATAAGCATAAATATCTTTACCATATAAAGTTTTTAACACTTTGCCTTGTATCTTTCCTAGTGAAAGTGAGACAATGGGGCTATCGGTATTATCAAGATCGTTATTATTAATTGTTGTGGTTTGAACTGACCAATAGACCGAAATTAATAGAATTATATGAAATATTTTCGGTTTTAATGCTTTCATTTCGATAGTTAAAATAAAACTAATTGAAGATGATTGATCAAAATTGTATTGCTATATATTTTTAATCTATTTTAAAGGTTGTCTGATAAGATTTCGTAATTTTACCAAACAAAAACAAAAATTGATTAACCTTTAAAAAACAGATCTACATTTCAAAACTAAGTTATCACGAAATATTATTTGTTCAGTATCTAATATTTATTGAGTGGGGCCTTCTGAAAATAGATCATCCCATAGTTGAAAGCGTTCAGTGTAGGCTGGTGGACCCATATAAGCAGTGATGTTGTTGTAAAGCATTTGCTTTTGACTAGGTTCAAAGGGTTTCCATTCGATCATATCTGGGGAAACGGGAATGCTAAAAACCAGAAAATCGGGAATGAAGGAAAAAATGTATACCAATTTTTCTATAAATAGAATATGTTTGCTCTCGTACTCTAATGAAACTACCTAAAACAGTCCGACGTTGTCAAAAATTACTCAAAAAATAACAAATTGTATTGAAAAATTTGTACGGGAACACGTTTGAGTAAGTTTGGGTTGTTTCGTTAAGGTTAGGGAACAAACATAATGTTATCCAAATAATCCAATTTTTTTTTATTAAAAAAATTTATAATTTTCATTAAATTTGAAAAAGTAATCAAAATTTCTTCAACTCACCCATTTGCCGCAAATGAAGTCCATAGATTTGTCAGACGATTTACCATCATTATATCCGGATCATCTCTAGCAAACTGAAGACCATTCCAAATACTGGGCATTATATATTGCAAATCATCGGCATGACCCATCCCTATCCAAAAAACAAGTAAGAAAGCGCTATAGTCGGTCAAGCCGACCATACAATACCCTTCACCACTAAGGTCAAAGGTGTTATTTTTCCTGTGTAAAGACAAATATTTGCAAAATTTTGCCACCATACAAACATTTTCTCAAAACTTATATATTCAACCTGTTTCCGTCATTTGGACTTATATGAGAGCTAGGGTCAAATGTGGACCGATTATCTCGAAATTTGGCAGATTGATTACAGTTGTTACAAAAATTATGTATGCAAAAAATAGACTCAAAATTTCCATTATCTTTAGATTTACGAGCGTTTTAGTGATTTTTTGTCTCATTTAGTGCGTTTTTAAAGAAGAATTTGTATGGGAGCTATGGTCAAATGTGGACCGATTTCAACGAAATTTGGTACAGTGATTTAAGTTTACATAAGCAGTATTTGTTTTAAATTTCATGAAAAAATATTGGCCAATATAGCAATTCCGGGAAGTGGGACCTATGGGAGGTACCATAAATAATGGACCGATTTTGACCAATTTCAATAGCCATGGTCCCATTATCAAAAAAATGATCTGTGCCAAATTTCATCAAATTATCTTTAGAATTGCGACCTGTAGTTTGATTACAAGGTTTACATGGGGGTCCAGCCAGCCAGCCGTCCAGCCAGCCAGACGGACGGACGGACGGACGGACATCGCTAAATCGACTCAGAAAGTGATTCTAAGCATATTGGTATACTAAAAGGTGGGTCTAAGACAAATATTTCTATGCGTTACAAACATCAGCACAAACTTATAATACCCTTTCCACCTATGGTGGTGAAGGGTATAATAAAGACTTTACTTTAAGAAACAAAATAAAACTTCAATTCTCTATACCTTTAGGTTTTCCCGTAACATCCATGACAATACTACGTCTGCCCGGATAATCCATGCGATAGTAGTAGACCGTTTGATATTGCGAGACCAACTTAACCAAACGGTAAATACCATGACCAATTATACTATCGGAGAATATATTTCCTAATTTAATTAAATTCTGGGAATTGATGGAAGGTTCATCTTTAAAATAAAATTGTCTAATTAAATCGCCTTTTGAAGGGGATTGAGTAGTTTTCTCCTGTTGGTAGGAAAATAGCTCCGGGGCATATAAATTAAAATTTTTAGTGATATCGTCTAAAAGCAGAGTATTGTTTTCTTGATCTGTAACATAAGAACCATTAAGTTTGTAAAAAAGGCGAACAAAATTTAAACTTACGCTGCACCGAGTAATCAAATTCATTTAAGGTAAAACCCAATATCAGGGGCACTTGCGAATAATTCCCTTTTCTAAATAATTCAGCTGGATCTTCAGGTAAAAAGATCCCATCAATTTCATAACTCCATTTCATATTTATAAAACCATAAGGATTCCACTCGTGACAATTATCAAGAATTTTTTGCCAACTTACATTCTTTAAACATTCCATCATATCAATTGGATCATATTGGGGACAGCCCACTTCTCGGGATAATTTCTGGGTATAATGTAAATTATCTATATGATAATGATTGATGGCCGAACCACTCATGCCTATAGCTTTGTGAAATAGGCCTTTGGATAAAGGTGAAGCCAAGTGTAAGGTGACTGCCATAGAACCAGCGCTCATGCCGAGTATGGTAACATTATTAGGATCGCCTCCAAAGTGGCATATGTGTTTTTTTACCCACTTAAGAGCCAGAAGTTGATCTAAATATGCATAATTACCGGGATATTCTTTAGTTTTAGTATTGGCAAAACCCAAGGCTCCCAAACGATAATTAATCGCCACAAAAACTACATTATGATCCATGAGATATTGTGGACCAGCTTCATAGGCACTATCACCGCTTCCCTCTATATTAGCACCGCCATGTATATAAAATATAACAGGCGCTTTAGCCTTTAAGTTTCTGGTAAAAACATTTAACTTTAGACAATCTTCGGATATCATATATTCCGGGACACGCAGCTGGGGGCACATTAAACTGTCTGTCGTGGCATTCAAAGTACCCCGCCATCTTTTTTCCGGTAGTGGGGCTTTGAATCTTAAATCCTTAACAGGAGCTTGAGCATAGCGTATGCCCCTATAGGCATATATATCTTTACCATTAAGAGTTTTTAGCACTGTACCTTGTATTTTACCCCACGAAGTTCTTACTATTGGGCTGAGCACATCATCATTGTGGATGGCTTTGGTCTCAATAAACCAACAGCAGAGAATTAATATAATTAATTGAAATACTCTGCGGTAAAGTGTTTTCATTGTGAAGTTTAAATTTAAACTAATTTGAAAAATTCAGTTTAAATTATTTAAATAATATATTGTCAAACTTTGGCTGATAAGATTTTGGAAATTATAACGAATATGAAAACAAATATTTATCTTAAACGTGTAACCAAAAACACTTGTTTTTAGAACAATATTTATTTAATTTATGTGAGATTTAAGGGCCATAATTAAAAAAATTGTTAGAGCCAGCGCTCATGTCGAATATGGTTATATTACCGGGGCCACCAACGAAATTGCCGATATATTTTTGAACCCACTTAAGAGGCAGTACTTAATCTATTACCGGGATAATTACCGGGATATTCTTTTGTTTTAGTGTTGGCAAATCCAAAGCTACCCATGCTATAGTTCAGAGCCACTAAAACTATGTTGCGATCTAGTGAATATTAGGGACCTGCTTCGTATGTACTACCCTTAAAATTACCTCCATCATTTATATAAAATATAACGGGTCTTACATTTAAACTTTAAATAATCTTCAGAAATTAAATTTTCCTTAACACCCGGCTGTGGGCAAAGTAAACTGTTCGTCAAGCCATTAAAGATATTCCTAACTGAAGCTTGAGCATAACAAAAAAAAAAAATCTTAACCATATAAATTTTTAACACTTTCTATAATAGGACAGCTATCGCAATTACTAGAATCGTCATAGTTGGCTGTCGCTGAGACTTGAGTAAACCAACAAAGCAAAAAAAAAAAATATAATTATTTGAAATGTTGTTGGAGGTTGGTTTTTATTTCGAGGTTGAAAATAGAACTGATCAAAGATAGTTTTTTAGAAGTTCATTGAATTACTAATCAATTGTATTCAATATCTGATAAGGTTTTGCAATTCATAAATAAATATACAATGTATGTCTTAACTCGAAAATTTACTCGAGTAATGTTTAATCGATTAGTCAAAAAAGGAAAAAAGATATCGAATAATTTGTCGCGATTAGAATATACAAACTTTAAAATATTTCATTTATATGTTCAAAGAATGTTCAATTCTTAAGAAATAATTGATGAAATTGTCTTATTTAGAAAAATATAATTGCCTGAATCTAACTTGTAGGCCGGTCTACAAAGAATAATTATAAAGTGCTCTTACCTTAAATTTGCACAAGTGTTTTTTACATGTATTACAATATCTATAATAGGAATTGTTTATTTATGATATTTAAATTATTTTTATTTATTTGGTAATCCAATTCTACAATAAAAAAATGATTTTCTATAGAAAAAGTTATCCCAAAAATGATCATAAATTAATTTTTCTACAGAAAAATTTGTCAAATTTAAATTTTTCTATAGGAAAATGTGACCCAAGTTAATTTTTCTATAGAAAAATTTGTCCCAAATAAATTTTTCTACAGAAAAATTTGTTCCAAATAAATTTTTCTATAGAAAAATTTTTCTAGAGAAAAATTTGTGCCAAGTTGATTTTTCTATAGAAAACTTTGTTCTAAATTAATTTTTCTACTAAAAAATTTGTCCCAAATTATATTTTCTTTAGAAAATATTGTCCCAAATTAATCTTTCTATAAAAAAATTTGTCCCAATTTGATTTTCCTATAGAAAAATTTGTCCCAATCAAATTTTTCTATACAAAAATTTGTTCCAATTGAATTTTTCTATAGAAAAATTTATCCCAATTGAACTTTTCTATAAAAAAATTTGTCACAATTGAATTTTTCTATACAAAAATTTGTTTCAATTGAATTTTTCTATAGAAAAATTTGTCCCAAATTTGTTTTTCTATAGAAAAATTTGTCCCAAATTTGTTTTTCTATAGAAAAATTTGTCCTAAATTTGTTTTTCTATAGAAAAATTTGTCCTAAATTTGTTTTTCTATAGAAAAATTTGTCCCAAATAAATTTTTCTATAGAAAAATTTGTCTCAAATAAATTTTTCTAGAGAAAAATTTGTGCCAGGTTAATTTTTCTATAGAAAACTTTGTTCCAAATTAATTTTTCTACTAAAAAATTTGTCCCAAATTAATTTTTCTTTAGAAAATATTGTCCCAAATTAATCTTTCTATAGAAAATTTTGTCCCAATTTGATTTTCCTATAGAAAAATTTGTCCCAATTAAGTTTTTCTATAGAAAAATTTGTTCCAATTGAATTTTTCTATAGAAAAATTTGTCCCAATTGAACTTTTCTATAAAAAAATTTGTCCCAATTAAATTTTTCTATACAAAAATTTGTTTCAATTGAATTTTTCTATAGAAAAATTTGTCCCAAATTTGTTTTTCTATAGAAAAATTTGTCCTAAATTTGTTTTTCTATAGAAAAATTTGTCCCAAATTTGTTTTTCTATAGAAAAACTTGTCCCAAATTTATTTTTCTACAGAAAAATTTGTCCCAAATTTATTTTTCTATAGAAAAATTTGTCCCAAATTTATTTTTCTATAGAAAAATTTGTCCCAAATTTATTTTTCTATTGAAAAATTTGTCCCAAATTTATTTTTCTATAGAAAAATTTGTCCAAAATTTATTTTTCTATAGAAAAATTTGTCCCAAATTTATTTTTCTATAGAAATTTTTGTTCTATAGACAAATTCTTAAGGAAATCTTATATTTATTTAATTGTTATGAATTTGTTGAATTCTCATCATAAAATCGTTGAATAATTACAAAATCTATAATATAATATTGGCCCGCATTTCCCACTGATAGAAATTTATTTTGCTAATGTTTGACTTAAGGAATATAAAACTAATAAAATAAAATTGAACTTTAAGTTTTATACATACATATGTAATACATATATGTATATCGATTAAAAACTCTAAATTAACTTTGGACAATACTTATCTTCCGGTTTTAGTTTCAATAAAAAACCCTTTAAGTTAAACAAAAAGACTTTAAAACTTAAACGCGTGTCAACCTTGAGTTTCATTGTGTCCTGGGACAATAGCTTCATTCAAACTAAAAAACGTTTTTGAAAACTATTTTGGAAAAAACCTTTTGGTTAAGTTAATCTATCTTTCTTATTGACAGTAGATACGATTTTAAATTTTTGTTCGATTGCCACTTTTTGTGTCTTCTACCTTCTTTGTATCCCTTGTCTTTCATGTTGTTTCTGTTTGTTTTTTCCAAAATACAAATGCGCAAATTTATTAGCGTGACAGTAGCACAATCGGATCGGAATTGTTATAATACGCGCTATAATAATGCTTTGCTGTCTGTCCTTCAATCTTCTCTTTGGACTTTCCTCCGCAATCACACGGATTTCGTTGCTTTTAGTGTAAACATGCGTTAAATATTAGTCATGGTTTCTGGTCCTTCGAGTAGTTGACAATTCGTTTCACTCTTTAAAACGACAATTATAAGCATCAGATTTGTTTGAGTTTTTTTAAAATTCTCCTTTTTTAATAATTCATTTTATTGTAAAAAATTTTAAGATCTATTGTTTAAATTTTAAATTTTTTTGCGCTTGATTGCATTTTTGGGTGTTAGGGAGAGCCCAAGATTTGCTAAAGTGTTAAGCATTTGATTTAAGGGGTGATCTTTGGGATTAAGGGATTTGTTTTGTGTGAATCTATTGCAAAAATTAGATAAATATCTTCAGGGAGTTTTGTTTAGGTATAATAAAAATTTATAAAAAAACCAAAAGATGATTTTTTAAAATTTTCAAAATCAAACTGCTAATTGCTGTTTATTGCCTGTAACAAATTTTCATTGATTTAAGGTGTGAAAACTATTAAATTGATGTGGACAAAAAAAAAATGTTAAAGCAATTGATTTGCCTAAATCAATTAGTTTTTGTGTAAAACTTTTTTAAGATTCTAAAAAACAATTCAATTTGTCACAAATCAAAAATTTCCAAAATTAATTTTTCTATTTTTTTGTCCAAAATGAATTTTTCTAAAGAAAAATTTGTCCCAAATGAATTTTTCAAAACAAAAATTTGTTCCAAATGAATTTTTCTTAACGAAAATTTGTTCCAAATGAATTCTTCTAAAGAAAAATGTGTCCCAAAATAATTTTTCTATAGAAAAATTTGTCCCAAATCAGTTTTTCCATAGAAAATTTGTCCCAAAATTTTTCTATAGAAAAATTTGTCCCAAATTAATTTTTCTATAGAAAAATTTGTCTCAAATATTTTTTTTTTAGAAAATTTGTCCCAAATTAATTTTTCTTTAGAAAATTTGTCCCAAATTAATTTTTCTTTAGAAAATATTTCCCAAATACATTTTTTCATGGAAAAATGTGTTCTTATCTCAATTTCCTCAGCTGCTTTTTTTGCTCGTCTACCTTTCCAAGCTAATTACAATATTCAATCATTTAAATACAAATTCAATTCAATTTGAATTTTCAAGTGACCGCCATAAAGATTTCATGTAACTTATTCTCTACCAAATACTTAAGGCTTTTAAACGCCTTAAGGCGTTTGAAATGCAAAATCCAGAAACTACTTAAGGGTTCAATTTCGTTTTTGATATGTCGAATGTATTATTTTGCATATGAGAGCATTTGCCAAAATAGCCCAAAAAGTAATCGATCAAAAATTATGATATTACATTCAATAAGCAAATAAATATAACCACTACATAATGGATGGATGTAAGAAAAGAATCTTAAGATATCGAGACACTTTAAAACTCAATTATACAAAAAAGTTTGAAAGAAGGACAAACAATAAAGGACACGCACACAACAAAGGAATAATGAGGAAAGGCGTTTTTAAGCCCATTTGCATACTTCGCATACTTCGCTTTGCACTTTGACACAGTCGGGAAGGAATTGTCAGAAAACAATACCCAGTTCATAATATAACAATATCAACATATAAAATACCCAAATACAACTGATATTTATTTATTTAGTTATTTTGTAAGAAAAAAGGTTTTGCTGATAATATTAACACACACATTCTCAAAGAATTCGCCAAGACAAAAGATGTTTTATTTATTGAGGACCTAAGCGATACTTTGTATGAATGAGTGAATGTGTAGAGTTGCAATTGTTGTTGCCCAGGGACATAGCCCATTCGTATAAGCAGATTGTGGTATAAATTTCAATATGTTTTTGTAATCTATACCCAAGGGAAAATCCTTAGAAATTTGTGATATTAAATAACCAAAAATGAAATCTTTAACAATCTTGTAATATATTGTAACATACATGCCTACGCAGATTTGGATAGAAATTTGTTTGTTATTTTTAATATTTTATCAAAATTCATAGGAATTTTGTTTTTAATTAAAATATTTTAAGAGATATGGGCAATTTAATGTTATAATATTGCAAGTAAATAGTATTAATGTACGAGGATTAGTTAACAATTTTTGTAAAATTTACCCTAAATAGAAAAAAATGGTTTTTAATGGATTTTTGTAAAGAAAATTTGTCTCAAACGAATTTCTCAAATGATTTTTCCAATATACAAATTTGTCTCAATTCGATTTAGTTTACAAATAATTTGTAATCAAATAATTTCTACAAAATTGTAAATGAATATTTTTAAAAAAACTTGTCACAAATTATTTTTCTTAGTAAAATTTGTCTGAAATTTTCTATAGAAAAATTTGTCACAAATAAAATTTTATTTAAAAAAATAAATTTGGGACAATTATTTTTGTATAGAATAATTTGTCCCAAATAAATTATTCTATAGAGAAATTTGTTCCAAATAAATTTTTCTATAGAAAAGTTTGTCCGAAATAAATCTTCCTATAGAAAAATTTGTCCCAAATAAATTTTTCTATAGAAAAATCTGTCCAAATAAATTTTTCTACAGAAAAATTTGTCCCAAATAAATTTTTCTATAGAAAATTTGTCCCAAATAAATTTTTCTATAGAAAAATTTCTCCCAAATAAAATTTTCTATAGAAAAATTTGTCCCAAATAAAATTTTCTATAGAAAAATTTGTCCCAAATAAAATTTTCTATAGAAAAATTTGTCCCAAATGAATTTTTATATAGAAAAATTCGTCCCAAATAAATTTTTTTTATGGAAAAATTTGTCCCAAATAAATTTTTCTATAGAAAAGTTTGTTCCAAATTAATTTTTCTATAGAATAATTTGTCCCGAATTAATTCTTTTATCAGAAAATTTATCTCTTAATTACTTTTCACTAGAAAATTTTGTCAGAAATTAATTTTTCCGCATAAAACTTTAGATTTTCATTTTTTTTTCCTACCCCCGTAAAAGATTTACTTATATTGTTTCTTCAATCTTTAATCATTCTTATTGTCTTTCTGTAATTTACTCGAATCTTGTTTTTGTCAAAGCCAGAAAATCTCGAAAAGAAAACCAAATTTTGGAGTGTGCTAATGCAACCACAAATTGTGGTGATAAATCCCTTAAAATACCAAAACAAAAATTGAGAACCGAAAGAAAATCAAAGGGAATAAAGGACAAAAATGTTCTTTAATTTCAAGACAAAGAGAAAAAGAAAACAATCTTTAAATAAAAAAAAAATAAAAGAAAATAAAGATCTCAAGTGACGCAATACTGACATTTTATTGAACTGAACAGAATCTAGAAAGACCTCACATAATTCGTTTAAGGATTTGGTTAGTCCTTTTACGTTTCGTGTGTTTTTTTTAGCGAATGCTAATTCTGCGAAAAATTATTATTGACTAGAGAAGACTCTTAAATATTCATCAAGTGAAAAGAATTTTTTTGTAGAGTTTTTTTTTTAATTTCTTTTTGGATTTTTCAATTGTATTTATTTTTTTATGTGGTTTCTCAACCAAATGCACATTTAGTAAGATCTTAATATTAACCCTAAAATGTTTAAGGATCAAAATGGCACACTTTTTTGAATTCAGAAATGATCATTCGATTTTTATTTTCCTTTTCAGCATTTCCTTAAAATTATATTCACTTTCTTAACTTAAATTTTTTCCTTAATTTTATAATGTGCTTTCCAGGGTTAATTCCATATTCTTTAAAGTATCTTTTTAACAACTCCATTGGAAACTTTTTTTACTCAACTGATCAAATCACACAGTCTCACCAGAAAGCAACATGTCGCAAATAACTACGTCTGTCTATCATTAAATATTCAACGATGCGTGAGAACTTCTTCAGTAGTCTAGAGCCCTATCCCCCGTCCTCTAGTCCCATTTAAACACTGTTGCTGCTCAATGATCAAAAGCTAGTGAAGCTTATAATGAAAATTTATATTAAAAATTTTAAACAACCCCTAAATCAGAAATGAAAATATCATTTTAAAAAAGTTATATTAACAAAATATTTTATTTATTACTATCCTAACCGTAGGAATCTGTTTTTTCTACTCATGCCATTTCAAGTGTTTCTGAGGTCTTTTCATAATCATCAAAATTAAGAACAATGTATATAGTATATGTAAAGAAAGGGATGATTTTGTCAAGTGGTCTCTTATAAATTTGCAACATTGAGAGACTTAAGAGGCAGCAGTAGCAACAAATTTTATTTAAGCATGAGACTAAGTTTATGCTTCAAATTTATTCACAACAAATTGTTGCTTAATTTTGTCCCACAAATAGCTACTGAAACTCCCAGTTAACCCATGAATGACTGTTCCCAATGAATTTTTTAATGAAAAAAATTCCACCAAATTAATTTGTTACCAAATTAATTTCTTCTATACAAAAATTAATTTGGGACAAATTTGTCTATAGAAAAATAAATTTGGGACAAATTTGTCTTTAGAAAAATAAATTTGGGACAAATTTGTCTATAGAAAAATAAATTTGGGACAAATTTTTCTATAGAAAAATTAATTTGGGACAAATTTTTCTATAGAAAAATTAATTTGGGACAAATTTTTCTATAGAAAAATTCATTTGGGATAAATTTTTCTATAGAAAAATTAATTTGGGACAAATTTTTCTATAGAAAAATTAATTTGGGACGAATTTTTCTAAAGAAAAATTCATTTGGGACAAATTTTTCTGTAGAAAAATTAATTTGGGACAAATTTTTCTATAGAAAAATTAATTTGGGACAAATTTTTCTATAGAAAAATTAATTTGGGACAAATTTTTCTATAGAAAAATTAATTTGGGACAAATTTTTCTATAGAAAAATTAATTTGGCACAAATTTTTCTATAGAAAAATTAATTTGGGACACATTTTTCTATAGAAAAATTAATTTGAGACAAATTTTTCTATAGAAAAATTAATTTGGGACAAATTTTTCTATAGAAAAATTAATTTGGGACAGATTTTTTTATAGAAAAATTAATTTGGGACAAATTTTTCTACAGAAAAATTCATTTGGGACAAATTTTTCTATAGAAAAATTCATTTGGGACAAATTTTTCTATAGAAAACTTAATTTGGGACAAATTTTTCTGTAGAAAAATTAATTTGGGACAAATTTTTCTATAGAAAAATTAATTTGGGACAAATTTTTCTATACAAAAATTAATTTGGGACAAATTTTTCTATAGCAAAATAAATTTGGGACAAATTTTTCTATAGAAAAATAAATTTGAGACGAATTTTTCTATAGAAAAATTAATTTGGGACAAATTTTTCTATAGAAAAATTAGTTTGGGACAAATTTTTCTATAGAAAAATTAGTTTGGGACAAATTTTTCTATAGAAAAATTAGTTTGGGACAAATTTTTCTATAGAAAAATTAGTTTGGGAGAAATTATTCTATAGAAAAATTAGTTTGGGACAAATTTTTCTGTAGAAAAATTAGTTTGGGACAAATTTTTCTATAGAAAAATTAGTTTGGGACAAATTTTTCTATAGAAAAATTAGTTTGGGACAAATTTTTCTATAGAAAAATTAGTTTGGGACAAATTTTTCTATAGAAAAATTAGTTTGGGACAAATTTTTCTATAGAAAAATTAGTTTGGGACAAATTTTTCTATAGAAAAATTAGTTTGGGACAAATTTTTTTATAGAAAAATTAGTTTGGGACAAATTTTTCTATAGAAAAATTAGTTTGGGACAAATTTTTCTATAGAAAAATTAGTTTGTGACAAATTTTTCTATAGAAAAATTAGTTTGGGACAAATTTTTCTATAGAAAAATTAGTTTGGGACAAATTTTTCTATAGTAAAATTAATTTGGTACAAATTTTTCCATAAAAAAATTCTCCCAATGAATTATTCTACAAAAAAATTTGTCCCAAATTAATTTTTCTGTAGAAAAATTTGTCCCAAATAATGTTTCTTTACAGAAATTTGTCTCATATTAATTTTTCTATATAAAATTTGTCCAAAATGAAAGCTTTTGTTAAATATCAGTTTCCAACAAGATTATTTCAAGACATGATTTTCTTTTTGAAATCTTCTGTAATATATCATTATTGACACTATTAACAATTATTATATCAAAGTTTCTTTGAACTTAATTCAGTTTTTTATTTTCACTTTTTTCCTATTTATAATATTTATTACAAAGTTCTTTGACATTAACTTTAAATAGTAAAGAAAAGAAATCATTAGTGTGATTCATAAAAGCATCAGAAAATATTTACAAGCCTCCAAATTTTTTTTTGTTTCCAATTCGTCAATTGAAAAGTGCATTAACCTCTGGAAAACTATTAGAGTGAGATTTGCATTCAACACAAAACAATTGAAAAAATACTCGCAGCCAACCAAAAATAATAAAAAAAGAAAATAAATTTAATTTTTAACGATTATTTTGTTTAATCATCATTTACAAGAAAAAAAAGAAACAAAATTACACTTCCTCCCTGCTACTCCTCACTTTAGAAAATGTACCATTATTTATGAATGCAAGCCCTGTAGCTCAGAAATGAAGTGCCGTCTCCAAAAGTAAACACACACCACAAACATTAATAACTACATAAAATCGGATAAATATGGCCTTCAATTGCATTCGCACCCACCATATTCTCTTGATCTGGCTTTGCTGAATTAGAAAAAAGTATACAGAGCTCTACAAAATGATCAATGAAAGAAATTTAGCGCTGATGAAGATGTAATTGCCAAAACTAAAGCCTAGTAGAGACAAATCAGTTATATTTGAAAAATTACGCTTAAATCGTTATATAGCTCTTAAAAAGAACTATAAATTTTATCAACAAAACTTTTTTTGTCTATAAACTTCAGCCCTACTAAATATTATGCGAATGTTTCTTCTATTTTGAAACCGCTGGGCATACGATGCTTTTTTTAAATATACATAAGTACATGTAAATAATCGTATATGTGTAAGAATTTCTCTATGTATGTATAAGTATTTAGGCATGTCTGTCATACAGTTTTGTTTAATGGATCTATTATTATTTATTTTTATTAGTTTTTTTCTCACTTTATTAAATTTAATTAAAGATTTCATGTTTCTGTACCATTTCCATTCCATTCTATACTATTCTATTCTGTTTAGGGTGCTTTTCTGTCGTTATTCTGTCGAACTACAATCATTTCTAATTCTAACATTTGTTTCTTCATATTTATTTATTTATTTATATTATTAACTATTACTGACTTTTGTTTCCCGTTAAAATTCTACCACTCAAAATGGAGTTTTTATTTTCAAAGTGTAAAAAATTTATTAATGCATTTTCAAAAAAAAAAAAAAAAGTAATAATTTAATTTCTGTTGTTGGTTTTGAGTTCTTTTTCAATTAATTTCAATTAAGCTGCACAAACTTTGTTTAACATTTTCATCCATTCATTCATTCATCTATTCATCCATCCATCTACTCATTTTTGTTTAAATCATTTAAAAACTTTTGGTATTTAGAAAAAATTTGAAATTTAAATTGTGAGTTTTGGAGCTAGATAATGTTTATGAGGAATTAGGGTGCAAATGGTTTTAGAATTATTGTTATTTAAACATATTAAACATTATTTCGAGAAAAAATGATTAATATTAGAGTACAGTCATGTTATATTAAAAACCATTCATATTTTAAGAAGTAAGTCCTACCTACAACCTGGTGTATCTGGTATGGAACAATGCTTTTTTTGAAGACTTTCTTCTATTTCTTTGAATCGAAGATTTGTCTTCCTTTCGTATTTTCCATTACTTTTATCACACCAAAGAATCCGTTGCAGACGAAAACCTTAAAAGTTCATCGAGATACTTGAGACTTAAAAAATATCGAAAAAACTTGTTAGACTATACTTGTTCCCAGTAGCTAAAGTGTGAGCAACGCAAACGCACGCTGGAAAGGTTACGGCGTTAGTGTTTTGGAATGCAAAAAACTTCAACTACTTCAAATTCAAAGAATTACCGGAAAGTTGAAATGGCGAAACCGCGCAAAAGGGCACCATTTAAAAAAAGATAAGAAAGTTCTGTTTCAACAAGACAAGGCTTTGTGTCACAAATCAATGAAAACTAAGAAAAAATTAGCGAATTGGATTTTAAATAGATTTCGCATTCACTGTATTCTTCAGATCTGAACCCCAGTTACTTTTTTCTGTTCAAAAACCCCTAGAGAATGGTCTTTGGAAAGAAATTTAGAGCCGATAAAGAGGTTATCACCATAACAGAGGCCTATTTAAGGCTTACGACAAATCGTACTGAAAATTGTACCAACAGGAATCTCTGACAATTGATAACAGTCATCTTGAGGAAGTAAGATCTTTCGAATCAGTCGTTAATTCAGTCTATCTTCTAAATCAGCATGGGCGGTTATAGCTTTTAAAGACAGCAAATACTAAAATAGTTCGGAGAACGTATTACGCGAATAATCGCCTCCAACGAAGAATTTGGATAATACTATACCATATGAGGTCCAAGAGCATCCAATACATCCCGAAATAGTAGATGTTTGGTGTGGATTCTGGGCTGGCATCATCATCGGTGCATATGGCTTTGAGAACGACGACTTTCATATCTTCTTTCGCCTGAATTATATGATTTGGACACCAACAACATTTTGTTTGAGCAGAAAGGCAGTCTGGGCAACACAGATATTCTGCACGAGCGATTTAAATGCATAATGATCTCACGTGTAGTTGATGTGAACTGGTCATAGAGCTAAATTTGACCCTGTTTGGCTTAGACGTTTTAGATCGTAGGTGTCGTAGGCGAATAAGCCAATATAGCACATGCCATCTGCCTGCTTCAACTGTTTAATGCGCTAGAGCAATGAAAAAATACGCATTACAGATTCGCTAAACTCGAATGCAAATGGAATGCAGTTGTTGCCTGGGTTTCCTTTTCACAGGTAATAAATGTATTCAATTTCTACTCACACCTTCTCGTGTTACATCCTGGAAACCTGAGCAAACTAGTTGAAAATGCGGTAAACAATCCGAGTGGGATTCCAGGTAATGGCTAACGTGAGAGGGAGTTATTTTGGAGTTATTCCGACGTATTTGGTCTAAGGGTTTAAGATAATTGTACTTGGTAAAGTACGAAACTGTAGCGTATCTTCAATATGTTAGTTGCGAGAGCAAGCGGGCGTCTGTTTTGGATCGAGCGGTTCGCTTTACAAACGTGGTTCTTGTCTTTGGACTCATCATCCATCGACTTAGCATTTACGATGTTTTAAACATAGAAAGAAACAACATTACAGTATATACTACTCCAAGGGGTAATCATGCGAGAAATCCTTCTGCTACGGCAGGTGGCACAAGGATTTTGGAGGTGCCTAATCTATACAAGAACAATTAAACCAATTCTATTCAAAGTGGAGGCTCATTTTAGTTTTTCTTAATATTTTACTTAAGATTCTAGAGATTTTTTAAGGTCTTTTTTGGTTTCCAACTGACCCTTGAGTTATGTTATTAAAAGGTCTGATATTCTTAAAATATTTGATTAAAAGCTTTAAGGTTTGAATACTGTTGGGATAAACGACTAACTTTTCGGAACGAAAATTGTATTAGAAATGGAACATATGGGCTTATTTATACGAAAGTGCTCAGTATCGTACGACGAAATTCGTCAACAACGTTTATTCGTCCCAAAAATGTTCAATGGACGAATAATTATAACGAATTTTTAAAGAACTGTATTTATATTTTGGTAACAAAGAAATGGTACAAAATAATTCCAATATATAATTTACTTATTATACCCGAAAAACTCTCTTAAGATCTAATTTTTTACCTATTGAAGAAAACAAGGCCAAAAAGAGCTTTATACATTAAGTTTTAAAATACTTCTTTCTAAAGTAAGATCCCGTAAACTCTGCCAATGTTAAAACTATTTTTGGTGATCTTCAATATTTTTAAATGATCTTCAATTTATTCTTCCATTGAACTTTAATTTGATTTCAATTTCTTTTTCAAACACTACTTGAATTGTTCTAATTCGTATATTAAAACATTTTCCTTTTCTGGTCCTTTCTCATGTCAGATTAAACATCATCAAAACCCGCATAATGAATTGAAATGTTCGATCATAAAATATAAATTTCAATATTTCGTAAACTAAACAAAATTCCTAAAATTTTCCTTAAATAAAATATAAAACATTTCTGGAAACTTTATGGCTTAAATACAACACGATTTTGCAAATCAAGAGAAAGAAAGGAAGATTCTTAAGGGTTGAAGGGTAATATTTATCAAGAGTAATTAAAATCAAACAACTCTTTAAAGTCTAAGGAAATACAGGAAAATGAAATGAAAATTTGAAAAATTCATAATATAAATTTAATTGAAAATTATAGCATTAAGGCAACAAACAAACACCATCATAATAATGAACAATATTACGATTTTTCATTGCGCAAATAAAAAAAACAAATTCTCACACAAACAGAGATTACACGCCAAAAAGGCCACGCATGCGTTGTTCTAGAAAAAATCATAGCAATTGGAATTGGCATTGGAATTACTCCCTGTGTAGGAACAACAAATCTTTTGACACTTTCTCAACTACTTTTTGCAATTTAACAGTTTTTGATCCTACGCCCGCAGCTTTTTTTTTAGAAAAATATAATTTTTCATTAAAATACTACAAGTATTTGGTTCTCATCGTTATTTTATTATTGTTGTTCTGTATATTTGAGTTTGAGAGTTTTGTTGGATATGCAGAGATTTAAATTAATTTCCTTATTAATGCATTATAAAAATAATATGAATGAAGTACATACTCGACACTTGGTTGTAACATTGAATATTTATTGTCAGATATGGACAATAGCTAACAGAAACTTCCCTCTTCCCACTAATTAAATAAAAAAGAAGAAACATTCTAAATACTCTTCAAATACAAATTCAATTGACAAAGTCTTTTGTCAATTTTATTTTGGAAAGAAAATCAATCACATCCGCTTTTGTCAACATTTTTTGGGACTTTATGGAAATTGATTGATACTCTAGACAATTGGTCATTGTTTTTTAATTTAACTACTAGCAGTCCACACATGCATTAATCAGGATGAAACAATTATTATTCTCCTTCCATTATTTTGTCGTTAATCTTTTTTTATTTAAAACTAAAGTCCGTTCTGCTCTTTAAAATTTTTTTACCGATCGTGAGAACCTAAATTCTTAAATTCTTTCCAATCCTTTTAATCTCTTAATATCTTCTGTAATAACTTTATTATGAATAACAATTCTTTTGTTACTTAAATTTAAATATCTAAACAATTCTGTGAGCAGGTTGTTGGATTCTAAATTTTCACAATTTTGTACTCGTAACCTGGCCTAATCCGCTTTTAAATAGAAGGTCACTTGTCTTTTGTCTTTCTGTTCTAATAACATTTAACATTGTTTTTTGACAAAAAAAAAAAAAAAAAACCGTCCCATTCTTTTTTTTTTTTTAAATAAATTGTTTTGCAAATAAATATTCCAACAAATGATTTTTTGTTGTTGGACTTCTTTGTATTACAATCTCTTAATGCTAAAAATGTTTGGTGTTTTATCTCTAGTTAAACATCGGCTTAAGAGTTTTTCTAGTTTAGGTTTTTTCTTTATTATTCTGGTTTTGTAAGACCCTGCAGGATATTTTGCTGCATAAATGACTTTGTTAGTTTGAAATTGAAGTTTGTGAGTTGTATGGCCATTGCACAAGTAAGTACTTTTTTGGATTGTTGTAAAATCAGAATTATATAAAAGTTTTACTTAACCCTCAAACAGACAGATGGGGTCAGTTGTGAAGATAAATCAATAAAGCTTAAATCAAGGAAGCCCGGAAGAAGCTAAAAAACAGTAACAATAAAAAAATTGTAAAAGATAATAGTTTTGCAATAAGTATGTACCTACATCATTTTGAATGGGATTCTGTCTAAGGACTGCCTAAAATGACTACTTGAAGTTAAAATCCGAGTTTTTAAAAGTTTTTCTTAACCCTCAAACAGACAGATGGGGTCAGTTGTGAAGATAAATCAATTAAGCTTAAATCAAGGAAGCTCGGAGATCACTTAAAAAAATGTTTTAGCTTAGTGGTTTTATCGTATCAGAAAACCTCGAGAATCTCAGTATTCTGGCTAAGTACTGCTTAGAATGACTACTTGAAGTTAAAAGTAGAATCCAGGTAATAAATGTACGGAAATAAAATAAAAATTAAAGAAAGGCAGTAAATTTGAAAAAACCAGGGGTCTCTATATTAAATCCATGTTACAAAATTCACACCTTAACCTTAAGCCTTGTCTCGTGCCTTTAATCGGACAGTTTCCTGTTATTGAGGACACATTTAAGGCTATATCAGGTACAACAGGACATGGTAAGTGGAGAAAACTCATTTTTTGGACTTCTTCTCCGCACTACAGTTGCAATTACATCGGAGCTGGATAGTGACATGAATATGTGAGATCTTTTTTTAAACGTTGTCTAAATGGATCACATATGTATAAAATGAATACATTTTTGGACATATGCGCTTTAATTAGTATTTGGGATGCTTATATATTCTTGTTTATCTGAAATTTGGAGGGTAGTCCCAAGACTTGCTAACTCACTGCTCTATAGTTCCTTTGTATGTCTACAGTTCCTTGGTATGTCCCTGTGGCTCGATATCCACATAAGATGTGTAATAAAACGCTTAATCGTCTGGAATTGCTGATTCATTCGAATTTGCCGAGTCAGTTGGAATGTCTGAGTCTTCTGAAACTGTTGAGTCATCTTGAACTAGCAGTCATCCAAAACTGCTAAGTCATAGTAAACAACTGAGTCATCCTAAACTTCAGAGTCATCTCGAAATGCTGGTTCATCCTAAACTAATGAGTCATCTTGAACTGCAAATTCTTACAAAACTGCTAAGTCATTCTAAACTATTAATTCATCTTAAATTGCTGAGTCATCTTGAACTGCTGAGTCATCCTAAAATGCTAAGTCATCCTCAAATGCTGAGTCAGCTAGAATTGCAGAGTCATCTCGAACTACTGAAGTCATCCATAAATGCTGAGTCAGCTAAAACTGCTGAGTCATCACGAACTACTGAGTCATCCTAAACTGCTGAGTAATCTCGAACTGCTGGGTCATCTCATTGAGAGATAATGCGATAATCCATTGCTGATGCTCAATTTTCAAAAAAATCCACACTTTTTATGGTAGCATGACTATTTGAAAACACAAGTACATATATCTTTGTTATGGGTTACACTGGGACCGTAAAATCTATTTGACAATTGTGATAGCCCTCTTTATCTTACGGCCTTAGATGCAGCAAAATCTTATTGAATGCATTAATAATCCAAGGTTTATGGCACAGTCCGCAAGGTGATTGTACAGAGTGGCTTCCAGACTCTCTCAATTTCCCGTGAAATTCAATATTAACACCAAAGAAAGACGATTATATGTCGAGAAGAAATGATGTCCACAAAATATTGTTAAGTAGTCTTTAAAAGGTATGGAAACAAAATTATTAAAAAATACGACATCGAAGATTTTATTAATGACAAGGAATGCATTGTAGGTGATGAAATTACCTAAAGAACTGTAAAAGAAGCTTATGGAAAACAACAGATTATTCGAAACTAAATTCAGACTAATTCAAGAGAATTTTGTTAGTCATAGTCCAAAAATTGCCTAGAGGCCAGAAACCGTAATATTAGGATTTCTGATTTTACATTAAATGTTTAAGATCTTCTATTTCTGTATTTAGTCTGAACAGTTAAAATTTTAATGCTATGATATATAATAGATAGTTCAAAATTTTGACTCATAATTGATCATACCGGCCAGATAAGCTTACAATAACCTTAATTTAAACCAAACTTAGTTCCCCTTGAAAAAAACTAAAATCTCTCAGTTCTTTTGAAAACTCTAAAAAATCGTCTTACTTATTTTTTGGGTTAATGCTCTCTAACTGAGATATTGTTGCAGAGTTTGATTTGATACTTGTGTGTGTGTGTGTGTACTGAGAGTTTCTCTTAACTTTATTTGTAGGCTTTGGCTGGCTTCCTTGCTGTTTTGTGGTTATCAGTTGGTGTAAATCTTTATGAGGTTGTTTGCGTCTATTGTCTTCGCTTGTTCCAAAAACACTTACCAACCAAACGTCCTATCAATATAACTTCAATATCTTTGTAGTATATATTGAAATTGTAAATTGTTGGTTGCTTGTGTTTTTCAATTATCAACATGAGTTTTTAAAGAAAATTGTTGAAAATTTTACAACAATAGAAAAATTATTAATAAAAAATGTTTAATGTGGCCATGAAGGCTTTTGATAATAATTAAAATTGAAATTTTCCTATAAAATCGTTCATGAACTCATGTGAGTGTAAAAAGGGGGTAGGTTTTGAAAGCGATCAAGAAAATTGTTGACAAAACAGCGTATCATTTACTTTCTCTCTTTTACTGGATATCAAAGTCTTATCAGTGACTGAACATCTTTTAACATGAACATTAATAATAATAAACATACAGAGTAAAAGTAGAATAAAAGAAGTTTTCAGTTTTTCTAATACTAATAATAAAAATGAAAATCTAGTAGTTTTTCCTATTGTAAAGGAATTTTTTTCTTTTGAGGTTTTTAATTGTGTGTAAATTGTCCTTTCATTTTGCTAAAAACTTAATTAACCAAAAAACATGATGGTATTTTAGGAAAAATCCTCATAAGGTAAATGTTAACGATAACATTGTAACAAATCCCATAGGCCCCTAAATGTTATGATAAACTCCAGAGATAAGGTCAAAATGAAAATTTTGTAACTCTAACACCACAGGATGCCAATTGCTGGAATATAAGTATTTTTAGTTTAGGAAATATTTTGAGAAAAACTATTTAAAAATTTTGCTTAATGTTTAATTTTAACCTCAAAACTAGGCGGTAGTTTATGGCCGGAATTTGTTATTGTTTCGGTTTTAAAATCATCAAAAACTCTTCAAATTTACGATGACATTTATGTTTGAAAATTTTAATTTCCTTTCTTTGGGGTTATTGTCTAAATAAACGCCACCACCATCACTTTTATTATGGAATTAGATCAGTTTAGACGAATATGACTACAAACTATGATGTGTTTGATGATCTTGATCCCTTTAAAATGAAAATCATAATCATAAACTCGTTTTAATGATATTACCGTCTATAATATAGTCAGTCCATTGTTCTTTTCTTTCCCAAAGTTATAAACAACTCTTCATTTACTAATTGACTACGTCAATTATTAATTGTGTGGCATAATTAAAATACCACACCTACTTTTACCTTTCTTTATTCTTTGTACTTCTTTTCCATTCATTACAGTTTTTTTCAAGATCATTTCAATTTGTTTAAATGCTTTGAACACTAAATGGGATTTGAACAAAATCCGTTTAACTTTTAAAAACTCCCTTTCTCACTTTTTTCTTTAAGTTATTTAACAATGAAATAATGTAATTCTTATTAATCCTTTTCAATTGTTACCTTTCACCCAAAGTCACAACATCTACTAGTTTCGACAAAAACTCATCAAGATCCTTAAAACCCAAAGACAAAAAGGACACCCTTAAAAAATGTTCAAAATAACTACGAAGTAGTCCTGAAAAAGATGTTTGAAAGTTTCTTCCTTTTTTTCGTCACCTCTAATTGTAGAGTTTGCCTAAATTATAGTCCTTGTACTTCCCTTTTATGCCGATTTTACTTCATAACTGTAAATGTTTGCGAACGTTTTTTTTTTGTTTTCTCTTGTTTATAAGTGATCCTTTGACATTTTACATACCAACACTATCAGTTTGAAGAGATCTTTCGTTTTTTTTGTTTCTTTCGTCTGACTTACATAAATTATGGTATGTTATTTTATCATTAGTCTTGACACCTTGGATTTTGTATACGTTTCTTGTTAAGAAAACGGCCTTGAAGGGGTTGTAGCGTGCCATATCTTAACAGATCTGGTTGTTGGCAAAATACTTATCTGATTTTAGTCAAAAAAAGTCTTAATGACGCATTAAAATGCGTGAGAAATTATTCTTGGTTTGATTTTAAATCTTTGTATCCCATTGGTCTTAAAATGTGACGCATTTGAATGTTTATGATGCCTTAATAAAATATTGATTGACATTGGGAAATCTTATAGAAAATCATTGATCTCTAATTTTTTCTTATAACTTAAAGGAAAAACTGTTTTAAAAAGGGGACATATGCATTTTTGGAAGATTTTTATCTATGAGGTATCATAAAAAATTATATATAATACTTTGAAGAAACTGATGGCGCCTTTTTGGGACCAGTTTTAAATATTTTTGACGTTAACGGTACAGAGAACCTTTTTATTTTTAGATACATATTTTTATTATTAAGCAAATGGAGAGAGATTATGATAAATGGATTAAGCACGTGTTAAATTTTAGAACATTCTTTCAATTCAAATCGATTTAAGAACAATAAAAGATATGGGTGATGTAGGGGATATGGATTACAAGAAACGATTCTGATTGGTCTTAACTTGCTAATCCGGCGAACTACTTTAACACCCGTTAATGTAGTCAGGGGTGTTAAAGTAGTTCGCCGGATTAGCAAGTTAAAACTTTAACACCCGTTAATGTAGTGAGCTGAAGCCCTATGCTCCACTGGGAGCCAAGGATAACAGAAGAAGAATGTAGTGAGCTAACTTGTGCCGTGAGATCTCCATAAGAACTTTAAAAATATGGGTTGGGACGTCGGGCTAGTAACCCACTCCTGAAAAACGCAATTACTACAAAAAAGCTAAAATTAGAATAAAAACGGCCCGCCTTATATTAGAAGAGAAAGTTCGTAACTTCGATAAAAAGACCAAGTTGAGGAAAGTTTTTCAGAGCTTGGCCTACGAAATTGGAGAATATGCGCACAAGATCGAAACACAAGGAATTTTAAAATATGATCGGCCTTTGACCTTAGCAAGTAGTAAGTAAAAGATACATACATATAGAAGTAATTACAGAAATTGATGCAATTAACTGGGGCTCGAACCCTGGCAAAATTTGATATGTTATGCTTGATAGTCGACGTGCAGCTCAGATTTTATCACATAATATTTTACCTATGTTACCCGACAACGTGAAAATTTTGCTCATCACCAGCTGACAGTTGGTTAAAGTACGAAGTAAATGTAGATTAAACAAGTAAGGAAGTGCTATAGTCGGTCTAGCCCAACCATGAAGGGTATCGACTCTTGAAGGGTATCGACTCTTGAAGGGTATCGACCCTTCACTACTAAGGTCAAAGGTTTTTTTTTCTGTATAAAGACAAATATTTGCTAAATTTTGCCATCATACAAACATTTTCTCAATACTTATATATTTAAGCTGTTTCCGTCATTTGGACTTATATGAGAGCTAGAGTCAAATGTGGACCAAATATCTCGAAATTTGATTATGGTTTTTACAAAAATTATGTATGCAAAAAAAAACTCAAAATTCTCATTATCTTCAGAATTATGGGCGTTTTAGAAATTTTTGTCGTATTTAGTGCGTTTTGACAAAAGAGTTTGTATGGGAGCTATTGTCAAATGTGAACCGATTTCAACGAAATTCGGTACAGTAATTTTGATTTATATAAGCATTATTTATTTTCAATTTCATGAAAAAATATTGATATTTGTGGCCAACATATCAATTCCGGGAAGTGGATCCTATGGGAAGTACCATCAATTATAGGTCAATTTTGACGAATTTCAATAACCATGATCCCACTATCAAATAAATGATCTGTGACAAATTTCATCAAATTATCTTCAGAATTGCGACCTGCACTTTGATTACATGGTTTACATGGGGGTCCAACCAGCCAACCAAGCGTCCAGACGGACTGACATCGCTAAATCGACTCAGAAAGTGATTATAAGCCTGTTGGTATAATAAAAGGTGTGTCTAAGACAAATATTTCTATGCGTCACATACATCAGCACAAACTTATAATACCCTTTCCACCTATGGTGGTGAAGGGTATAAAAAGAATAAGGATATAAAAACATTTAGGAAAAAACTATGGTGGATAAGTTCGTCTAACTAAATCGATCATACGGTCATAGGTGAAAAAGTAATGAGTTTTCAGTGTCAACTTAATTCTCGTTTTCAATTTCTCTTAAGTGTTCATCTTAACTACTGATATTCAACAGTGGGTGACACGGTGTGCTGACCGTATCAGTGCAGAAAATGCAGCATTCTACACTGTTATGTAGTATGTGTCACATAGGTTTTTCAGTATTCCTACTAATTATTAATCTAATTTAAAAATCGGAAATTTTGACAATAATTTATGACATGGAAAGAAGCCCCACTAAAATTCACTACCTTATTTTTTTTTATCAAAAAGTTATGTTCGCGACGAAGCTTATTTCTATTTGAATGAAGTATTTGGTGTGAAGATTAACCAGCAACCTTGCAAAAACTACGAGAATGTACGGTTTGTTGTAGATTATGGTCGGGTGGCATAATTAGACCGTACCTTTTCAAAGGCAGCAAAAGCAGAAACGTAACTATGAATGGTTTAAGATTGGACCTCATAGCTCACAAAACATTGCAATGGTTCAATTTAAAGGCAAGTTTGTTAGCAATTTATTTGACATTTGGAGACGATTACTTGGCCGTCTAGATAGGAAAATGGAATGAGCACTAATGTCAAAAATGGACCAACAACTTTTCATAGTTTTCAGAGACATATCTGCTCTTAATTTTTTATCACAAAAATAATTTTGCTAGATTTTATAATTTGTATGTCATTTTCTGCAAAAAGTCTGATATGGAACCTAGGGTTAAATGTTTACGTATCATGTATCACGAAATTTCGTTAATCTTATTTATGTTTCTAGAAAATTAATTCCTGCAAAGTTTTACAAAAAAAAACTATTTTTAGATTAATATTTTGTTATTTTTGGTTAATTTAAGTGATTTTTATGAGTTGGTCTTGTGAGGGAGGGATGCTCACGTGTGATTTGATTTCAATAAAATTTAGTACTTTAATTTTATCTACATTAGGTAATATTTTTGCTAAGCTTCACTCAAACACAAATAAATTTGAGGCTGTGAAGGGCCAAAGTCTCTATTCCGCGAAGGCAGTCCTATAGCCGTGAAGGGTATGGTGGCGGTGAAGGGTATAATAATGGGCTCCTTTATGGATCATATTATGTGTTTGGAAGTCATTGGTTCAGCTTATGATAAATGTATGTATATTTGATATATTTCAAAGAACACAAACTTTCCGTTCAGTTCTGAACTAGATAAGTAAATTTTAGCCATTTTTTCGGCTCTGAAAGGAAGAGCATACTACGAAGGTTTGTTTGATTAACTAAAATAAGTTTCTTGAGAGAATTTCAACAAATGAATAAATTATGTGAACATTTTAAATATTATTTTAATAGCGAGAGCAGATGTTGCATAATATTTATGTTACGATTCCAAGAAATTGACTTTATATTTTCTACATATAACATTTTAAATTTTCAACATTTATTAAGAGTCAGTGGCTTAAAGTTCAAAAGTGAAAAAGTTTTGTAAACTTTCAAAACTACTTCTACTGATTTAAATACACATTAAAGAAAATCATGCAAATTAAAAATGTATTTAAATCTTTTTGATTTAAATTAAATTCCAAAAAAAATGGTAATGTATATGAGCCATTGTTTTCCAATAGGACCTAATAGGATAAATTAAAATGTGGTAA